>VZRV01006376.1:1194214-1471280 GCA_013398115.1 Falcunculus frontatus | reverse complement strand
CGGCATCGCCCCTCCGCAGCGGCGCGGGGGACGCGCTCGGCAGCCGCCGGCCCGGCTGGGCAGAGCCCCTGGCGCCGGTCGGGCTGTGCCCGGTGAACGGGGCCCGTGCGGGGGTGGCAGCGCGGTCCCGAGGCCGCCGGGCCCAGCAGAGCTGCCCGCAGTGCCCATGCCCGCCGCGGGCCGAGGTCGTTACAGACATCGCTTCAGGAGATCACAGCATTGTCAGGGTAGGGAGGGAGCTCTGCAGATCATCCCGTCCACTCTCCTTGCTAAGGCAGGGTCATGTAGAGCAGGTGACACAGGAACGCTTCCAAGTGGGTTTGGAACGTCTCCAGGGGAAGACTCCACGACCTTCCTGGGCAGCCTGTTCCAGTGCTCTGCCACCCTCAGTGTAAAGAAGTTCTTCCTCACGTTCAGGTGAAACTCCTTGTGTTTTAGCTTATGGCCATGGTGGTTGCAGACCACCCTTTTGCCATTCCGGCATGGCAGGTGCCGAGGAGGTTTTTTGATTGTTTGGGAGTGCTGCCTTCCAGGCTGCCCTCCGGCAGCGGCCGCCTGCTCCCGTACTATTGAAAGTGACAAGATGTTACACACGGGTTTCGGCAATTGACAAATAAGTCCGTGTCCATACGTGCTGAATGAGCAGGCTGGCACCGCGGAGCTGGCAGGGAAACGAGAGACGAGAGACGGGCTCACAATTCTCAGATTAGTTTGACACATTTTTGACACTTCTAAGCGTAGTGGGATGTGAAGAGTAAACTTAGAAGCATTTTCCTGCAAAAGCAGTTTTGGAGTACTACGGTGAAAGACAGAAGGCGGTATTACTTCAAAGAGCTTTTTTTCATGAGTGTAATTCAGCTAGGAGTTGAGTTAGAAGCACTCATTTGGTGTTTGTAACACTTGAACTGATTCACATTAAAACCCCAACCTGAGAGTATAAACCCAGCGCCTAAGCTAGAACAATGTCATGGGGAGATGTCATTTCTTTTAAATGAAGGATTTTTGTGGTTCAGTTTTCTAGGTGACTCAACCAAGCACAGCCTTATCAGTTTCATTCTGAACCTGCTCACCAGCCAGAGGAACAATGGTGAACAATGGTTCAACACCAGAGTAAATCTCCAATGTCCTGGATTTAGGTTGTTGTAACTCAGACCAGAATTTAATCTCCTACACACAGCATCAGTAGATACAGGATTTCCCCAACAAAATGGTTTAAAATGCGTTAAAGGAAAGAGTGTGATATGGGCAGGTTATGTCTTCATAATCTGAATTAGACTATAATTGCATATCTCAGTTGATGATGGTGATGAGGTCAGTGAAAGCATGTACTGAATCAATTAATTTGTGACAGCTGAGTTTTTCCCTAGCTCAGCCTTTGGATTGCATTCAAAACTTTATTTAAAGAAACAACAATGTGTTAATTTGCTGTATGCTTTATGTGAAGCTTTCTAGAAACCTGGAACCAAGTCTTGGATTTTTTTTTCTATGCCTAAATCTCCAGCTGACTTCAGTGGGAGTGTTACACAAGACGGGAGTTCAAGTGTGAGCCTTTTATGTGGTTAAATAGATAATTGATATGGGTGCGGTTATACCGCTTGTTTTTAATATAAATAGCAGTGTGCTTGGTAGGCAGAGAGGGGTGGATGGTATGGTAATGGCATTTAGAACTGTTTCAATAAGTATGTAGTTTGGGATTAGGTTGAGTGTTAATTGCTATTGGCACATGCAGTTTGTTATTATCATCAGGTAGAAGAGGCGCCGGCCGGCCGTCACACACAGCTGCCCCTGATGGCTACTGCAGATAGGGAGGCTCCATCTTCCCGGCCAGCTTAGGCTTGTGTCCATCCCTAGTTAGTGTACTCACGTTGGCTCTCGCAGTGAATCATGCCTGAGGTTCAGCCTTTTGAAGTCCCAGTTGGCGATCAATATCTGGTGAAAGAGGAAGCCAAACGATTCTCGGCCTTGGGGTTTAAAATGGAAGTCTAATGATGGGCTGTTCCTATTTAGTGGAAATAAGACATAGCTTTAGAAAAGGCTGCCTGTGACTCCATTAATGATGCAGATTGATTGATTGATAAGGAGTGTAGTAGATCTTTTTTCTCAGCTGTTAGGTGGGGTGTGATGGAGTGACTTAAAAGCTATTTGATGTATAAGGCAGTGACAATGTCACCTGAATAAATTACACAGTTCAGCTTGTTTATCTTTCTTATTCCTTTCTTAAGGCTGTATAGGGAAATGTGACTTTTTGGTTCTTCCTTAGAACTAATCTGAGTACTAATTTTGTTTTAATGGTATTTTAATTTTATTTATTATTGTACAAAAAGAATGGGAAGGATAAAACAGTGGAAATAAGATCTGAAACATGTATATGATTAATTGGTTGTGTTTGTTTCTTCTAGGGAAAATCCAGAACGTACCTTTGATTTGGTACTGAAAGTAAAATGCCAAGCTTCAGAAAATGAAGGTAATACACTGTGCTTATGATATTTGTTTAGAGAAATGAGAGCTGGAAAAAAGAATTGGCATCCCAATCTAGTGTTGTTTTATACTTTGAATTGCTTTTGGACTGAGATTGTGTTAGAATGTGCCTATGATTATATTATTGCTTTTTAAAATCTATTACTTTGTAGTTGTTGTGGGGTTTTGTTATGTTTTCATTTTAGCTGTTGTAAAAATATTTTTGTTCTGCCTGATATATTTGCAAAACTTGGACTTGAAATGTATTTTCTACTCTTAAAATGTTGATTCTGTGTAAGATTTCATTTTAGAAGAACAATTGACTTCTGTCTATCAGGGGAATGTTAATTTTGATCAGTGTGATAGAGAGAAACTAAGTTATTTTCTGAACAGCAGTAGGAAGAGACTTTCTTTGTAGCTCATGTTTGGCGGCTGCCTTGGTTTGCTACACCATACAAACAGCAGTGAGAGCTGACTTGGGCTTGTATCAGCCGTCACTTTCACATCTCTATAAATACGAGGTAAAAGAGATGTAGTAGTGCGAGAGTTGTCTGGGAGAGGCTTTTTTTCCTCTTGGGTAAAAAGAAGATGGGATTTCCAGTACTGAAATTAAAGTGACCTCTTGAAAGTCCACTGGGGGAACTCGGTTCATGTTCTCATCCGAGGTTGTTGCCCTTACAAAAGCAAAGGGAGAGGAGGAGTCTTGTCGGCGTTGTGTTGTAGTCATGTTAGTCTGTGACCGCTGTGTCTTAATCACAACTGTAAAAACAATAAACTACATCTTAAAATAGACTGTATTTCCTATCCTACTGTTGGATACTGTTTCCAGAGTTTACTACTCTAACAAGTAAAAGGCCTGTAGAAGTTTATAGCCCCAAACTATTCCTTTTTTCTTTTTCATATTTCAGACAGCATTTCTGTTAGTGTTAGTCATGGGAACGTGCCTAATGTGTTTGGAAAAAACCCCATTTTTGTTCAAGATAAACAATTGTAGTTCTTCAGGTCTTCTAATTATTTTTGTGACCAGCCAGCATCCTTCAGTTTATTGCCTGCTTTTTTGATTTGCTGTTGGTATTGTCATAGTTTGGCTGATCAGGTGGACTTTGCTAACTCTGATCATTGTTGTGGCTTGTATCACATGGCACTGTTTGCCTTCTTTTCTCTCCTTTTTGCAGTTTTTGCCGTCGTGATTTCATAGATAATGTCTGGGAACCCTGCTTAGCTACTTGACTTTGGATCTGTTCCTCCTTGCGTCGTGTTTTCAGTCTCTGCCTCCACCCAACATCCCTTCCTGGGGGCCTGTTCACGTCTTGGCTTAGGTCCAACTTCAGCCTGCAGATTTTATTCCCTTTCTTCCTTTCCCTTCTGAGATCTAGACTGTTGGTAATCCTTCCAGGTCTTCATTTTGAAATCTTGAATAGTTTGGGCTTTTTTCTTCTGTGATCAGAACATGGATCTATAGCCTTTAAATTCCTTTTATCTCCCATCTAACATCTGCTTTTTCTTGTGCATCCTTCTGCCGCCGCTGCCATAAGAAACCACGTCTCATTGCTTGCAGCTCTCTGAATGACCATCTTCATCTGAATTTTGGTCATAGGCACTTTCCCTGCCCCTCTTGGCAGGTAGTTTTGCTGTTTATCACTTGCCCTCTGTGGAGAGGAGCATCATTAAGAAATCTGCGAGTGTCTCCTCACACTGTGACATGAGTTAATGTGGAGACCATGACTATATTGTGGTAGCATTCTCTGCTACTTCTCTTTTTGTCACAATCCCTTCTATGCCGCATGGGCTCAGTTGCTCTCGGTTCATGGTGTGGCCAAAGACAGGAAGGAGGTTTGATACCACTAATTTTTTGGAGTCTGCAGTGTGTGAGTGGTGAGGGATTTAGGGGTCTTTAGCTGACCTGGAGCTTGTGTTGATTCTTGCGTGCATCCACAGATCAGGACAAAAGTACAGTCCCTTTAGCCAATCTATCAGTGATGGCTGAATATTCCAGTTACCATCCTCTTGTACTTGGTGACCCATCTGGGATTTGCTTTAATGTCTTTCATATCATATCTAATTCAGATAACAAACTCACTCCAGTGAGGGCTTGACATCATATTTACATATGGTATTATGAGCACAGTGATGTATCAAATTAATATATCTGAATGTTAAAGTTATCTAAAGGAAATTCACAAGGGACAAAAGTGTATTGTCTTCACTGCCACTTTAGAAATGGAGTACAGGGCTTGTCATGCAAAACAGGGAGCTTTCAAGGTTGGTTTATTATAAGGCCTAACAAATTTGACAGTTACCCTGTATTGTAGGTCTTGCCTTTAAATAGATTTTCATGCTAGGATAATCTTTTGAATATATCATACTTGAAAACGTGATCCATTCACCTGGTTCTTTGCTCATGCCTCTTTCTTTCTTATGAAAGAGATTTGTGTTTAAATAGGGGCTTTCTCCCTCGCATCCCATCTGCTCCTTGTACTTGATCCTGAAGCTATGTCAGGACTGAATTTGTGACATCACTGTCACCAGTGTTGCCGTGGAAATATCACAGCCACAAAATTATGATCTCCCTGCATGAGTGAGCAGCAGGAGAAGCCGACTTAGGAGAGACGAAGACCTTAATGTGACCCGTGTATCTTTAAGCTTTTTCTTTTCAAGCTTTGCTGTAGTCTGCATTCTCCTGCATTTTAATTTCCCTGTGCCAATGTGTAACTGTTCTAACATATCAAAATTGAGGTGGCTCTACTGCATGTGTAACTCTTACTAAGATGTTTTTATGAGGATGCTAAATGCCTGCAACAATGTGACCTGCTGAAGAATTTTGCTGTTAAAATTGTTAAACGCTTTTGGAAAAGTATTTTTTCATAACTTCTTAATGACAACATAACTCTCAAAGAACATCAGTTTTTTGGATGCTACATTGTCCCAGGACTTTTCCAACTGTAAAGGATCAGACATACATGAAATGCAGCAGGGTTTATATGTGTTAAGAAATTTGTTCTTCAATCATTCCACTAATTATTTTCAACATAGGTGTTTACACTGAGTGGAAAACAAAGAGGTTTCATGTAGTTTAAAATGAATTTATCACTTCATGTTTGGTAGGTGGCTCCTGAATTGGTTACAGGCTCACTTGTGCTAGCATGTATGTACTTGTAGCTGGATCAAAATTATGTTTCCCATTGGATAAATGGTTGTTGGATTTTTTTTGTGATTTAAGAGTAGCTTACATACTTGAATATTTGTTACTCTGTTTTAAACTACAGTAGGATTGCTAGAGCAGTTATCTTCCAACCCTTTCCTCAGGCAGGAGAGAAAAAAAAGGATACTCTCTACTTAAATGTTTTCATAATTCCCTCAACAGTTTAGGGTTGCTTACTGTATTTTCAGAGCAAATCTCCAAAGAGGAGGCAAAACCCTTAAGACCAACATGACATTGTAGCCCATGTCAAAACTTCAAGTCCTTTGCAGTGCTGAGGGTAGTAGGCATCACTTAGTAACTAGTTGATGTGGCAACTTTTACTTAGGAAAATTCGTAACCTGTTTCTCACAAAACTTTGAGATAAATTAGCTTCTGTTCACCAGAGTTTGCTGAGTGACTGGGACATAAATGCTAAGCTATTCTAACAGCCTGTTATTTGTTAATTGTGAATTTAGCTTGCAGTGTGAGTAGCACCTTATAGCAAAAAGTTTTACACTGCCTTCCAGGCAGTTGCATTTTTTTGTAATTCTTTTCTGTGTTATTCCTTAATGAACAAGCAAACAAGAAAAAGCAAAAATGTGTGCTCAATTTAATATCAGCAGCAGGCCTTCTGTATTAAATTTTCACTTACAGACCCAGAGGGCAACTTGATAACAGATATCATCAAAACTGCTGTGTTATTTTAAGGACAAGAATTGCTCTTTAGCTTTAGGGTGAAAAGCTTTTTGCACTTTGGGCTGAATCACCTTTACTGGGTATCAGGAGTAAAGCAAGGGTACAGTTGTCCTAAGTGCACAGTCTTACATAAGGGTATTGCTCAACAGCTGCACCTACAGCAACTTTACTCTTCTCCTGGCACTCTTTTGTCCCTTGAAAATTACACTGCAGCTGACACTGGAATACGTGCTGGAGCCTAGGAATTGTCTGAACAAAGCAGCCTGCAGCTTCTTTTTTTTCTGTCCAGATCCTTCTATCATGAAAAGTAAATTGAATTTTTGGAAGGTTGATGTTTCTGAACTTTTCCACAGGAGATGTCCAAATGAAGAGTGCCACTGTAATCTTTGTGAGGAGTGTATATTTATCTGTGTACTATGAGTACGTGGGCATATACAAGTTGTGCATACGCACATCTGGGTCTGAACTGTGGATTTGAGTGAAATGGGCAGAGATGGAGTTGGTAATTTAACTCAGTCTATGAATTTTATCCTGTGTATTGGTTCTATTAAAACTGGGTTGCAGATGAAAAAGGCAGTGCGGATAGAGCAGCCAGCAGTAGAAAAGCAATGTGCAACAGCTTCAGTGAACATAAAGTCTTTAGCATTTCTGTCTGTGGTTTCCCGAGAAGATGACTCAGATTGGGTTCAGTGTGGTTAAGAGAGTGCTGTTTTCTACATCTTCATTTTCTTTGATTATAGCACATAAAAAAAGGCTCCTGGGAGGCTGCAGGTAGATCCAGAAAAGTCAACCGCTGAATGTTGTGGCTCGGGTCTAAAGCAGTCCTGACTCTTAAAGTTTTACCCTTTTAAAGTACCAGTTCATTTTCTGTTCAATCTAAGAATAATTGGAGGAACACCCTTGAAATTTGGGTGCTTTATCTCTATTTCTTTTTTAAATGCTAAGAAGTCTTATATAGCTCTAGGGCTAGATAATGTAATTTTCAGAGAAGGTGTTAAATAGGTTGTGTTGAATTTCATGAATAACTCCTGTAGTTTATCTTGCCTCTGCCAAAATGATAATAAATTTTAGTGATGTGTTATCTCTAAATTATTTTTCTTTAAAGGGTCTTATTTTCATTAAATTTTCAAGAAAAAGCCACAAATCCAGTTTGTGTGTTGGTAGAATTAAAAACTATATGCATTAAGTCCAGAAATTAGTCTAGAAATGCAAAATTCTTTATATGAGGTTTGATTGCTGTCTATAAGGCGCTAACAAAATATGTAAATCCAGAAAGGTCCCAATGAAAAAAAAAAGTGTAATGCAGTTGGTAGTTTTGTCCAAGGCTGATCTGTCTAATTTGCTAAGGTTTTGATTAAGAATCTTCCAAAACTGCCCCTAGGACTGTGAACAGAGCAAACACCACTTTTTCTTCTTCTGTTTTTTTTCACTCTAGAGAGTTGTTTGTTAACTACATACTCTGAGCCAGTGGGTGTAACATGCTGATCAAGATAACTTCTTTCCTCTGCTCTACATTTTTTTGTAGAGCATGTCTTGAACCTGATGAAAAAGATAATTCTATCAGTGTAACACGTGAAGAAGTCCGCAGGATTTTTTTTTAAGAGCAGTTAAAACTTTTGATGCAGTCTTTATATACTGCTAACTTTTTTTCCCTGTTGGTTTTAGCTGGAAGGGTACTAAATAAATACTGACCCATGGAAAATTAGGTTTCTCTACTTTTTTAAAGCATGCTCTGTTCTTCAGGTGGCTATGGAGAGCAACTATATGCTATATACTAGAACTAGATAAGCTATGAACTAGATAAGCTATGAACTAGATAAGCTTTCCTACAAGTCTCTCATTTGTGTGTATGTTTTTAGTCTCAAATACTGTGTTGATATATTAGAATTTATTTTACACCAATGAAAAGTTAGAGGTGCTTTTGCAATTGGTAAAATGTCATTTCAGAGCATTGGATATCTGCTTATAGTCTTAGCTTAGATGCAGGTTTTTGTATTAAAAAAATAAAACTTTTTTTCATACTTTTCAGAAGTTTCATTAAGCTTAACATCCGCTCCCCTGCCCCCCTTCCCCAACTCATTAACTCATATGTTGGTATTTAGGTTAGTGCTACTTCCTTGTAGTGGTTTCTTGCTTTTCTGGTGAAATTTTGAAGCTAAAAAGGACATCTAATCTAGCCTGGTTTCTCTGTATGATTGATTGATTAGGAGAAGGAAATGTCACAGTCTTTTGTTGAGGGTTATGTAAATGTTTTGAAGACAAAAACAGGTAGTGTATGAAAAGCAGGTTGAGCATCACTTTTGTCCTCTAGACAAAACCAAGGAATATAAGCCAGAGTTTAGGTGAAGTTCTCTTGTGTGTGAACACCAAGCATAGCTATAAGTCCTTCATAAATTACAATCTTTAAACCCTCCAGCTAAATGAGTATTTTCATTGTGCTCAAATTTCTTGCATTTAGTTGGAATGCCCCTGAGGGTATGAACAAGGTCTTCTGTGTGTTTGGACTGTCACTAGCACAGAGTGGGTGTTGGAAAATTACGAACAACAAAAACAATTAAGACAAGAATGATTTTGCATCTAAGATAATGATTGGCATTTTGATGCTTTTTACCTTTTCCTTCTGTTCTCCGGAGACTGAGAAATGGAGTGTAGTCTCTCCAGCTCTCAGCTTCTCCACAGATGCAAAAACATGGAGGAAAATGTTGCTACTTTTCAGTGTCTTGTTTCCTACAGACCTTTTTTTTCTGCCAACCTCCAGAGATTCTTGGATGTATGTGTAATTTGGAGGTGGGTGCAGATATGTGTGTGTAGGAGGGGAAGGGGTGAGAACTGCTGAAGAAATAGGTCAAGGAAGCCCTTTCTCCTATCTCGCCTGCATTCTTTACCAGGGTGAAGAGACCTCAGTGAGGAGGGCTGACCCTGCTCCCCAGCAGGCAGAGGGCAGTCCTGGGAGGAGTGGCAGGCTCTGCTCTGCTGCAGAGATTCCAGCTGCAGTAATGTGGGGGCAGGCACTGTGGTATCAATGCTGGTAGAGATGAATTATTCCCCTGCAGGCACTTGCCCGTCTGTGTCAGTTTTTCATGTAATGCCATATGCCACTTGCAGCAGTGTGATTGGGTTTTGCGCAGTGAAATTAAAAGGGCAAAATCTTGATGAGTTAAGTAATACAAATACTAACTTGCTATAAAAAGGATTTTGTATAAAATTGAGTAGAATGAACAAACTAGTATTAGTATAACTAAATATAAGCTGAAAACAGCGATCTGTGTAATGCATCGCGTAATGTAGTCAGTCAGTATGAAAGTTGACGTTCTTGTGCTTTTTTCAAATTTAATTTTAGTCTCATTTTAGTACTTCACTATTTGAGATGGCTGCCTAGGGGATAGTTTGTGGGCTTTTAAATTGCTTGCATTCAGAAGTGTTAAGAGTTTGCATATTTTCCTAAGCTAATGTCAGCAGGCTTCAGCCCTCCCACACACTGAACAGCCAGCCCATCGTGCACAGAGATTTATCTTTCTTCAGTGGGATATTTTATGCTGCTTGCTCTCTTCATATACAGTTTAATGACTTTTTTTTTTTTCATGTATGGAGGATTTAAAATCTACTGAAAAACTTTGAAAACTGGTTAAACTTCCAAGGTTTAAAATGCTTTTTTTGCAAAGGTGTAAGACATTTCTCTGTCTGCCACTAACTTGAAGAGGCTGAAGTGGAGGGTTTCCTGTCTGATTAACAAAAATAGTCTTTTAAATTCTTTTTTCCTTTGTCACTGATGACATTACCTGGGGAATGGCAGATACATGTAGATGCACATGCTCGTTGTCTAACTGTTGAAATAGATACTTCTGTTTATAAATAAAATAAAACATGATCAGGGCTACAAAGGGAAGAGTTATGTAAGTGTTTGTGAAGGGCTTAAAAACCCCTGAAGCCAAGTAAAGTGCTATTTTTATTCCTTAAAATAATGTAGTAAGAGCAATTTGAGCGTAGCATTGCTTTGCAACTAATATGTTAAGAATCTGTATTTTTCATGGCAGGCTGACATGTGATAACTCCAAGATCCTGGTAGAAACATGATATTTACAGGCAAATACTTAGGATGGAAGATTCTATGTGACTGACAGATTAAGTAATAAAACATTGAAAACATGAACTTCTTATATTCGCCTTTAATATTTTTCCATGTATTTTGGAGAACTGTAGCTTTATGCTTAGAAGTGAATAATTTGGGTGAACAAAGACTTTTTATATTTTGTGAATCTGGTTTAGGAGAAAAGTTTAAAACTTAGTACTGAACTTTATATGGAAAAAGAAGAGAAAAAGCAGAAGTAAAGAAAAAAGGCCTGAACAAGATTTGGGTGTGGTATCTGCGCTTCCTGCACTGGGAAAGCCAAGGCAGCAGTTTACAGTCATACTGTGTTCCTTTGCAAAATTCTCAATCCTTGTTTGGAAGGTTATGTCCTAGTATTAAATCCTTAATTAGAACCAAGGTTTTAACAACGCCCTTAGATTATGTTTCCTGAATCTGGTTTCTTTACACATTCAGATGTAGATTAAAACCTAGCTAAAATTAAAAACTTGTGTCTGAAAGTAGCATATTGGTTAAGGTTTCTCTGGGACATATTTTACAAACTTTCTTAGTTAATGGCAAGTTTGATCATCATAGAGGCATAATCGTCATAACCAAGGTATTTTGCCATAGGTGGTTTGACACTGCGTTGTTCCTTAAACTCAGAACAATAAAGTGACACAAATACTTCCTATTCATCTGACTTTAGATGCTATTGAGTATCAAGGGTTTTATTTGTTGTGCCACTTGAACCTGTATTAGCACACGTATAAATATGGTTAAGTTGTGCTGTCATTGTGTAGATGGGATGAAGTGTTTGCTTTTGGGAGGAGGCAGTTCTTTTGCTGTGTTAAAGGACTAGCTAAATGCAAAAATATGCTGTCTTACTGTTCAAATGCTAAATATTGAATTTAACTGTGTTGAGATAGTTGCACACAGAGAAGCCATGCTGATAATAATTATAGGCATGGCATTATTTCCTTCAGAAGTTACAAAGAAAAGCTTAACATTTTAAGGCAGTGGTTTCCAGGAATGAAACTGAGTTATTTCAGAACAGTGATAATTTTTATATCCTCAGGTTAAGATGCAGCACCAAAAAAAAAAAAAGTATTTTGTGCTACATTGAGTGTGTTTGTGTTTTGTTTAAGTGCAAAGTAAGAAAAAGTAGCAGCATAAAGGTAAAGGAGAAGGGTTGTGTGATGATTGCAAACTTACCTTGAAGTCTGGAAGTCTGTTGTGAGTGTGAAATAATGGAGTGAAACCACTGTGCCTTTAGAGTGGCAAGACGGAAACAGTTACTGTAACTTAGTCTTGCTGGCAAGAGCTGATCATTTATGCATCCTGTTCCCATCTTCTGGAGGTCATTTGGCTCCTAAGCTGTGTGTGTTTGCTGTTTGTGTTTCACTTCAAATAGCTGGCACTGCTAAAAGCATGTGAGGGAAACATCCTTTCTGCTTCTGGTGGCACCTGGCAGGCTGGCTCTGTGGGCACGCTTGCCCTTCAGCTGCTGGGGCTGCCTCTGGAGCTGACAAGAAAAGTTAATTATGCAGGTCAGATAGGGAGGAACTGATGGGATTTTTATGCCATGCAATGTAGCATCGGCTGTTGTTTCATCTCTTAGTGTTAATTTCAGGTATTTCAGGCTTGTTAAAATAAATGTATTGCCACTTCAGGAAGCTAAACACAACTAGGTATGCCCTTACTCTGTCCTACTAGCTTCCTGTTGGCTTTGTGTTGGAATCTGAGTTTTGTTAAACTCTTGTCCCGTTTTTGAAGAAATGGGTTCGACAGCTTTAGTGTTCTTTTTCCCAGTTTTCTGTTCACAACAAAATTTAGCTCTTCAGAAAAAACCCAGATACTCAAAGTTAGATCCCTGTCACCTGTGGTCACTTTAAAGCATTGCAGATTTGGAGATAGATTAAATTTTCAATTTGTGTAAACAAAATTCTGGCTAAAGACCACAAATGTGCTAGATTGGTATCATGTAGTAATTCATAGAACTGAAAATAATTAACAGTATTGTGACACAGCAGAGGAAATTCTGATGAATTTTGTGTCCAGGAAAGACTTTTGCTGGTATTCATACTGTAGGTAACCTTTCCCTGCTAAGAATGCTGCCAGATTAACAAGAACTCCAGTTTCCTAGTAGCAGCTGAACTTTTGCTGTCACGTTGGAGGAGGCTGTGATGCCAGTGGTTTTGTGCCAGGACAAGTAAAGCTTCCTGACACTGAAACTGAGTTAGGTGAGGTTCTGAGTGTTCAGTTTCAATCAGGCATTTTTAATTGGTGCATCTGAGTAAACCCATTTTAGTTCTGGGAATGGGCCCGTCCCATGCAATGTAAGTACATGTTTCCATCTGCTTTACCTTGGGTTTGGAGCCCTCTAG
This sequence comes from Falcunculus frontatus, assembly GCA_013398115.1. Lineage (NCBI taxonomy): Eukaryota > Metazoa > Chordata > Aves > Passeriformes > Falcunculus > Falcunculus frontatus. The sequence continues at coordinate 1,458,493 of VZRV01006376.1, read as the reverse complement.
CATCTTGCTAGTTCTAGTCTAAAAATGCTTTTACAAGTGTCAGGCAGGAAAAAAGAAGTCAGAACTAGCATATGTAATTAATAAGTAAGGAGTTTCTATTTTTTTCTTGTCTTGATATAATATACTGTATTATACAAAGAATGATTTGAAATACATTCTTTTGCATTGTGGTTGTGATGTTAGAAATCAATACTGTGACACTGCTTGACAAAAAAAAAAAGCTTGAGGTGACTGCCCCTCAAGCGCCTGGCTGAAAACATTTTTCATTGGCAATAAAAACATTAACAAACTAAAGCCTGTCTTAAACTGTGGCAGCTAGTGATGGCGACTCTCTTCTTTTTAAATAAACAATTTTGTGTGATGTTACTGGACACTGACAGATACAGCAGACTGTCATTGAGAATACTTGTCAGGTCTTGTAGTCCTTGGAGGGAATTTGCATTGTGTTTTCAACAGTGAACAAAGCAGAAATCCTTCCAGCTCCTGCTGTTGGGGAAAGTGATGAAGGATAAGGTAAACCAGATCAAACAACAATAAAAATAAATTAAACTGCCAGTATTTTCAGTTGAAGTGAAATAGGATGAAGTTTGTTAATAAAAAGGTAGTAAATTGTGTTGGCTGTGGTCAGCAGAGCTCTTGAAGCCAGTAAGTCCATGAGGATGGGCAGATCCCAAGCACTTGCTCTGTGAGTGCTGGGGAGCATGAACTTGGTCTGCTCATATATTATCTGCTTCATGCAGTTTAAATAGATGGGAAAGATCTGAAACTGCAGCGTGCATTGAAGCTCTAAAAAGAGAAAAAATTTGCTGCCAGCCCTAAATCACTTCAGTTCAATCTGTAGGTTTGCCTGACTCTCCTAACATGGAATTGCATGTCTCTCAGCTCTGAAACACTGATTTTCTCTGCATTTCCCAGAAAACTTCTTGGTAACATTTGCTCTAACAGAACCCATCTGTGTGGCTTCTCCTATTTGAGTGTTTTGGTTGGTGATGCTTTCTATGGCTGCTGGACTCTCATAAACTAGAAAATACTCTGTGTGGTATTCTGTGAAAATAAGGATATCTTGTTACAAGATGTTCTCCTCAAAAGGAGAGTACCCAGTAGAAATTTTAGCTTTCTGGTGAACAGTGGCTGTACTTCATATGCTCTCCAACTTTTAAAATATTCAACAACCCATCTAAAAGGAGAGAGAAGTACTGATGATAAAAATTGGAATGTGTATGCAGTCACTTCAGTAAATTGTGGTCTGGGATTGCAGAATGATCTATGCATTCACCAGTTAACATCATCATTAATGACTTTAGTAAAGTCATTAATTCAGCTTAGGACAGTTGCAGAGGTGCTCGTTATGGTTGTACTGTAACATGGATTTAGAGCCAATCTGTGTAAAGTAAATATATACCCTTAGTAGATCCCTTAGTTCTGGATTTCTGCTGAGAACATAACTGGGCTCTGTATGGAGCCAAATCAGAATTGCTCACATTATGTCTTAGGAACATAATGGGATTTTATAATCTGATAAAAGAGCATCGTTTGTTTTGTGTCTCACCATGTGCACTCCTCCTTTTATCTTAATATAACAGGGAAACTTGCTACTGGCATGTGCTACTGGGGTGCTTCTGCTACTGGAGTTCTGCTTCTGTGTATTTTAACACTAGAAATTATTCATTTAAGCATGACCAGTATGTTTTAATTGTCAGCACATCTTGAAATATTCGTCTTTCAGGGAGATAGACAAAAAGTCTTGCTAAGACAGAAAGTGCCAGAACAGCATAAACAATATTTGCAAACACAGTGATGCTTCAAAGCACTTTGTATACAGTGAGATCAAAGTGGGTTTGGTGTTTTCTTTCTTTAAGACCTACATTTAGTTAATGTTGCTTTGGGTATGTAGAACAGTATATATTACTTAGCATAGCAGTTAGTATAGTAGCTTTGTGCTTGTGCATCGAACACAATGCAATTCATGAAACAGATACAGTTTGCTTAATCTGAGATAAATGTTGAAAGTTAAGTGTTACAGAAACTGCAAAAGTGCCTTTCTATTAATCAGTGTTCCGGAACCTCATTTTTTTCTCTTTAAGTCATAGCAGTGTATATTAAATTCATACATTTAATGGGAGTGTTAAAGTCATGTCATATTTATAAGCCAAAAAGAAATGATAGTGTATGTTATCTTCAATTAATATTCTTGTCAGAGAGCAATACTGATCCATTACAAGAAAACAGTATGTTTTAGAAACCAAAGAAACCACATTTGAAATACTTATCAATAGTTCTAAAGTTTATTTACCATGTCATGTTCATACATGGTTCACCAACATTTATGGAGGTTTTTGTTTAACTTCACAGGGTAATTACTAGATGTACTGGAGTATTGCAAATGTGCAGGGTTAGGCAGAGACAGATTTTATTCCAGATCTGCTTTGAACACCAATGGCCAAGAGAGATGAATTTGAAATCAATGTTTTACACTTCATTAGGTTCTTCTTAAGAAAATGTTTGCTACAGAGCAGCATTTGAAAATGATGTTTTGTTGAGATATGCTAATTGACTCCTCTAATCTGAAATTCTTAAGACATTCTAATATAATTTTTAGTTGTCTTCAAATAAAATATGTGAGCAGTGAAACAAGAATTCTCTTTCATATGTAGCTACGTTAGAAGTTATGGGCATTGATAGAATGCACAGATGTGTGGATAAAACCTACTTTATGTACAATGAACTGCAGTCCTCCCCTGTAGAAATATCTGTGCTTAGAAAACTGATCACATACACCAAAGATAAGGTGGTACAAAACACAGTGTCATATGGGATACCAACCAAGCCTGGTCTTGAATAGTGCTAAGTCAACAAAGAAAAGCTTTTTATAAACAATAGATGAAATACCTTCCTAACTTGTGGCTAGATAGCTCAGTAGTTATTAATAGGATACAAAATCTTTCAGATCTGGAATATGTTTACAGAGCTAGATCTGATATTTTCTTCCTTCTTTTGAGTGTCCTGTTATTGTCTTTGCTTCCTCCTTTGCATGTGTGAGGTTTATGTTTTCATTTGACTTAGCAGCGCTAAGGGAAAAGGATGAAAATACCCCACATTGTAAGGGCCAGACATAATCCTTAAACCTTTTTTTTCCTTTTTCGGACAAACTGGGGAAAAAATGGTTCCACAAAGGTAAAACACATCCTCTGCATTAGTAGGAAGTGCAAGCAGCAGTCACCATGAAGGGAAGTGTCAAAAGCCCGGATCATGTTGCTGAAAGCTTGGGTGATGCTTTACCGTGGGCCACATCAAGGAGCTTTACTGTTAATAAGTGTCCTTTAGGCAAGTTCTGCAAAAACACCAGGTCTTTGAATAGCATTTTGCAGGAAGTAGATGCTTCAAGCTTGAAATGAATGACTAATACTGAGCACAATGCATTTCTTGGTAGTACTTCTTTGCTGGTAATTGTAAGTGTTGCTGTCCTCTATTCTACAACCTGTTTCTCCTGCACTGCTGCCCAGAAACTGTGTTGGTGGAACTGAAGTAAAAGTGAGTGGATGAGCACTCCCGAAACTGTCCCAAAGAAGATGGCAAATACATGATGTAAGTCAAGATAAAATTGCATTATAGAGAAATTACATAATTTTCCTAAGTGCTAGCTTTTTTTGCCCCTGGAGTAAATATTTTTTTGAAAAATAAGTTTTATAATATCAGAAAATGACCTAAGTTTGTGTGGTCATTGGTGACTTAATCAGCTATGTATTTGGCTGTAGTCAAAGCACTTTTATGAGCTCCCTTCAAGCAGGAGACAGTGGGGGCAAAGTGTATGGTTAAGCAATGCTTTCACCTCAGATTATCTGAATTTGGTGGGTAAGGCAGTGGAGAAGATTTGCTGTATAACCTTGTAAATACAGTTAAGTAATAGAAAGCCTTAAAAAAATAGAGAAAAAAAGCTCCTCTTTATAAGCTATTGTATTATGAAATATGGGGTACAGTGATTGTGGGCTTCATGAAGTGCTGTAATATCTATGCTTGAAAAGATTAAATAAGACTCTGTTCTTACCTTTGCAGCACAACAGCACTTCAGCTGCAAATCTACGTGAAAGTTACAACTTCTTGATGACCTGTAACTTGAAAAAGAAAATTTTTTTAGGCTTTATTCAAGTAGGAAATTTACCAAATGCTTCACTAAAATATTGCAATTATTTCCTGATGCAACAACACATTTGCAAGATGTTATTTTAAGACACTCGTAATCCAGGAAATACATTAAATTTATTGTTTGAAAACTACATGCCATTTTACCCATTGCTTATCAAACATAATTTAGCTACTTGTCAGTCTTCAAGGAACAGCAGTTGGGAGAATGGTTCTCACTCTGCTTTCTGTATTTCCTGCTGAGGGTTTGGCTGCCCTGCGAGGGAGAGGTGTGATTTGGCACCTCTTTGTTCAGATCTCTTCTGCGGCAGGAGAAGCTGAAAGCACTCCTGACACCTCCTAGGACAGCCCCAGTGTTGCTTTGCTTCTCTGAACTTGTCCTGCCTGAGAGAGCTGGCCCCTACGAGCTGGCAGGTGCCTGTGCCTGTCACTGGGTGCAGGGCTCCCCGGGGCACATGGAGATCAACGAGGAAACATGGAAAGAAAATCCAGTGACCAAGGACAGATTTCAGGGAGGGAGCAGATCAGGATTGCACTTCCGTGTTGCATCACTTTGTTTTTAGAGGGGAGGATCTTGCTGAACTCTGTTCTCGGAGTTCAAGGTACCGCACAGATGTGTTACATTTAAGATAAGAGACTTCATTTGATTTCTTTCTTTTTACTCAATAAAAGCAATATCCAGAGTGTAGTGAAGTAGACTGTGAATCTGCTTCAGTTCAGGCTGAAAATTCGTACTCATTTGTAATGTGTTCTTAGCATTTCAGGACATCTGATAATTGTTTCTGTTAATAGGAGATTGGTATTGCTTTCTGCGGAAGCAGATTTGAAAATAGATCAATATTTTAAAGAGCTGTAAAAAGGAATGAATCTGCTATGAAAGTTATGAATGGATGAATCTGTTCTGAGCTTCCTTTTTGTTGCCAAAGCCTTCCTGTATATTTAGCAAAGAAAACATAAACACTTGTTTAGTTTTGTTTTTTAAACAAACTGCTATAGAGTCTCATTCCGGAAGTAAAACAAAGAAGTGATGTATTCACTTACCCTTTATTAAAACCTTTTTTTGGGGGAAAAATGAAGAGTTTGTAATCGGAATTCTCATAAGTAGTTTTCAAGTGTAGCTGGAGGATTATAATCAGTAACCTTTGTCTTAAACTGAGCTGCTGGGCCTTGTGGTGCTTGAAATGAGTCATACATTGTACAGTGGCTTACAATCTTTTGTGTGTAGATCTATAACTCACATCTTTTGAAGGAGTTTTAGTAACTGAATAATTGAGATTAAAATGACTTAAGAGTCCAAAAGTGATGGTAGACATGTAATTGTTTGTGTATCTGTTGGTGTTGAGGGGATTTAAACTACATTTGTGTGTAGTTTACTTTTTTTCATTAGCTGCATCTGAATGGTGCATATTGCATAATTGTTAGATGTTAATTTTACTATATGCTTGAAGGGCAGGGATGAGAAACAGTTTAAGTAAGTGTAAGAAAGAACACTTTCTTACATATGTGTTCTTAAATACGTGTTGTGTGTGTTTAGTTTATAACTGTCTGTAAAAGAAATTTTTCTTGGCACATCAGAAATGAGATTTCAGTATCTTGCTCAGCAGCTTAATGAAGTAGCCCCTTATCACAGTGCAGCTGGTTCCCTGTTTTGCTGTCTTCTTGTTTTTGGGTTTAATTTTGGGCGCAAGTGTGTATGTGGGAGGAATTGTGACTGAGGCTATTTATTAAGGAAGATGCTCTTTAACTGGAAGAACAACAGAAATGTATTCTTAAATTCGACCTCTATATTAAATATCTATCTTGCAGAAGTTCTGTGCAAAAGAAAGATGTTGCTTCTTATTATCAGGACAAGTAAAGACTCTGGAATTCTATTCACTGCAGATGAGTTACCTGTGCATTTCTTGATGTTTAATGCATACATGATCTCCATGAGAAGGCATGTTCTCTTTCACAGAGCTGGTAAAACACTGGTTAATAAAACCAGCTGAAGTTAATCACAGCAGGTGTTGCAATTCAGTGCTTTGGTGATACTGGCTGGCATGACCTGAAGCTCACTGAAATATCCAGGAAATGTCTTCTGAGAGATGCTTAACTCTTCTTTCCAAATCTGACAGCTTAAAATAGGTCTGATGTTGCTGCAAGGAGCTCAGCGTGCAGTCTGCGGAAATAAGGCTGCCTGCTTGGAACAAAACACCTGAACCTGCAGTCTAAAATACTCACTGTGTGAAACTTCTTTCCTGCTCTATCCCAGACTAAACCATTACTCATTTCTAGTGATCTCCAAGAGCACCAGGCCTCCCTTTTGCATGTGTGAAAATGTTCTCTCCTTCCTCATTGTGACTGAAAGGGGATCAGTCTGCCTGGGAGAGGGTTTGGAGGGCTGCCCCTATTACCTGCTCCTTCCATTTGTGTCCCTAGTGAGACTCCATTCTTGTATTTATAACTGAAAGAAAAATGGAAAATGTGTCAGAATGCAGATTCTAGCCTTCAAGGCAGAGAAGAAAAACTGGGAGGAGGTTTTGCAGGAGTTCATTTCTCTGCCTGCACGCAGCAGCTGGTGGTGCTGGGCACAGGCACAGCGTGCTGTGTGTCACTGCCCAAAAACTGCCTTGATGGATGTCAGCATTCTTTCTCCTGCATGGGTACCTGTGGTCACCTTGGGTTTGGAAGCTGGTGAAAACAGACATTTCCTCTCAGAGCAAAATGTGGGCCCATCTTGTGCAAGCACACGGGGGTTTGAGCCCTCTTTATACCTTTGGCTTCAGCAGCGACCTTGAGCAGTCCTGTCCATGGCTGTGGTACAGAGTTTGTGAGCAGTTTCCTTCTCTTTGTTTTAAATATGCTACTGTTGATTCCCTTGGATTATAGTTTTTTTATTACAAGACGTAGGAATTATTTATTTCCTTTCCTTCACTTGTGCCATAGGTGATGTTTTACCCCCCCCCCCAGCTGTGTCTCTCACCTGAATGTATAATTCATTGAACCTGCCCATGAGTAGTTGCTTTTCTATACCTAGGTTATATTCTTTTATATTCTTCTCTCAACCTTTTTTGGATTTTGAGGAGAGGGTGGTCCAAGGTGGTGTTGTGCTGTGGATTTTTACAGAAGCTGCAGGGAGAATTTCAAAGTATTCTGATTTTTAAGTCTCCCATGTTAATATTTTTTTCCTCTCAGTAACCTCCTGTAGAGCTAAAATTAATAATCATATGAAAATCAATTTCAATTATCATGTTCTTGAGTTAATGCTGTGTATTTGTTACTTCGCAGACATTTTGTCTTTCTGAAATCAGTTTATGTGTATCCTCTCCGACAGGCCTACATGTGTGTGAAAAATCTTGTTGAATCATTCTCAGTCAATAGCTATAAATAAGCAAGTTCTTTGGTACTATGAACAGGATTATAGTATTAGCTCCTCTGTTGTTTTCCTTCTGTGGCAGCTGCGTTGTTTTGGGGGGCTGACTTAGGTTCCTGTGTATCAGTGCTCAGTGTCAGAGAGTGCTGACTCATCCCAAGAAGACCTTGTTTGTGGAGAAGGCAGATTGCAGTGGACATGGAGCAGAAGTGTATCTGATCAGTGGTGCAGAAGGCAATAATTTTCCTTTCCAATTTAAGTATACTAAATGCTTGTATTGCTATTTTTTTGTATCACGTGTGGAGATGAGTGATAATTTGATGGGGTTTATGTAGGGTATCTCCAAGTAAAAGTAGTTCAGTACCAGCCTGAGGATGCTTGTGTTCCTGTGGCAGTGCAGCAGGTGTTGCAGGCAGTGACTCCAGAGTGCAATACATCTCTCTTTGGGAAGCAGGCCAGGCAGTCTTGGGAAAGATCACAGAGCCTAAAACATCAGAGGTTGACTTAAGTACTTTTATAGCTAAAGAGATTAATACCCAGCAGTCTCTAGGTTTGACAGTTATCCTGTGTGGGCTTTTTTTTTTTTTTAAGGGCATTACAAGAAACATTAAAATACTTTCTAAGCATGACTGACCTGTGTGGCAGAGTGAGATGGTAGCGTGTGTCTGATGTCTGATATTCCTGAAGACAGAGAAGGTTCTTATCTCCTGATTTCTGCTTCCTTTGCAAATCCAACCTTGTTTATCTGTTGAGAGAACTGAGGTTGTTGTTGTGTCCAGACTCCCAAATCCCGTTGCTTTCTGCGTGCTGCTGCCATGACCAGGCACTGTGGGGTGCCCGTAAGGGATAAACGTTGTTGTTTTGTTTTTCCTGTTATGACAAGGATGATTTCACACTTTCTTGTTTCAGCACAAAACACACTTTAAAAAAAAAACAAACAACGCCCCCCAAAAACCTAGCACACCCCCTCATGTTCCCCCAATCAATCAACCTTTGCCAGACAGCAATTTGTTTGCCTCTTACTTTGAGACACTCTGGCTCTCTTTTCAAAACAGATTGGGGAAATTGATGAGAGAGATGCATTTCCTCAGCTTTGCCTTATTCTCCTAGCAAAGCCCAGGGAATTCTTTCCAAATACACACTCAAAAGAGGCCGTAAGAATTCCAAGAAGATGCAAACATCAGTTTTTCTGCAATAATAAATTCTTTTCAGAGTTTCAAAATATACAATACGCTTATTCAAACATAAAAATATTGCTCAGATCGAGATTCTTTTTCCCTGGCCTACTTGTGGTGTGTTGGTTTTTGTTGTTGTTGTTGTTGGGTTTTTTCCCTCAAGATGAAAGAATAGATTTTTCGTATTGTTAGTCCACTTCAGTAAACTGTCCTGCTACTGTGTATTATTCATGCTACAGCAATGCAAGTGTTGCAAGGAAACAAAATACAAGTCACTGCAGTGGTTTTTTGTTTCTTTTGTTTTTTTTTTTTTCATGGAAAATCCCATGGTTTGTTTATACTCCCAATTTTATAGATGCCCTGTCTTGTGCAGAGTCTTCCTTACAGGTTTTGTTTCATACAGCAAGGCACAAAATATTTCTGTTGCCATATTTTTTTATTTTATTTGCTCAAGATAAGTGGGACAGTGGGCAGGAGTGATGCTACACTTTCAATTAATTCTGGAAGATACAATTCTTTTTCTATGTCTTGAGTTCTGCCTTAGTGTATCCATAGTAAGTATAAAATTAGGCTCTGCAAACATCCAGAATTCTGAGTGCTTGCGTATAATTTAATAATCTGTGTATTATTTTAAAGACACACATAAGCAATAGCTGCTTGCTTATAAAATGCATTTACTGACCCATGAGTGAATTGATCCCTATGACTATTTAAACCTCAGGGCTTGAAAAGTTTTTCTCTTATCTTTATGTTAAACAATGGAAAGTTTTACCGTATGTTCAAATAACGTCTTCATCAGGTTCACAACAGGATACCATAGTTAATTTTCAGTTGAGTGCTTTACAGGATTTTCTTTTTGCTGGCTGGTTGGGTGAAAGTCTAGACACTGAGAGACGAGGCGTTAGAGGGGCCTCACAATATAGTTATTGTGAATGGTAAGTAGGAGCAGCTTCCTCTGATGTACGGACTCCATGCCCAAACCAGTGGTACAAAGGCATAGCTTTTGTTCAGGGGGATAGGGGCTAATCCGAATGCTGCACACTGTGAAAAACCTTTTATGGAAGGGGGGAAAAACTTGCCTTGAAGGTGAGAGGTCAGCAGTTTAACCTCTGACCACAAAACAAGAGACCAGCAGAGAATGGGACGAACAAGGGGGAAAAATACTTCAAGTACTCCATTCTTTGTTTATCAGAAATGGGTCAAGCAAATGAGTGTCAGGAATGGTTACAGGAGTTCTGATGGGCTGCAAGGAAGTCTGAAGATGTGCTCTGGCTTCGTTGTGCCTTGCAACAGAATTTGGAGATTGCATAGCTCTCTCTTAAATGCTTGATAAAGAGATCCCCAAAACAAAATCAAATCTTTCGGCAGTCCTTAAAAGCACAGATACTCTGCTCTCTTCCTCCTCAGCCCATATCAGGTCCTTTTGTTATTACAGTTTTTTTAATTCTAATTTTCCTTTGTGTAGATTACCATAATTCAGTATTTGGCCTTCTAACTATTTGCACTGTTTCTGGGCTGTTTTTTGAAATTCATAAAGCATCACAGTAATCACATCCTCACACGTGTTCAGCTGGCAGTGAGATGGGTCTCTTTTAGCTAAAGCCACGGATCTTTGGGTGGTCAGTGCTATTGTACAACAGCAGGGGAGAGCTGTTTCCAATCTTTGTGCAAAGGGAATATGGAGACTTTCCCCTCTGATCTCATTTTGGTATTATCAGTGCTGGGATTTTAGTCACAATCCAATTAGAAATGATGGAAGTTATGTTAACTAATAGTTAAGCCTCCCATATTCTCAGGTCCACCCGTTTGGACTAATGGGTTATGCTACTCTTGGCTCGGGCTGGGAGAAGATACCAGCAGTGATTAATACACTTGGTGCACTAAAGCTCCCTGCTTGGCATACAACCATTCCTTGTGCTTCACTACATCCAGCCCCTGAGAAGCACTGCTCACCTCCCTCCTGGCCTCTCCCAGCATGCAAAAAAGCAAAGAAGACATAATGCCTTGCTTGTGCACCTCTGGAGGTTTTATACTTCACTGGACATAGATGTGTTGTGTATATGAGGTAAATTCCTCTTCCTGCTTCACACAAAGGGATTAAAGCTAGGCTTTGTTGTTGACCCTCTTCACATGTCACATCTTCAAACATTTGCTTATGTCCTGGACAGCTTTAGGCCACTTGCATTCAGAGAAGTGATCAGGAACCAGCAGCATTCCGCAGCAAGTCAGTGGCAGGGCCTCTCAGCACTGGGGGAAATATGTTTTGGTACAGGCTTGATTTTATTTGTGTTTGGAAATAGCACAGCCTCAGACATTGTGCATCCTCAGACCCTTGTCTGAGTTTAATCTTTTGTTTCTCAGTTTCACAGACATCCATCTTTCTTCTTTTTAAGTATTTTAGGGGTAAATTCCTCGGAAAGGTGGTACTAAGTGTACTTCCATGATTGGACACATCTTCAAATGAGAAAAAACCTTCATTTTTCTTGCATTCTTTAGAAACTCTATTGGGTTCACTGATTTTAAAATACAGCATTTTGGTGGAGACCTTGTTAGGCATACAGAGTTGTTTATTATATAAATCTTAAATGAAAGGCTTAGGCTTGCTGGAATTACCTGAGCGGGTGATTTCTGTAGCTACTAAGTGAAAGTAAAATGAGGAACCCTTTATAATCTTTTTGCCTTGCTCCTAATGGGTTAGTTTTGTAACTTTATGAATTGTGATCTTTTCGGGTTTTCAAATTTGATGGGATCAAATGGTGTTCTCAAGCAAAATGACTGACATTTTTGCCCTTGGGGAAGCACCAGAAGTTAAAATCTTGATGTATTTTAGAGTAGGCACCTTTCATTATCTTCTCTCAAAGTTTGGAAAAGGAGAGTTTTTTTCTGCATAATTATTTCTTCTGCAATCTTGAAAAGGAATCTAAACCTCTTCCTTAATGGCTCTTTAAGATTATTGAGTCCAACCCTTAACCCAGCACTGCCAACTCCACCACTAAACCACGTTCCAAAGCACATCTACACGTCTTTTAAATACCTCTCAGGGGTGGTGACCTCCTCACTTCACTGGGCAGCCTGTTCCAGTGCTTGACCACTTTTTTTATGAATAATTTTTCCCTAATATCCAATCTAAACCTCCCCTGCTACAGCTTGAGGCCATTTCCCCTTGTCCTATCTCTTGTCACCTGGGAGAAGAGACTGACCCCCACTTGCTACACCCTCCTGTCAGGGAGTTGTAGAGATCTGTAAGGTCCCCCCTGAGCCTCCTTTTCTCCAGGCTAAACACCCCCAGCTCCCTCAGCTGCTCCTGATCACACTTGTGCTCCAAACCCTTCCCAGCTCCATTGCCCTTCTCTGGACACTCTCCAGACACTCAGTGTCTTTCTTGAAGTGAGTGGCCCAAAGCCAAACACAGGGTTCAAGGTGCTGCCTCACCAGTGCCCAGTACAGGGGGACAATCCCTTCCCTGGTCCTGCTTCCACACTATTCCTGATCCAAGCCAGGATGCTCTTGGCCTCTTTGGCCACCCGGGCACAGCTGGCTCTTGTTCAGCTGCTTGACCAGCAGTCCCAGGTCCTTTTCCATCAGGCAGCTTTCCAGCCACTCTGCCCCCAGCCTGTAGCAATGCATGGGGTTATTGTGGCCAAAGTGCAGCACCTGGTACTTTGCTCTAACTGAACCTCAAAATGTTCGCCTCAGCCCATGGATCCAGCCTGCCCAGATCCTCCTGCAGAACCTACCTGCCCTCCAGGAGATCAACACTCCTGCCCAAGACTCCTGCCCAGCTAGGTTTCATCTTCAAATTTACTGAGGATGCACATGATCCCCTTGTCCAGACCATTGATAAATACATGAAACCGAATTTGCCCTGAAGAAAGGAGATACACTTTACCGTTTGAGGCAGGATGTTATTCTATGGAATTTGCCCAATTCTCTGTGGGCTTGATAGGAATGAAGAATTTAAGCCATTTGGGATAACTTGCTAAAATTAAGATGTGATATTTGCCCATCCATGATTCTTGAAATCTATTTTTAGTATTTTCAGAAATTAGTGGATTTTCCCTGCTCTGGAAAGTTCAGGGATTTTGTTATCAGAGTGATGGAAGACTCAAGATAAGGGAGGAGTTATCTGAGGCATGCTTGAGGGAGAATGTATGTCTTAGTACTTGAAAAGTGCAGCAGTATTTTCATGCCCTGTGGGGTTTTTTTTACTTATTATAAAAACAATGAATTGAAAAGATGCTATAAGGAGATATCTTATTTTATGTAGACATAATTTACAATTGTATTCTATCCCATTGACTATGAAATTTTCAGCATGAGTGATTATGACTAGTCTTTATTAATAAAAAAATGGAATTAGTTATCTTAAAGTAAAGCAACTTCTGATTTCTCTAGCTGCATATTGAGTTGTTCTTGGTGAGAAGTGTACGTGCATGGGTAGTGGTTGGTTTTTGCTGCAGCATAGTGTATTTTAATGCAGGAACTGGCTTGTCTGAAAACATTTTAATATTTCCTCCAAAAATTCTTTTGCATGTCTTATGAAGACTGGTTGACACCTGTGATTAATTCTTAGTGTTCTTAGCCTTTTTCATTGTCCTGATAAATGACCAATGAGACAATGGTACTGTTTTCTTAGGCTCATCCAGTCATGGCTTTAATTTCCTTAGATAAGAAATTATTTTGCTTTCAGCTTTTAGCATTGATTCCAACTGTACACTGTGCTGGTCTGTATAAATTACATATGTTTATAGAGATCAGCTGTGCTCCAGGAGATGATTGTCTTTCATTTTCAGAAACAAAACAAAGAATAAAGAGAAAAGCTCCGTGTAGTTACCAAACTGTTATCAAACTGTACTGATCATTGAGCTCATCCTCTTAAGCTTTCCAGTGGTGAACCTGCAGTCTTACTGGTGGAGATGCAGAATGTGCAGGACGACAGAGCATGGATGTGGGATGACTAGAAGTGATTAGTGATGTGGGGCTTGTAGGAAATGTGAGGTTTTTTTAATCATCTGCATCAAGGAAGAAGCTGAAGTAGATAGAAAATGGAAGCCAGAAAAATACAGCCCTTCCAATAGCATCAAACCCTTTCATGCAAACACTGAACACTGAAAAATTGGGCAATGAAAGAAGGGCAGTGGTTGAGAGGAGAACTTTTTATGCACATTTTCATACAGATTAATGTAATGGAGTGCATACTGTTACATGTAGTGCCCTATGTTTTAGCTCCTTATGCATTCTGTGTGTAGACAGCTGTTACTGTTGTGCAGGTTTATCATGCATTCTGAAATATTAGCACCAGATTTATTTGGGAAATCGATGTTTTCAGATGAGACATAACCTTAATTTGTGCTGTTGTTGATTTATTAATAAGTCATTCCTTGTTCTTTCACATCAATAGTAATAATATCATTTTTCACCTTGCTAATATTTTGACTGCTGTATGGTGAATACTCAGGCATTACCCATGCTTTCCTTGGCCTCATCTCACTTCTTGCTGTTGCAATGCTTTTTGGAAAGTAAAATAAACACCTCCATTACTTAAGAGGCAGAAATGCTCAGTTCAAGCATATGGATGGCCCATCATTCTGCAATGCTCCCTTCCTGTAGTCTTTATCTTCCCATCTGCAAGCACCCCACTGCTCTTCCAAGTGTGTACAGGTCTGTTTTCTTTCTCTTTTCTCCTCTGCACGGTGATGAGCACTCCCTGGGCTGCTGCTTTGCCTCCGTGAGGCGGTGACCGACCAGCTGGAGCCTGCTGTGCCTGGCTGGTGCGTCCTGGCTTTCCAATCGGCAAAGCAGCCGGCCTGGCTTGGGCTCCCACCCACCAGCGGAGCCGTGTTACCTTGCAGGGTGCCTTTGTTGAAGTAACTGCTTCTGACAAAAAAGTTCTTGTACTTTTCGAACAGCTAGTTTGAATGCACACTGCTGAAATGGGAGAAGGCAGCTTCTGACCTTGCCTTCTGGAAAGGCTCAATTTACAAAGCATGTGTTGAGTTCTGACCCCTCATGGGCCATGCGAGTGCAGTGTGTTGTTTTGAACTTTAGCTTTTTCTATTAGAGTGAAATATATTGTCTGCTATTATCACACTGTTAAATTAATTTTCACTATTTTGTGCATGATTTATTTGGGATTTCACTGGACAAAGCAGACATCGGGTATTGAGGTTTTGTCAGATAAAATAGTGTTGCACTTTAACCGCATCTCTGTTACTTTGTATTGGGATGTAAATTGAAATCGTGCATCTAGGTCACCCTTCTGCTTTACTGTTCTGAATAAATGGTATTATTTTTCTGTTTTATCACTGAAGTATGTGGTATCAGGAAATGTCTTGGAGAGTTTCCTAGTTGTTGAATGTGTTTTGGGATTATTAACTGAGAACCCAGATCTCGTGCCTCGAGGGCTGCAAGACAAGACCATTCTAGTAGAACCTCTAGGTATTTTGCGTTGATGTTTGCATCTCTGGTTTTGCTGACACCTCTCCAACACATAATAGGGAATTTTGACCTGAGTAACTGCAAACACCTGTGAGAAAACCCTTTGACTTGCTTTTACTTGTTTTATGTATTTGTGTGGCTTGTGCTTTAAAATAACTGAACTTGGCCCCCACAGAAATGTCCCTTTTTTAATGCCCTTTCTTCTGAACAAAAAAATTATTTTTTCCAAGACCTCATGATGTTTGGGAACCTGAAAGAACCGACTTCAGGTCAGGCAACAGATAACTGGCAGGACTGAAAAAAACAGTGTGCTTCTTCTAATTCCCACTGTGCTGCTGGCTGGGTCTGTGTTCTACCTCTGCTGAAGCAGAGGGACCAGTATTGTTAATGCAGCTCAACAAAACAAAAAAGTATAGTTTTGTTTTCCTGCCCTCTGTATCCACTTTATGACTCTTCAGACTTTTGAAACAGATGTAGAGAAGGGTGCAGAGAGTTGCAGGTATGTCAGAGTTTATTTTACTAAAAGATCAATATATTTTTCAGTTAGAAAATGACAAAGAAATAAATTGCATTAGCCTTCTGCCATGTGTGGTGTTGCCTTTTAAGAGACTTAGTTGGGGAAAAGTGCCCAGTTTGGGAACATCCCTGGGAGGGTGTGGCATGGAGCCTCTTCTCCTCCAGTTCTGGGAGGTCCTTGGTGGGGATCAGAATGATCTCTGTTCCTTGGGAAGTCAGGTGCCAAAGCCGTGGTGCCTCTGCCCGAGCCCCTGGGTCTCAGCATGCATTGTGTGTGGTTGCTGCCTTGGAAATGTCTGGTAGACCCCTTCTTAATGTTTTGTTTGTTTTCTGTGGAAGAAACTCAAGGTTTGGTGATTGTGTGAGGGTGGCTTGGTAAGAGACTGGTATATCTTCTTTAGCTGCAAAAACTAATCCTAGAGGGGACTTGTAACATAAATGCAAGTGTAAAGGTTTTCTGTAGCCTTTTTTCTGAACAGGGCTCTTGGATACTAAAGCATGAGTGCTTCATGTCAGGAGAGATCTCAGCTGTTGGTGTAACACTGATCTTTCTGTAAGCAACCTCTTAACCTGCTTTTTGTGTTTTGTTCTTATCAAAAGTTTAGTGTTGACTTCTAAGGATTGGTATGGGAAAATGTCAAAACACTGATTTTCAGCTGCATGCTGCCTGCCATAGATGTATCGGGGCTGAGTGCATGTGGGCCAGCCTCTAAAATTTTTTGTTGCTGATTCTTGCTCACATGGAGGGCCCTTGGGACAGATGGCCCCTCGCTGTTGATGGTTCGATTACAGCGATCACCCACAGCTTCTGAAGAGTGCGAAGAAAAGAAATTGCTTTCTTTGTCAAGGTGTTTTCATTTCAATTCTCACCCATTAGCCCTGTTTGGTTAAGTTTTGAATTACTCCATCAGGTGACTGATGAGTTTTATTTTTCCCCCTGATGATATTAAAATAGATTTGGGGTAAGATGGAAAGGAAAGGCAAAAAAAGGTTTGTGCTTATTGATCAGTGCTCCTTCATCTTTGTTCTGGCTTAATGTGTCATGAACAACAAAGATTAAAATGAACACTGAATCAGAATATGCTAGAAAATACATATTTTAAAATGAAAGTCTGTGAACTGTTTACATATATATCAAACTCTATGTATGGTATGGCTAATCAACACGATTGTTGGAATTTTAGAGCTTTGTGTAACTGAGAAGGTTTGTAATTGTTTTAATTCACATATAGAAAATTATGAAATGTTGGTTTATATAATTACAGCTTTTGAAGTTAGGTATGTTTCAACTGGAGGTATTTAGAGGAGTAGGAATCATCCAGGCCAGGTCCTGGTTACCAATGCTGTTTTACTTCCATACCTTCCTACCACAGCCAGTAAGCAAAATGTGAGAGGTTTGAATTTCATGTAGAAAATGCTATTTGTAATTGGAGAATGAAAAAAGGATAAAGAATTTGAAACTATACTTTTGTAATGTACAATTATGTTCATTCTTTCTCACACATAAGCAGAATATTGTTGCACAATTCCGAGTCTTGTTTCACAGCATGATCATAGAGATGGGGTGAATATATGATACAGTAGTATCTGTATTAATTGAATAAAATGTCTTCAGTAATCTGGACTAGATCAATGAACAGAGAATCTAACCCCTTCTCCCTGTAGCTGTCCTTAGTTATAAAGACAGTGTCAGTGGGATTGCTTTTCCAAGATATTATGTATTCCAATGTTGCTCTGGCCTTTAGGTAATCTGTCCCTGTAAGTTGTTGAGTAATAGGTAGTTACTTACCTGTTAATTATTGAGTAATCACATTTTATTGCTTGTGCTAGTCAGTATTTAAGGCAAGGGGCATAATTTACAGGGAAGTCGTGCCCTCAAGTACTGACAGCTGGGCTGTGCCCAGGATGTGGTCCTCACCAGCAGAAAGTGGAAGGAATGTTGCTGCACTGTTCAGGCAAGTGATGTAAATAGTCATTATATCATCTTTGGCCAAGAGGGAGTTCTCCTGCAACACTCATTTTTTCTTGAAGTAGCTAAGGACTGGACTGATTTTGCTTAGAGAAAAAAACTTGCAGAAGGATTAAGCTTTTGGTTTAATTTTTAATTGCCTTGATTTATTTTTTTAAGGCATGTTAACTCGAATGTAAGATTTATTTTTGTATTATTTTTGGCAAATGTCTGTCAAAAGTGGCTTGGATATCATTCTGTGTTTTCTGCAACCAATCAGTTTGCTTTACAGGGTCACATATATCCCTGGTTTCATGTCCAAGCTGATACCAAATTGTATTTCTTGGAGTAAATCAGGAAGCAGTAACTCAGGTATCCATAATGTACTGAGATGTAGTTTTTGTCATGTGCTGAAAGCTTTTTGATTTTTCAATATGTAGTGTATGGGGGTTCCACAAAGCAAATGTAACAGTGTACTCTAGGAGATAAAATGCTTGTCTCTGGTCAAACATCACTGACATGGGAGGACAAGTGATGGTCCATCTCCAGTGTACTTGGCTGGGCGGGAGTTCTGCTTCTTCCTAATTTACTTAGTACATATTGCTTGGTAATAATGGACTTGAACTTATCTAGATCTTCCTCAAAATCAATATTGCGTATTTCCTAATACAGGAAAATTTAATGTAGCCCACAATATATTTTAAGAACTCTAAGTCCCACATCTTCATTTAAAACAAAGAAATCCCTGCACAATGTCTATTTGCAAGGGAGTGTGGCAAGTTACTTTTTCATTCCTGCAGGGTGAGATGTAAAACTTATGTTGGTTGCAAAGGTGAATGCCCTTAGTCTTACTCTTTTCAGTTATTATTCATTTCAGTTGGTCACAGCATGGCTTGTCTCCTTTAAATTTCTTTGAACAAGAGACCCAGTGACAGCAAAAGTATTTTGTTTTGTAAACTCTCCTTAAACATTAGCAATTACTTAAGATATATGTGGTGCTCACTTGCTTCTTCTTCTGCTACCTTAGTTCTTAGGTCCTTGTTCTCATGATTCACTCACAATTGCAAGTTAGAAGTAGGAAAATTAAGAACTATACCACAGCTTCTAAAGGCATACAGTTGTTGCCATACTTTACAAGGTCATTCTAAAGACTTACCAGGTAGAAGAAACCCCCGCTTACCTCATGAAGAGACCAAATAAAGGCTGAACATACTCATTTTATCTGTGCACTATCTGTGCAATGAACTCTCACCCTGATTAAGGTTTTAGCCTGAAGCATGGCTAATAGCATTGCAGCCAAAAGGACCCTTTCTTTCTGTCTCGAGTAAGCTGAAATGACTTACTGCTCTGTCCTTCAGTGGGACAAATTCTTGGGCAAAAAGGGATTGACCTGCAGCTCTGAAGGAAATGTCAAGTTGTGGCTAGAACTTTTAACCATCCACCTGCCTGTAAAAGGGGAAGAAGTACTTATTTCCTGGTTCAAGTGCCTTACAGACAGGGAAATCTGAAAGACTGGAGGAAGTTTCAGGTCCAAAACCTGACAAAGTTCTGCTTCTCTACAATGTACTTGGCTGAACCTTGCATGTGATTAGCTGGGAGGTCAGTATTTCCACACTGTTCTCACATTCCTGAATACATTGAGGAGCCTTTGTCACATAAAAGTATTTAAAAATATTTGAAAATAATTTTGTGATAAACTGTACAATCAGCGAATCTCGTGTGTGGCTTTGCAGTGCGAAGTAGACGTGAGATTCTCACACTTCAGTCCAGACTGTGAGCTGTTAATGCCTCGGTGGGGCAGCAATGGCCAGCACCTAAAAGCTGTGGAGTTGCCATGATGCTGTGATGCTGTGAGGGGCTGACTGAGCTGGACCCACTGATTTCAAATGCGAGTGGTTTTTGTGGGCAGTAGAGAAGATCGTGTTGTGTGCATGGTTTTTGTTAAGGGCTGAGTGGCTCTTGTAGTTAATGGATTGTACCTTTGTTTTCCCATGTATTAGAAACAAAATTCTCCACAGACACGGTGTGAGCGCTGATATCCTGAAATAATTTGCTAAGTATTATGTGTTTATAGAAAGATGTAATTAAATTCTGAGCCAAATGATGAGTCCATGAGTAATTTGTGCTACTTGTGACTGGGAGCATTTTTCAAGCACACGTCCTACAGAAATTACTTCAATTGCAGCTATTATTACTACAGTTAAAAACAGTTCCTTAGGGAAATGTTCCTCATGGAAGGAAGATGTTTTCATCTTCCCAGTAAGGTCTTTGTAATTATGTTTCTGAACCTGATAGAAAAATCACATTTCTGATTGGCAGATGTACAGTCATAAAGACTTACAGACAACAGCTACGGTGACTGTAAGTGAGGCTAGTAAACTGTTATTTTCCATTTTCCATTTCCCAAAGGTCAGTATTTACCATGTGTTTGTTGACTCTGTTGTCATTTAGTTCACACTTTCTATGAGAAAAGTTGGAAGGAAAAATGTCAAAAGTCATGCATTCCAAATATCACCTTTGATGCCAGTATGAGATGGGTACCTTCAATGCCTAAATAATTTTTCAAAATGGAGCAGAAGCTTTACTATCAGTTGAAGACAAGACGGAGGCCACTGGTGTGGGTGAGGGAGAGAGGACAGGAGACATTGGACTCCTGTTGCTGTGGCCATGCTGTGGCTTATTCTGAAAGGTGAGTTCCACCTAGAGACCCAGAAGAATCTCAGTATATTAATATATAGCAGAAAAAGCTGGCAAATATATTTACTGAAACTCCTTAATGTTCTTCTGTAACTGATGTCAGTGATGTCATTTTTGCCTTGTTCCTTTGCTGTTTGCTGAAGTAGGAACTGTTTGAAATTGTGGAGGCAATTTAGGAAGGCACACTTGTGAATAAAGTGTGAGTAAAAAGGTTGAAGGCACTGGATTGTTAAGATTTGATGTAGCTTTGTGAAAATGTTTTCTTTTGCTATGTGATTTGCATTAAAGTGTGCTTTCAGGTATTTTCTGTAGTGGCACCCCCGTTTGCCTATTATCTTTAATCTGACAGGTTTTAGGTGCCCGAGAAGTTAGTGACTGTTCCTTAGATTCACTTTTTAAAAATCAAATTGCTTCAATGTATTTTGTCCTTGTTCTTTCTTTTGATTACTGATGCTTGGAAAATACTGTGACTCTCGTCTTCTCCCGTTTTCCACGGCATCCTGCTCTTCCTCCTGCTGCTAGCTGGTGCTCCACTTTGATCCCCAAACCAGGGAGCTGAAGACCACTGTTGTACCCAGATCTTCTGGCAGCAGGGCTTCCCATTCTACTCTGGTTTTGGCACTTCATGTATGAAACTGTTAACAGGCAGGTTTTAATATGATATACAGAAGTCTTTTTTTGCAAGAAGTAATTCTTTTATGTGAATGCTGTTTTTTTCATCAGATGATTTCATCTGTAAAAACCCTTGGGTTGCACGTTGTGGTTCATCTCTTATTTTGTTTCTGAATCACTGTTGTAGTGATTTGGTTGAGTATTAAATACTATATTGATACAAAAGCATCACTAGAATTACTGTTGAGTGTTTCTGGAAAATTATTTTAAGTATGTAAGAGCCCTTTGTTTTTGAACAACAGCAGTATCATAAACTTGGTTTGGAGAACTAGCTTTTTATTGCTGAACACTACTTACTCTAACAAAATCCATTCTGCTTAATGCTTAAATGTGTGTTTATAAAGCTGTTCCCTGAGATAATGATAGATATTTTCAGATTTATTAATTACATTCTCATGTTCACCTAAGGGAAAAAAATGTGGCACTTCTTGTTTTTTGCAGACAAGGAAGAGGAACAGTCTGCAATAAGCTTTGCTTTGCTGCTGTCCTTTTCCTCACTATATTTCTTTCCCACCTCCTTAACTCCTGGCCCCAGTCTCTTCTTTCCCCTCTGCACTGACAGCTTTTTTCCAATGAATATCTGTACAGCATCAGAGAAAATATAACTGGAGGGATTCTGAGCACACTGAGCAGTCATCTAGTCCATTCCTCTGTCCCAAGGCATGACCAGCTCTGCTTGGCAGTCTTCTTGTCTGTTCTGCTCAGTACAGCCAACAGGGATGAAGATTCTTCCTCTCTCCAGAATATTGGACTACTTAATTAATCTGTTTCATTTTACCTTAGCTGTGTTTTCCTGTCGGAAATATTCTCTGTTGCTATCAAGAGAATTACCCGAGATGATGTTTCTCAGCGTATGTTTGTAATTTCTGTTCCATTACCAAATTGAATGTGTGCTAATTACCTTATCCTGTTGTATTTTTGGGTGGCATTTATAATCTGCAAGCTTGATGATTTTGAAGAGTATTTTTAGAGTATATTTAACTTGTCAGTTTTTTTGCAAAAGTTACGACTCAAAAAGCTTTCTCTTTTTGTTTTTTTTATAGTTTAGAATGCACTGCTTCTCTAATCTACTCTGTCATGAGAAATAGTAGCTTTGTATTTTCTTAGATTTGTTACAGAAGTTAAACTGTGTTAGCAGTTGTTTTCCTAAAAATACGGATGACATGCTTTATGACCTTGCCTCTACAGGAATGGATTTTTGGAGAGAAATTACCTTGAGGATTTGCATATATTTTCCTATTGTCTTAGTGTGTGTCACACTTGCCTGCATTTATCTTCTGGAGCAGTTCTAGATTACAACATCTTGAATATTATTTTTTTAAGCACTGCATGTGACTCACCTTTCTCTTTGTAATTATAGTGCACTCTAAGTTTTGGTACCTCAGCAAACCTTTCCATGATTGTCTCTCGTCTGACTTGTACCAAGGGAGATGTCCTTTCCAATGCTGTAGGATATTTAGCAAAGGAGTTTTCAAGTGTTACTGGCAGGTGCTGAGATTTACATCCTGGATGTAGTAGGCATAGGAAAAAGTGCTGTTTGTACATGGAAATATCCATTTACACATGCGACAGTATATACATTTATACATGTAACACACAAACTATTTTATGTGTGCACTTCACAATTTCCTCTTACTACTGCATTTACTTAGAATTGGTGCAAATTATTTGTCCTGAAAAGCCTGTTAGAAAATGAGGAGAAACTCAGTAGTTCCTCAGCTGACTATAACAACAGCAATTTCTGAACGATTCTCGTCCTCTCACCCATAAAATCAGCATAAAATTGACCTAACATTGCCAGATCAGATGGGGTATCTGGAAAGTAATCCTCAAGGAAAAGAAAATTCAGTCTTTGTAAACCTGAAGATAGAGTGCATAAAGTTGCAGAATTGGATTATACTTTCTCTTTTTATTTCTAAATCAGTACCCTTTTCTTTCTTCCTTTGCAGCACTTATGAGAAGTTGCCACAAAGATGTGTCAGATGCTGCCTGAACCTAGCTCCAAAAGCAGAAACCAACATAATCTTTTGAAAAAAAACCCCAATCCCAGACTTGAATAATTATCATAAAATCCGGAGGCTTTTTATAGGTGTTAGGGTTTGGTTTCAGAGAGTAAAGGCATAAAAAGAATATAGAACTGTTCTTTTTGAAGCACGAGTCACATCAGATTTTCTTACTTAATAAATGTATGGCAAGTACCTACTAAAATAACCAGTTAAAGGCCAGTAATAACAGCTGCAAAACCCAGCTCAAAGCATTTGGACAAGTCTTAAAGGCATGTAATTTTTGCTGAGTGTAGCACCGAATATTTTTCTTGTATTGAGTTAGGAATATTTTTTAAAATGTTGGCTCTTTTTTGTTTTCATGAAGGGGTATTAAAAGCGTTGTTCTTCCTATTTAGATAGCATGAATTTAATTATCCTCTCATGATATAAATATCCTTTCATTATATGAAAGTAAATGTTGTTACACCTATAGTTGAATGAACTGGAATTTACTTTAGATTTGTTTTTACCATTTCAAGTGAGACTGGAGTGGTAGGAGAGAGCCTTAGTATGAAGTAAAGATGGCAAGCTGAACAGGACACGACATTAAGGCTGTAGGGTTTTTTATCTATTAGGATATCAGGGCACCAGAAGAACTTACTGGAGCTGTTGATCTTGTTGCCTGTGGATAAAGGGTAGCTTTGTGAAATGCTGTTCATCTCCATTTGGCACCTCATTGAGGTGTAAATTTTACCCGTGTTTTGACCCCAAACGCAAAGTTTTGCTTAATTCTGAGGTAGTGCTTTGCTCATGACTATGACCTTTTAAAACAACACCTGGAGGTTTTGCTATTGTGATCTGCTTCCTACTTTGAAGCCTGGCAGTTACATTTGTGCTAAGGACAGCGAAAGATAGAAATTACATTTCTGTCTGATTTCAGAAACCCCTGTGATTTTGTTGCTGTGTTGCTAAAGCATTCACTACACTAAATGTTTCTCATGTAACTGTACTTCACATCTGCCAAAATCATCTGCCTGGCTTCACTACTGGGAAGAGGTGATGCTGCCAAGCTCCTGGCTGGCGATGCTCTGGTAGCCCAGCCTCACTGCAGAGTGGTCCCCTCAGCTCCTCGCAGGCCACAGCGCTTGGGTTTTGCAATAGAAGCAACTATAAATGGTATTGCAAGGCTTGGGAAGTTGCGAACAAGAAATGGGTGATAAGAAACGGAACTAGGGGCAGCTGGTAACCAGCTTGTGTTGCATGAGCTGTAGCAAATGCTTGAGGCTGGAATGCTGCCGCATGAAGCAGTCCTGCTTTCTTCTCACCACAACTCCCTATTTCCCAGTTTTTCTTCCTTTTTTTCTGGCGTAAACCCAATGGTTTTGGGGAACTGATCTAGTTAACACTGACCTGAGAAGTTTCAGACAGTTGGTTTGATCTCGGTCAGTTCCCTCATGTGGCTCAGTGTAGCTGTGACAGTCTGTACCAGCAGGAGACAGACAGTGCTACAGCTTCACCAACAAGTACCTGGTAGTGGGAGTGCAGTGGGATTGCTCTTTCGAAGAGAAGTTTATGCCTGAAATATTTGTGGACATATGGCATTTGATTTACAAGCTCTGTTAAAGTATTTTTTGGATTCTGCAAGTTTTCAGTGCTTTTTAGCAAGTAACTTAACATCAATTTTTTCATATGTTACCATACTTGCTACTCCTTGGATTTATCAGGGATCACTGTTGATATGTAATTGCTTTCTTTTTCATGATACTAATTTGGAATAAAAACAAGAGCTCCCTTACAGGATAGTCAAACTCCTCTTGTACCTGGTCATTATAGAGATGTGTTTGCAATTTAAATATGCACAAAATAGATGGGGAAACAAAAGGTCTCTGTTGTAAGTACCTGTATGTATTTGCTGTCATATTTTTATAAATGTGGCATCTTAATCTCTTGTTTTGTATCTGCCTTCAAAAGTTCTTGCTCCCCAAAGTAGATGGAGGAAGATTCCTTGTGCAAAATACATACATTTTATTAAATAATACCTTCAGAACCCTTCCTGGACGTTCTTAGGAGAAAAAATAAGCTTGTCTAACAAGTTGAGTCAAATGCCTCAATTCTTATTGAAAATCTCACGTAAATTTGAATTAGATACAAATTAGGACTAAATTGCATTGAGTTGATTGACAAGTTCGATTTTGTAACACATTTGAAATGCATGTTCCACGGTTAGCTTGACATCTGTCCTGGGGTGAAGGAGGAATGCTGACTTCATTCTCCAGCTCCTGGTGGTTGGGCCAGCAGCAAATGCACACGTGCAACAGCTCCGTGCTGAATAGCAGAATTTGAGATCAGCAGCTGAGAATGAAAACACCATCAGTGGCATCTCCCTCCTCATTAAATCTCCAGTTTGCAGCAGCAAACATGGGGGACCATGAAGAAGAGCAGAAACCTCCGTACTTTGCCAAAAGTGGAGAACCCCGTGGTTCTGATGTCAAAGCTAGCAATGAGAAGAAAGTTTCTGAGTTACTACGCAGTGCTGGTGCTGGATCCTGAAGTGGAAATCTGAATGGTTTCCCAGATACTGGCTCCTTGGAAGACAGGAACCCAGCAGCTCCTGAGGTAGACAAGAGGTGGCAGTTCCCTTTGGGCAGTGTCTCCTGGCACTTACTGTTGTGTTTCTCCTTCGTTTTGCTGCCCTCTGGCACCCTGAGCTGCCATCAGCTGTGTGGTCAGTGGCGGGAGGATCTGCCTGACCTTGGCTGGGGCACGAGCAGAAATTAGAGAGCTCTGCCTCTGGCCCAGGCTTTGGCACTGACCTGAGTCTCTCTTGCAGGAAGACGGATAATTCACTTTTAGCAGGTGGACAGACACTGCTGCTAAGCTGTAGTTTAGAAGCCTGTGAGGCTTCGTGGGTTTGTGGCCGTGTAATAGTAGCACCTTGGGAAGGTTTTGTATCAAAGGAGATTAAAAGCTGTGGTGGGGGGGGATGAAGAGCATAATTCGTGTTTTTGTTGAAAGGTTATGGTTCAGTTCGTTGTGTTAGAGGCTTTCAAAACAATGTTAAGTGTAGACTAATATGTAGCCTAAATAACAGTGATTATTTTGTAATTAGGAGCCTACAGAGGTTAAGGAAAACTTCGAGGTATTACTGAAATGCTGGTTTTAAGTGGCTCTGAACAGAAAATACTGAAACATGCTAGCTCTTCTAAACTCCTCCTTGAGAATGCTGGTTATGCTGGTACTATCTTTGAAATCACAAAGGATGTTTTTCTGTACTTTTATAAAGGCCTTTTTTTCCCCTTATAATATTATGTTCTTTCTTCCTGGGATGGAAAGAGGTTTTATATCTCTTTATTTTTTAATTGAATTAAAATGTGAAAATTAAATGTGCTTAAAAAATGAAGTATTCCAGGAAAAAAAAAGAATTCAATATGAAAATAGTTTGGTACATTATAACCTGCTGCCATATGTAAAACAATAAACATACGGTTTCATAAATATGAAATAAGTCTTTTAAATAATCCAGTATCTTCTTTGGTTTTTAGATACATTTTTGCACTTGCCTCAAAGCTTGACGCTAAGCTGACCCTCTCTTTAATATTAATGTACTCTGACTGTAATACTCTGTTCCTTTGCCTCTGATTAATGCCGTCTGTCAATTATTTACAGATCCAGTGGTACTGTGGAAGTTCCCGGAGGACTTTGGAGACCAGGTTGGAAACATGAGATTGAACTTTTTTTTATGTTAGAATAATAATAAAAAAACCTCTTCTATTCAGCTGTGGAGAGGCAGATGCTAATGATAGTGGGGTGGAAGTCTTCACCCAACTGGTGGCTTGGTGATTAGATTGCCTTTGTGACAGGAATATGCAATAGCAGTTGTAGAGCACGGAATGTCGTGCTAATTCTCTGTATCACCTTGTTTTTGATATAGTGTTTTTTATCAGGTGGTTGTGTTGTACATCTTGGGTTTTTATCTGTTGTGGGATTGAAAATGTAGAAAAAATTATTGATAAAACTTTGCCAAACACTGATGTTATAAAAACCACCAGAATAAAAAAGTTGAGGAGCTACCCCTGTATGTCCTTTTAATGTCAGAACGTGTACATTCCATTTCTTTAATCCTTTCCTATGCAAGGTTTTAGATACTTATTTAATAATGTTTTAGAGATACCCTAGTTACTTGCTTGGGGAAAAAAAAATTCCTCAGACCCTTATAAGAGACTGATCTAAAGTTACTGATTCTGAAAGCGTGAAAATCCTATGGTCTATCTATAATCCTCAAAGGAAAGTTTATACATACAGGACTGATGGATTATTTCACTGTTTGTAGTGACAGCAAAGTATTAATTAGTATGTTGGGTGTTTTACCCTATGACTATTTTATGAACGTTATTAATATTAAACTTTAATGAAATTATAAAATTTTATTATTTCAGCAACTTTTACAAGAGTTTCTTGCATGCATTTTTATTTTCATAAAAGAAAATACAGAAAACTATTAAATAGAATAAATATCTCTGTCTCAATGGCTTTTTTGCCTCTTGTTTTTATACTAATATTGAGGCAAACATATTCTTCATTGGTAATATCACCACAGTGGATGATCTGGAAATGTTGTTGTACAGTAGATGTTGATAAATTGCTGATTTTTTTTTTTTTTTTTTTAAATCAATAAGACAAGATTCTATAAAGGCAGCTATAAGGTGATTCATGATGAAAGAAATAAATATACAAACATAGAAGGCAGGATGTCTGGTTAGGGAATAGCATCAGTCAGAAACGTGCAGCCCGTAAAATGGTGACATATGAGCAAAGTGTGCTGTTGTATGTTCTCAGCTAAGCATTCAGCAAGTTTTGATAATTATCCTGGCTGCAGAATGATCATCTTCATTGTCATTTAAATTCTTTTTTTCTAGTTTGTTTTGTTCTTTTTCTTTTTCCCCAAGAAAGACTTGATCTTAAAAAAAAAAAAAAAAAAAAAAAGAGAAATTATGTATGAAGAAAAATGGGAGCTCATTCAGCAAGTCGAAGGTTATTCAAAGAACAGCTGGTGTAGAAAAATGATTAGAAGATGAAGCCCACTAAAGACTGGAGGGGAATCATGCAAAGATGCAATAGACATACCTAATCTATAAAAACCAGAGGCCTCAGGCAGCTCTCTGCCTTTGGGCTCTGAAAAACCTCTGCCTGCACACTGTGTCTCAGCTGTGTAGGGAATCTGGTGTTTCAGGTAAATTGCTTGTGTTCCTGGAACACAGGATGTTTTAATCCTTCTCTTTGCAAGGGAAATTTTCCTGTTAGAACCCCTGGATTTGAACAGAATATGTAGCAGCTTCTAAAGCAAACCCCTGAGCCAAGTCATGAAGTGAAATCAGCAGAAGTCTTCTCTGCACACGTCTGTGTGCATGTGGAACTTGGGTACGGTTGGATTGGAGACCTGAGTATCCACCAATTTTGATTTCTTTAAAAACCAAGAACTCACTAAAACTATCAAGGCTAATTTCCATAAAAGTTTGTTGGGAGAATGTTCCAAAAAAACCCACCAAAACCCCAAAAAAAAGAAAAGAAAAAGAATATTCTCTGTCCTGTTTTTCAGTCATTTCTATTTTAAATGTAAAATGTGTGAGTTAGTTTTTGGATGTATCCCAAAGAATCATCTTTCCTAAAATTGAAGGGCTGTCTGTTTGCACAGTGATGTGATAACAGTGGGCAAAATATTTTCCTCTCTTCCTGAATTTTTCTACAGTTTATCATGTCACCTTTTTGTTGCTTTCATAATGCAAAGAAAACTTGTCTAAGCCATTTTGACATTTTCTTTCTCTTTCTCACATTTGTCCCCTAAGTGTGTCTGAACTTCCCAGTGCTTACTCATCTCTAATCCTCGGTTTTTCTTGTGCGCTGCCATTTTCTTTGATGGTGGTCAATATTCTTTTGGTGTACTTTTTTCTTAAATATTGACTTTCCAAATTCATGTTTTGCAAAACATCCCATCTGTTGTGGATGGGATGTAGAAACTACAGTTGATCAGGAGGAAGACAAGACTGGGGATTTGTCATAATCACTTACTTGCAGTCTGTCAAGTAAAGGAAATATTAAGGCGTGATTTTGGTACCACAAAAGAATTTGCAAGATTCATTGTTGATTTCCTTATCTGCCAAGACTGCAGGGAAACCACTTATTTTCTCTGTGGTAATTCCTCAGATGCCAGAATAAGAAGGAAAAGAGAAAAACATAGAATGGGAAAGGAAAAAAAAGTAATGCTTCAAGGTGGAAAATGAAAAATACTTCTCTTTGCCAGGAGTGTTTCAGAAAGTGGTTTTGACCTTTTTTTTTTTACATTTTATTTTATTTTTTGAGGTGGGAGTAATTCCATTTTTAGTAACTCTGAAAACTGTCAAGGAAAAAATGAGCTCATACTGGTTAGAATTCAAAGTACAAACAACCACACTACCATTTCAAAAGAAGTATTTATTAAAAAGTACCTCAAGAGCTAGGAGAACTAATCTCTTTGAGACATCATAGAGTTACAAGTTACTGTTTTACTGGCATTAGTGCTATAAAATTGAATTTTACAGCGTTGAAAAAGTTGTGAATAATCTCAGCACTGTAGAAAAAATACAAAGATTTCTAATTTGAGCATATATAGGTCGTCTGTGATTATCCTCACAAGCTCAGGTGGAGGAAGAATGAGTTGTAGCCATTTAATGGGCTACATTTTTTTTTTTTGTTTTGTTTAAAATGTGTTTTGAATGTTTATTTCTAGACGCTCTGTCTTGCAGTATGTTCAAATACCCCCTTTATGCAAAAATTCCCATGATAAAAGATGTGGATGTTTTTAATCTTGAAATTCCTATTTTGTTCATTCAGACTGGTTAAAATAGAGTTTAATTTCAGCCTTGCAAGCCCATTTTAAGATGGAAGTCTGTAGAGAAGATATTAATGCTATTATATCTGGAAAAAAAAAATATCCACTTGTTTTTAAGAAGAAAGTATATTTTTAAGGGCTTTAGAAAAGCAACCCAAATGAAAAGAACACCTTGGCTTCCAAACTGAAGTACTTGATGACTGTTGCAGAAAATACACATTTCTGCAGAAGTGAGTGTCACCTGGCAGAGCTGCAATCTACTGACACTGGCTTGTCTCCTCGTGCCAGTGCAGGCAGTAGCAAAGCCCTGTTGAGGTCACATGTGTCCAGATGTCTCTGCTATGGCTCTGTTCATGTCTGTTCAGCAAATAAAAACACTGACACTCCCACCACCTTCACTGGGTCAAAACATTCCTGCGAAAAGAGTGGTGTTGGCACAAGGAAGGAGGAGAGCACGGTGCCGACAGCACCAGCAGCAGTAGTGCCTGTGCAAGAGGCAGTGCTGCTTTCTGTGTAGTTGTAACCTTTGAGGCATGTGAGGTCTAACATTTCTTATTAATTCAGTAATTACAGGTATGTTGGATATTATTCTTAGCTGTGTAAGAATTCAGTAGCTTTTTAATATGACGGCTTGTTCACCCAAAGTGATTTCTGCCTGCAGTATGTGGTGTCCATTGAATAGTTCTCATTCTTTGACCTTCTAATCACATAATACTTTCTGTCTTCAGCCTGCAACTTCTCTGCTGGTGAAAAATATCTCACCAGGAAGATGGCACAAATAGCTGATATGGCAGGAGATGGTCTTAGCAGAAGCCACTTTAGTAATAAATATGACAAGGGGCTGTTAACTGAAGATGTGGGTTAAGAAGGAACTGAGACTGCATTAGACTGTTGGTTGTGTTGCAGATCTCATCCTATCTTCTCTAGCTTTCTAAGACAAGCAGTCTAAATCTGCTTTCCCATGTCAGGCTTTCTCCAAACCCTGCAGATGAGTAATGAGTAAGGGATATGGCATCCCATGTGAGGGATCTCTGCTGTTTTCTCTGAAGTTAGGGTAACACTCTTTGTTATTATCTCGTATTTTACATAATGTCTGGGTTTTAGTTTTACTGTATCACATTATGCAGAAGTCACCACTGAATTGTGAGCTATGAACTTTATTTCATATCTTGTAGTGACCCAACTACAAGTCTGGTAGTATACATGTAAATCTATGTGGTTCATGTGAAAATATTTGTATATATAAAGATGTATAGAAGCACATACAGCTGTTTAAAGGATAAATCCTCTGAAGTACCAGTGTGTTGGTCTTCCCACAGCAAAGCACCAATCACACACTTGACTTTCAGTGTGTGTTTTAACTACTGAAAGTTAAGCCTGGCTTAAGTGAGCATCTGATTGGAGACAAAAGGCTCAGTTTCTTTCAGGATGGAATATTTAATTGCATGGATCATGGCAGCAATTACATAAATGAGATCACCATGAAAGAGATTATATTCTTTTTTAAAATATTTAAATAATAGCACAAGTTGGGGTTTGGGGTTTTTTTTTTGTTTGTTTGTTTTTTTAGTATTCTCAAGAAGCAAGCTAAAATCTGTTCTCTGGGTCAAACTAATGTGTGGAAGCCAGCAGTGAGATTTTGTGTTCGTCTGTGCTCTCTTAAGAGAGCAGCAGGAACCCAGGAGGTACGAGGCTGTTTACACTGCCTTCAAGGCTGCAGGCGTGCTGTTAGGGGACGCATCTCACCAGCTTTCTGCATGAGATGGCTTTGTTCTTGTATTCTGATGAGGCATTAAATGCATGTTTCAAATGTTTATGCTAACTAGATAGGTGCTTGCTTTGTGGGATTGTTTTTATCAGGAAATCTTAAAAAGGATTTGGGGATTTTGTTGCTTGTGTATTAGTAAGTATGATTAATATTTGGGTGCATTGGTATGAGAAAGGAGAAATCAATCTAATGAGATTACTAATTTTCAGTCGTGTTTTTGTCTAAATGTTATTATATTTAGTTAAGGGATATTTTGGAGCTTGAATCTTTGTGGAAAGCAATTAGCCCTGCTGAGATGATGGCAACGTGGCAATTTTGTACATTGCAAGGAGACTTTATCTGTTTAAGATAAAGTGATTTTCTAGCACTTTCTGTTTGGAAGACATACTGCTTTTATTGAAAAATACTGTGTGTATAAGTAATGCTTTTTGTCTATGCAAATCCCAGCTGATAGATGATCAGCAGGAAGACATTCAGAGGTGTATTTATAGTTGCTAACTGCACTGTGTGAACAGAAAAGATCTGTTTAGTCCTGATAAATATTCTGTGAAACAACTGCCCACGTAGATGTGCTGGGAACACCCAGAATCACCGAGACCCTTACATCATTCAAGATGTGAATATTCCAAGATGCTTTCTCAACCTTTTCTTTTAATTCATCCCAACAGAGAAAGAAAAAAAAATCTTTGAGACTTCTGTTTTTTAAATTTTTAAAATTGTAAAAGCCCAATACTGAAAACTTGGAATTTCCTTGAAATTTTGAGGACAGGTGGCAACATGAAGTATGCTTGTTCTCAGAATTGTGGGAGTTTTGTTTTATAGAGCTTTTGAGTTAAAAATTTTGAACTTGATCAGCATATGGTACTGGCTAACCTCATCTCTACCAGCTCTTTTGTTATCTTGTTATTGTTACAGGTCTTAATGACAGTTGTAAGCCATAGTTCTGGATGCAGGGGTTAGTCCACCCTGGGGAGGAGAGAGTGAAACAGCAGTGTGGATTATGGAAATATGAATTGATCTAAAAAGCAGCTCTCTTGTAACAGAATGGGACTCAAAGAAAGACTGGGGAGAAGCTGGTGAAAAGACGATGGAATATGATGTGAAAATGATCATTTGAATGCTTTTCTTTTCATTCCCAGCTGCTGTGTTCTGGTGAAAAGGCACACATTTGTATATCTTAAGGCTGGGTGAAAAAGGGCCAGATGAATGGAATTACTTGTTAGATATGTTTTCATTTTGAGTCAAATAAATTATGTGCATTTTAATAGACTGTATGCATATGTTAGCCATTTTTAAAAATCATACAGCTGTGATATTGGGGGACTGCATTTTGTAGGAGTAGTTTTTTCTCTGTTTGCTCAAATAAGTAGAGAATTAATATTTGACTGTCCTTCAGATATTCTACATCAGCCTATCGAAAATAACTGTTACTGATTTGGCTTATTTCAAAGCCAAATCAGATTCCAGCCTACAATGATGTGCCAAACCAAAGAAGAAAAAATTAACTGATGGCTGAAACAGTGATGACAATCATTTGGAACATCTTCCAGAAAGACTGCCAAATTGTCATGTGTGATGTCGTTGTTGATTGACCTCAGCTACCCTCAGAATATTCCAGTCGAATGTCCCCTAATTCCTTTTCCTGGGATACCTTATACTTTCTTGTCTGCTTTCTTAATACCCTTCTTCCATTTCAGTCTTCAATTTGTTGCCTCTGTTTTGCTTGCAGCATTGCTTTTGTGTCTCAAGCTTACTGCTACACTTTTAGGAATATCCTAATCAGTGCAGCCTCTTTTTATATTAAATACTGGATGTAACCTGAACCCTGTGTTTGGTTCTTGGCTCTTCTTTTGCCTCTCTTGATGAAGTTTTCTGCAGCATTGGGAGAGCATTTGAGGTACATTGGTTCACTGTTACTGCCACAGGTATTTGAAGTGTCTCTTCAAATAATTTGCTGATATTTTGTTAAATAAAATAGTCTTTTATATATTGCTTATGTTAGGAAATGGTCTGGGACCAAAGTGCATATTCCACATGTGATGAAATCAAGGAACCAGGCAAAGAACAAGGCTTGATGGGACTGAGATCAGGAACAGGAGCAGCAAGAGCAATGCAAGGGTGATTAGTGGGCTGCAGCTGGAGGGATCCAGGCTACTTGGTTTGGGATCTTGGACCAGGAATAAGGGAAGGTGAAGCAGTTCCAGGCCGATAATCAGGAAGAGAAATACATTAATCCATCAGAGTATAACTATTTCTGGTGCTCATTACTTCTGTATGAGTTTTCAAGGCATTGTGAACTACCTGGCTGTAGACCCTCTTTGCTTCTCCCTTAAGCAGAGATGTTGAGTTTCTGGCTTTTGTCTGTGTGTTTCTGTCTGCAGTCATTAATAAATGTACACTTGATAATGAAAGATCCACATATGAGAAATCACCTGTCTCTGAGGGTACAGTGCACACTTACCTCTGCCCTTTATCCTTCACGAGGCACTAGTGACCATGATTAGAGAAAACATACTGGGCCACTGAACACTCAGTGCACCCCTTCTTGAATTTTAAACTAAAATTTGGAAGAGAGAAGACCTCTTTCAATTGATGGAGAAATCCTACTGTAGGAACAGGATTTCTCCTAATTTTTCAGTAAGTGTTGTGAATACTTGGGTTAGGTTTATGAATGCCTTCCCTGAGCATGAGCAGTTTCATTCTTCTGGATCAAAGTGAAGCAGCTGAAAATCTTCTTGTCCATAGCTGCTTCTGCTGCCTGGCTTGCTGGTGAAAGCTGCCTCCCTCTTGTCTTAGCTGTTCAGAGTTGGTTTGTGCTGTATCAGAGGTCGATGCTAAGCTGATTGACTGAGTGCTGAGGTGGCTGACTGATGCTCACATGCAGCAACACCAGTCTCCAATTGCTGCAGAATAATTGCTGGCAATAAAGCTGCCAGAGGCTTTGAGCAGGGAGCCAGAAGGCCTGGACAGGCTCAGCCATAGGCAAAGTGAACATACATTGCATATCTTCTTGGGAAAAAGACACCCATTTGTATGTCCACTCTATTTTATTTTTTGGGAGAATCATCTGTCTGTATTGGGTAACACTAGGGACTTGTTAGCACTTTAAATTTATGCTTATTTGCTTCTTCCCTTTCCCTCTTTGGTCTTTCATCTGGAGTTGTTACATCTTCCTTCCGTTTTTCAACACCCTTGATAATATCTCAATTTAGTACTCAGAAACGATTACTGCAAGCAATTCTTACTGAGCTGCATTATGGTGAAGCTTAGACTGTAACCTCTGCTGAGTGTAAAACAAGAAATAAGTGTTTCCTTTATAAAAATATCAAAAATAGTTTATTTAAGGAATTAGAACCCTACCAGGTTCCTTAGAAGCTGATTTACTTTCTCGGTTCCTTTTCTTTTGGCTGTAGATTCTTGTAACCCAAGAAACTCAGCCCCGACACGTCATCAGTTTCAGTACCCTGTACAAGGTGGTGCAGTGCCCTGACTTCCCCTGCTGCTGACACAGCCATGGGAGCCAGCAGTGTCCCACAGGGCTGCACATTTAGGCCTGGATGAGCCCAGACAAGGGTTTGGCTTTTGGACTGCCTCACCTTGTTTATCTGCCTAAATCACTCTCTGCTACAGATGCTTTCTCTCAGCGTGGCACCCAAGTTGTTCTTTAACTTTTGTGATGCTCAGTTTTCTAACTACTTCTGACTTTCTGAATTGCCAGTGAAATCAGGATTTCTTCATGGCATATGCTGTGCAGTCATTTTATGAAATAACCAGTGGGAAGCTGAGATTCTGGAAGAGTATCACCTGGTGTTACAAGACAGTTTCACTGCCCAGCCTGAGCAGGAGCAGTCTGCAGAGCTGGTGCTGACCTCTCTGCGTACACCAGTACTGGGTATTTACTGTTGTTCACTAAAGCTGTTCACTAAAAGCTTTGTAGACAAGAAATGGCATCCTACTATTTACAGACACTCTCTGTTTCATGGCTTGTCTTTTAGGTAACTAATGCAGTACTTAGTGATGGGGAAAAAATATTTGGAATATATTTGGAACAAAATATGCTTGGAATTAAAATCAATTTGAAATGAATCAAGTTGCTTCCAGGGTAGAGTTTGTCGTGCTTGAAATGTTATGATTTTTTCAGCATATTTCATTTTCATGGAAATGCAGATATTCATTATTTGTAGTGTTCTTTTATAGTTCATATTTCTTTTATAAATAGCTTTTCTTGGTGACTGAGAAGGAAATCTTGCAAATAGGGGCCTTTTGACCAGGGTATCAACAACATTCTACTCGTGATATTCTTTGATACTGTTTCGCAGACGTTTCTGAGACTGCAAACTTCACTTTCAAGCAATAGATTGCATGGGTAGAGTTGGGTATATTGCAAATAGGCTCAGTTCTGTCCCTTGCTATCAGAATATTCCAAGGTGGAATGAAAAAACTAGCAGGTTAAATAAATAAATAAGAACCAGTTTTAATTTGTTATTTATTTTACGGTGGTTGTTTTTTCACCACTGGTGAAAGAGCATCTGAACAGGATGTGCAGGAGGTTCTCAACACTGCTGCCAAAGATGCTGCTTAACTGCTATTGTAAGCAGGGGGAGATCTGAAGAGGTCTTGAGTGAAACAAATATTGCTGCCCCCTTATCTGTGCAGGATGACTCAGGAATTGTAACCTGACCTTCAGAGACGTACATATTTGGATTTAGAAAATTATGTCTCCTGTAGTTCTAGTTAAGAGAACTTCTCTATTGAGTTTCCAGATAGTGTTAGAGACGTGGGAAGTATTTATTAATAAAAAGCCAGTTTTCCACTACTGCGTGGTGATAGAAAGTTGTGTGCCAGACACTGGTGCCCTTTCTTTTCCTTTTTTTTTTCCATTATAAAATGTAATTAATTTTCCTAAAGATAGTAAATACTCTACCACCTTAAAAGTTAAACGCTGCTCACATAGTAATCTCAGGAATGGAGATGGAAGAGCATGTTTCCTGTTTTTCCCAACTCTCTATATTGCCTAGGGAATAACGGTCTCCCTGACATGAGTCAGGGAACTAAGGGAAAACTATTTTTTGCTGCGCGGAATACTAATATTACATGCAGGCTAGAGATGGGTGGTGAAGTAATATTTATCTTGGTTTTTGTCTGCTTTGCCAGTAGTAGAGGTAGATGGTAACATTTGAATCTAAACTTATTCCAGTGGGAACTTTTTTCAGGAAGAAAGTTTTATGTTTTTGAGTTCCAGGAAATTTGAAGGGTTTTTTCTTTAAGCAGGAAAATTAACCTGTGCTGAACTTCATGTTGGTTTTATTCTGCTATTTGTAACTGAGCTTGTTATTTTAATTGATTTCCTGTATGCTATGCTGGACACAACTGTCTGAAATAGGCTTTATTTTTATTTGGTTATATGATGAGATTCAGGAGCAATTAGGCAAAGAGAGACACCAACATTTTATAAGTTAGTGAAATCTCTGAATTTTAAAACTTGCTCTGTGGTTGTTTAGAAAGTCTTATTCCTCAGTCTTGCAGGATAGAGGTTGCAGGATAGAGGATGATAGAGATGAATCATGGAGGATTAGCTTTCCTTCTTGTGAAGTGCCTTTGAAAGCTGCTGTAAAAGCAGTAAGAAGTGTGCTGCCTGGGACTCCAGCCTTAGTCTGCTCTACAGGGCAAGAGCATCCTGTAGCATATCTCCAGTTGGAGTGCACCACACCCTGGTCCTTCACTGTTCCGGTCCTTGAGGTTTTTTTCATTTCTTTTTGTGTGTATTTAATGTC
Organism: Falcunculus frontatus; assembly: GCA_013398115.1. Classification (NCBI taxonomy): domain Eukaryota; kingdom Metazoa; phylum Chordata; class Aves; order Passeriformes; genus Falcunculus; species Falcunculus frontatus. Next base: position 1,421,163 of record VZRV01006376.1, on the reverse strand, counting down.
CTGTTGGTTCTAAGTGATATTGCACCAATCATCTCCAAGTTCAGTCACAGGTACAGCTGACCTTCGGGCCTCCAGTGACACCACTACGAGAGTTACATGTTGATGCAATTTTGCTTCTCTAGGATCTCAAGCTCATCCCATTACCTTGTTGTCTAAAGTCTTCCTGTCCTGCTGCCCCATCTGTCTGTGCCCTTACCTGTGCCCTTGTTGCTGTGTAGAGCACAAAGCCACCAGACTAAGCTACCAAAAACCTTCAGCTGCCTGTCTGGCATCCTTTCCTGAGGCACGTAACTGAAAGGTGGCCAGGTGGAGGAGACAGGAAGCAGGAACAAGAGAAGTTAAATCTAACTGAAATTCTGTGAGTGATCTCATCCTCCTTTGCAGGTATTCAGCTCCTCATTCATTTTAGACAACAAATATTTCTCTGAATAAGCTTCCAAAAGATGCAAATGCCTTTTGGAGAGCAAGTATTCTAAAAGGCTCGGTGCTTAAGCATTGTGAGCAACCCGATTCTTCTGAATGTCATTAGGCTGTAGGGCCTTGCCAGTTGTGGTTTACATGTTAGCCAACTAAATGGGGATCAAAAATTGTTCTCAGCAGTGGAATGGAATTTGTTCTGTGGGTCAAAACAATCTACGGTTGTAGAAATGTACACGTAGCTCAGTTTAGTGGAATTTTAATCTTGCTTGAATCCATTAGCGACAACTTCTGCTACATGGTCCAGAATCTCCTTCCTCTTGCATGTTTGTCAGGGATGTATGAAATGTTATGTGGCAGCTGTATTGGGATAGAAATAGCTGACAAAAAATGCAGCACCATCCACAACTTAGTCTGAAAATTGTTAGCTGAAAAGAGCAGGTCTATTTTTAGGGAGCTGCGACTGCACAAATTTTCTTTCCTATCTTCTGTGAATAGAAGTGTTGCAGCAGGTGAAGCTTAGAGGACACAGGTACGGCTCTGTTTTGCCACCCACATGGTACTGACGCTCCCAAGTCACACAGTTGTGTTATACCCATCCTATGGTGTCACACCACAAATGAAATGGTGCCATGTGCACAGGATTTTTGTGGGACTGCCCTGTGAATATGACTAGCAATTGCTATTAAGTATTAATTTTTCTGTAAAACAGTTTCAGGGAATTCTTCATAATTTGTCTTTACACCTAGAGGAAGATCTGGAATATCTGAAGGTGAAAATGCCCGAAGTTAACTACTGACCATGTTTCTTTCCAGAGTATGAAGTTATCAGGACCTTTTTTCCCAGAAAGCTGGCATGTATGAATTCAGAAGCATTTTCTACCACTGTTTACACTGCTTTATAAAATGCTGATACACAGAATTAGCTGAGTGGGTATCAAAACAAGCAAGGAATGCTAAATAATTCTTACCTTTCAGGCTTCTGTAATATCCTCTCATTGTAGAGCCAGTGAGCATGACCAGGCCAGGCTGGAGTTGTACAGTACAACTGATGAGAGTGAATTAATAAAACCATTGCACCATGAGCCTGTGAGAGTCCAGGGTTCTGCTGCTGTGCTGTACGCATAAGGGAAATATTTTTGTAAATACCATTTCTGTCTTTGTTTAAGCTTTTTTCAAGGGAAGCAACATGCCATAGTTCATGATACTGATTTTCTAATTTTCTTCTTTGAGTTTGCATAAGGAATGAGATCGTTATCCTTTAACTTAGCAATTAAACATGATTGTGTATGCACCTGTAGATGTTTAGTCAGTGTTTGAAAGCAAATAAGTAACCCTTTTTTTGTGGGGGTTTTAATGTTTTTTCTTTTACATCATTATCATCTTTCCTCTGTATAAACCTTGTTTATGACACAAGGACCATTTCTGAAAGCACTAATACTGTGAGAACCAGAAGAGGAAACAATCATGGGACACGTGAATTAAGATATTTTGCTTTCTGAAGACTTGTACAACCTTTTGCCTTCAGAAATAAATAGATAATTTTATGAAGTTGAGAATATAAAAGACAACAAATACGTTACTGTTTTTCTGAGAGTGTGTATGTTGACTCAGGAGGAAGTCCTGGCTGGTTAGGGAACCTTGAAAATGATGACCCATTAGGGGAAAAAGCTCAAATTGTATCCAATAGAGAGGTTGCTACAAGTACCAACTGTAATTGTACACGGATAGTAACTGTGTATGTGAATGTGTATATAATATCATTTGCATTTTAAATTCATCTAGGAGCATCTTGGGGGAATCTTGTTTTCTTCCGTTTAAAAAATCTGAATAGCACCTGTAATTAAGGGGGAAAACTGAGCCCTGGAAGCTAGGTAGGACTTCCATCTATTGATCTGTGTAAACCCGGCTTACGCTGTCAGGGGAGAAGCAGTCAACTGCTGAGCTGCTTTGTCACTGACATAAGCTGAGAGAGGATTTTTTTTTTTTTTTTTTTTTTTTTTTTTTTTTTTTTTTTTTTTTTTTTGTGTGTCTATACTGTTTATACACCAGTCTATAGACCTGCTGGCTGGTTGAATTTTAAAGAGTGCGGAGGTTTAAAGACTTGTCCCCCGAGGGATGCTCCTGCCAGTTGGGAAGCGAGCGGGGGCTGCTCCGCAGAAGTTGTGCGCACGTGTCTGGCTGGGGAGGGCCGGGCGGCGCTGGGGGAGCCCTGGCCTGTCGCTCGGCCGGGCAACGCTGCAAAACACACCCGTAATTTTCAGGTTGTTTAGTCAAAATATTGAGCTAATACCTTTGGTTTTTTTGTTTTTGTTTTCTTTTCCTCGCGTGATAATTTATTCTGAGAGAATACAATGGGGAACATAAATGAATACATTTCCATACCCAATTCTGAGTCAGTGCTAAGCTCACCAGGCAGCAATTAAAATCCTTGGTAGTGAGGAGAAAAATCACTTCCTAGAGTGTGAGAATAGGTGCAGATTTAGAAAAAGAATAAAATACTGTTTCTTTGGAACAGGAAAAACAAGCTTTATGAGCCTGAAGGGAGAGACTATTTGGAAATGTTTAGGAAATCTCTGAGTTAGAAGTTTTGGTTAGCCTGTTCTGTTTGCTCTCTTTTGTTAGAGTTTATTGTTGTTACTACTAGCATTGTGTGTGCTTGTTCCTGACTGCAGAAAATCAAATACTTCCCTTCCCTGTTTATATTTTGCTTCTCACCCTTCTGCAGTGGGCACTCAGAGCAGGCAGGATGGTGCTTGAGCAGTTCCTTTTGAAGAGTATTATATGTACTGCTGTTGTTCGTAATGGAGTTAATAACCTTTCCCAAAACACATCTGTGGCTTTCATACACTGTGCTAACAAAAAGTAAAAGTTCTAAAGATTTCTTGAACTCGCTTGTATGACTTAGAAATTCTAAAAACATTGACTTCCTGATTTTGTATCACATGAATATTTACTGAGGCGCATCACATACCCTTAAAATGTTGCAGCTACCATATGCCTGTTGTAGTCACTGGCGTCTTTGTCCTGAACTGTTCCTCTCTTGCTGATTAACTTGTGTGGGTTCTTTATATTTTACACTATTCATTGAGTGTGGCAAATGTTAGAAGTAAATAGTCATTGTAGTGTGTAGGAATTTAAATACATAATTTCCCCTAATGGGAGTTGACTGTCCAACATGCAGAAAGCAGGGTGTTCAGGCTTGAGAGTGCTAACACCTTCGATCAACTTCTTAAACCCTCATGTGCAGCCCTGGAAATTTGTAATCAATGTGCTCTTTTCTGAAAACAAACCTTGTGAGCCAGCTTGTGTATACAGAAGTACAGATCTGTTGGGCTGCTACAAAAAGGGAATTCTGCAGCTTTGACCAACTGCATTGATGTCAACTGTCTCTTCTTGCTGAAGCATTTCACAGGGGGTTTGTTTTTCCGGTCGGGAGCAAGGAAATAAAACCTATTTTCTAGGATCTTGTAAAGCTGTTGTTTAATATTTGCTGCTAAATGATCTGGTAATCCACGTTTTTTTTTTTTTAAGAAAAATGTTGACTAGTTTGAGAGCATTTTTATATTTTAATTAACACATTTTATTTGCCACTAAACAGCTTCTTAAATAAAATTCTGCACGAAAGAGTGACATTATCCTTTCATACTGTGGTATGAATGTAGATCTGGTGGATTTTGCCCCCCCTCCCCCCCCTTTCCTTTATTAATAGCAAGGCTTGCTTGTGAAACCCAAAGGGTTAATCATATAAATTTCTGCTTTGGACCAGTAGATGATTTCCATCATTTTCAGCATTTGACTGTGGAACATGTATAGAGTTGTTATACCTCTCAGTAATTCATTCTGCTGCCAACTTCATTCCCTTTTCTCTGCCTGCATTTTAATTGAAACAACATTTGTATTTTTGAGCCAGGATCTGTCAGAAGTCCCTGTGGCTAGTCTGTGGTACAAGTAGCAGCAGACGTGGCTTACCCATATGGTGTGGTGCTTCTTGTAAAATCCATATGGCCTTGTTGAAGGGAATCCCAGCGGGGATGTGAAGGGTGTTAATACCCTTCAGGCCAGGCCTTTCCCTCCTGGGGCTTCTATGGCATTGTCTTTGCAATCTGCCAAAGCACAAACTTAATTCCTTTTTAATAATCAATTATTTCAGTCCAGGAACGTGTGCTGTATTTTTTGCAATCATATATTCCTTGAACTTATTATTTGTTATGAGTATTTTTGGCCATTTTTTTTTAAAAGCAAACCTTTCAAAAGCCTTTTCAAAAAACCCTAACTTAATTTCTTTTGCTTGTATTTTCAGGAAGTGCTGAACAGCGTTCCAAAGTTCTGCTTTCCTTTTGATGTTGAAAGGTATGTGCTACAGTTATCATTTATTTAAAAATATTTTATAGAAAATTATTTTTAGCATAATTACAAGCAAGGATTTAAAGAAAAGGCAAATGTGACGTACTCCCTAAACTTGCACCTGCAGGTGAGAAAACATGCCCTTTGTTCTAGTAAGTATGAAGTCACTAATAGGAAACTATCCCAGCAAAATGCAATCCCCACAGAATTTTAGGAATATCTCTGTCAAGGTAGAGCTACATTGCAGCTCCCAGGTTTGTCCATTGTGATTGTGAACGCCATCTGTGTTAGTGTAAGGATATAACACAATTTCCTTCAAGCAGCAAGCTTCATAAAAAATGTTACAGTGCACCAGGATATAAAAACTCACCAAGCAGTACAGAAAATGTGTTGTTTGAGTTCAAAGAAATTAAGACTTTAATTACGTGGAAGTAGCTAAATATGCAATTGATTTTTCTCAGAGAAGAATCAAGACCATTATTTATAATTAATTAGTCCTTACCTTTCTGGTATCAGTTATAGTCTGGCTTCCATGTAATGCTGCCAGTCATTTGAACTGTTCATATAAAATCTTTTTATTAATGAAAATATTTATTTGGGCTTGTCAAAATGATTACTGGTAATTAATTTAATAGATTGAACTCACTCGGTTTGGAAAACCCGTATTGTCTGAATTGGCAAAGATTGAATTAGAAGCTTGATTTGCATAATTAATGAAAGATACACCCAGGTAGTGTGCAGGCTGAGCCAGTTTCAGAACAACATAGGCATCAGTTGTAGATGGAGACTTGGAGATGAGAAGCATCTATCAGATGCAAGAAGCTGCTCTCAGTGGAGAAAAACCTGGAGTGCGTAGAGAGGAAAGAAGAGAGTCTCTGCAGCAAAACACACTGGCAAAATAAAGATCTTTATAAACACAACTTCCCTGAAGTAAACTAGGCTTGTTTAGTCTTTTATAGATGAATTTAATTAAGTTGTTTGGGTTTTGAACTGGTTAAGCTCACTGTTCTTTAAGCTGTTCTAATGACTTAACTAATGCGTTGTCAGTGTTGGCTTTAAAGCATTAAAGTCTTTAATGTGCTTAAGATATGTACAGAATTCTTTTTAAAATTGGTAATGAAGATGAATAATGGAAATAAAATTTGAGGATAACAGAAAAAGGTGAGGTTCTGTTGCTGCCATCCAGTGGCAAGAAGATAATCAGTGGCAGCAAATAATTATTTTCAAATAAGTTGTCTTACCTTAACTATTTCTCTTGAAGCATTCAGAAGGCACTTAGCTGCCTGTATGAAGAGGATGAACTTAGTAAACTGTGGGAATACATGAATTTATAGCATAGCTAAGTATGTATTTTAGCTGATTATCTGAAGGGATGAAAAACAAGGAAAAAAGGGATAAAAAGGACAAAGTTAAGGGATGTTTGTTGTTTGTTTGTTAATACCCCCTGTGCCCCCTCACCAGATATGCTTTTTGACTGTTGGCCTCATGCTTGACTGTAAAGCAGTGTTCTCAAAGGTGCAAAATTTCAACAAATTTCATCAAACTTGTCAGCTGGACAGAAGGAGTGGGGGTTCCTGGAAGTTGGGATGCTGCTGAGGGGAATAAATCCGATCAGTCTGGCCTGCAGACTGCTCAGGCAGTGCCGTGGTGTCTTTAGAGCAGGCGCTGCACTCGCAGCTTCCTGCGTAGCTGGGAGCCGAGTTCTGGGGGATTTGAGGGAGAACCAAAGGCAACATGGGATCACGGGAGTGTAACAGAGCACAGACAAGGAGGGGCAGAGCTGTTGTGGAGGAAAGGACAGAAATGCTGGAAGCTCTTTCAGGAAAGGGGGGACTGTTATTGTCAAGTTATTTGTGCCAGCAACTTACTGGCTGCGTGATGCGTTGGCCATTTCCTACTCAGCTCAAGCATTTTCTGTAACGTGGACACACCAGTTTTTTTAAACAAAACCAGTTGTCTTCTGCTTTCTCAGTTTAATTATTTTTGTTTTGAAATTTGGAGTGATAAAGAAAAAGATTGAGAAAAAAATTGCAGAAGTTCCTTTTTATAGGGCTTTTTTCCATTGGACGTTAAAGTTGTGACAATCATTTTAGTGTTTGTCTAGCCATATATGGGATTTTCACTTGTCTGATGAATATATATATATATACGCATCTATAGTTTTCCTCTTGTATATAGGATCATGATAGAGGGTACACCAAGTATTTTACAGGCAGTTCCAATGACAATTTCTGTACAGAAACATTTGAACTGAAATGGAAAATATATATTTCATTTATTGAGCATATTGTACTGCAAAGAGCATAGCTTCTCAACCTGTAATATATGTATATTTATATGCATGTATGTATATTTATATACGTATATAAGCTACTTCAGGCATTATCTGAGCCTATTAAGAGCTAGAAATTACTAATGCAGGAGTGATAACTGCCACTGATTGTGCTGATCAAGATACTTAAAAAATGTGACTCTGTTCCATAGATTGCTTCTGGGTTTCTACTACACAGCAGAGTTATAGGGAATGGAGTGTTAATTCTATTATCTAGCTAAATAAAACTAAAGTAGGAAATCCATGTTCTTCAAATTATGGAGAAACGGAAGCTAAAGCACAGTACTAAGATCATCGTCACACATTTTTGTTCAACTCACCTATATTAATTACTTAAGGAATTGAAAAAGGAAAGAAATGAGAATATGTCTTTGATTTTCTTTTATTCACTGTACTGCAATGATCATAGAGATCCAGATTTAGTTCTCACTATTGGATGCTGCTTGCATCATCTCACCAGATACACTTCATGCAGATGTTATAAATAACTGTACACTACTCGCTCTAATTATCAAAAGTACATACTGGGAATGGTAATTAAAAATCTAGAAGTAACTGCCATTAAATTAAAACTGAAAGTCAAGCCAAAAGAGGTACAATGGTGTGAAAAAAAAAATTCTTTGACCATGACTTAAACTTTGAGTTTTATATATGATTTTTTATTGAAAACAAATGCATAATTTCATTACTTCTAGTTAAGGCTTACATTTTATTTTGAAGAGATAAAGAAATGAATTACATCATAGGAGTTCTTGAGCATTTGCTCCAAGTACCTATGTCTCTTTTTGTGAATAAATTATTTTATGTTTAATAAATGGTGCAATTGTATAACATTCTAACACTTTGCGTGTATATATTTATGAATAAGGAACCTTTTCTCTGGTACTCTGTTAGTTTCTTTTCACATGGTCTAAGAGGATTTAACATTTGAGGACAGAGATTTCAATTTCCTTTTAATGTTTGCTAAAGTCATAATAATGCTTCAGACAAAACCACTTTTTCCTCTCTTGTTCCTTGAATTCTCTGTGCAAATTCTGCATGGTTTGCTTCACTTTTCTTTCTCAAGCAGTATTTTGTATTTTCCCTCTCAATCCAGAATTCAGGTGTAACTTTTCAGAGTCCATACCTGAATTTCCACATCCATCAGTTATGTAGCTGGGTGATGACCAGTGAGGATAAAACTTCTCTTGTTCCTTTTGGAGCCATTTCGGTTTCAGTCTGAAGTTATGCTGCGTCACTGCTTGACCCCTCATTTTTATCTGTGCTTTGAGTCTCTGCCATTTCTCTCCACCATAAGTACTTTTCCTCACTCCTCTCATTCCTCAGTCTTTTACCTTTCAGGATGCATTTCTCCTGCTGAATGTGAAGCATGCAAGCCTCTTTTAGACAAGGCATTTTGGGAACTGCCTGTAGGATCATCGTGGAGACAGTGATGTGTACCTCGTTAATTCCCCCATGGTGCTCACCCAGTCGCAGGGAAGTGTTAGATTTTGGAAAATAATCAGTGGTGCTGCTACTACAGAGGACTTCTCCTTAGCAGCAGAATGTCACTCGAGTGTGGGAATTAACGTGCAGGTTATTTAACTCCTAATCTATTAGGGTCAGTGAGTAATGGTAGGAGGAATGACATCACTGTCACTCTCCTGTTCCTGGCTAACGCTGTTTTTGTTGATTTGTGGTAAAAGTTTGTGCAGAAACACAGCTATGATCAAGGCAAGTGCAAAACAGTGGTTTGAAATCATTGGATTTGCTGATCTTGTGAAAGGCACTTACAAGATACCTTACACAAAAATTTTGCCTTCAGAGGAAACAGTTGAGAACGAAAAGTAAATAATCAAGAAAGTCTTTCAAGCTGTACGGATGAAGATAAATAAACGATAGCATTTTCTGTGCCCTTCAGGCACTGCAGTCAGTTTTCAAGGTGTCTTACAAACTCACAAATGTGGCAGCAGTTACACACAATTGAATTCTTTGAATCTTGTGTCTCACTGCTGTATGGCACATGTTTGTGTAATAGGGGGTGTATGTGTGAGAGACGAGTGTAAGGACAGGCTGCAGTGTGTACTGTGAAGAGTGCAACTATTGATTTCAAACAGGGGTTGTTTGGTTTCTGTGTGTGTGCAGAAGTGGATGTGTCTGAGAGGAAACCTGGGAATGCCACGGGAGCTGCTGTGTGCTCCCAGAGACCCCTGGCCAGGTGTGTTGGTCAGGGCCCTGAGACAGAGCTTCTAGACATGCTTCTGTTGCAACTTCAATACTCCCAGTGAGACTCTTTACTAAGTACTTGTGGTTTCTTTTAATGCTTCTGTTGTTTTGAAAACATAACCCTATTAATAAGCTAGCTGTGCTTTTTATTTGTGGGAATTTTCTTACTTGGTGGTGGCATTGTCCATTTTCATGTCGTCGGCAGTTTTTCTCCTGTTCCTTTTTTTTACTGAATTGTAACAGGTTGGGTTTTTTGGGAGGCAGAGCTCCTATCAGATAGCTTGGCTGGAACAGAGCAGCTCTCCACACAGGGAGCTAGAGCTGTGGACTTGTGGATCCTGGAGTGGTCCTGGAAGTGAAGAAAATAGTCCCTGAAACTTAGATTTGGGGATGGCAATTAGCTGCAGGACACTGCCCAACCTAGTGTTACTGTCTCCCGAGTCTCTCCATCAGCTTGTACCACTACCTTAACATCTGGTTTTCAAATTCCTGCTTGAAACCGTTTCTATTCTATTATTTGATTTGGGAGAAATTAGGGTGACTGACTGATGGGTTTGCTTTTTCAACAGTTGGGGAGTTGTAATACATGTGAAATTTTCAGGTTTAGGTAGCAACCACCAAAGTTTCAATCAGAACTGTGTATATTAGTTATGGTGTACATGACATTTTGTGAGTAACAATACCAGTAACGTCATTATTTATTTCTAAAAGAAAACAGAAATATCTGTTCCCATGTATAAGGTCTTAAGTTTTTTGAAGCTCTTCAAAAATTTCTAGAATTTGAAGAGAAAGTAATTTCAAACATCTGCTGTATCCTAAACAATATAATTTGGAAGAAGAGCGATTTTTATGGAGAGCAAGGTATAAATTTAATGATTAGATATGCTGGTTTTTGTTTGAAGGAGAGATTCAGTTCCTGCCTTAATCAACTCTCTCAAGGCTCCCTTAAAATGAGGCCTGAGCAGTGGCTGTAGCATAAACAAAAATCTTTAAAATGACTCTTTACCTACTCCATGGGTACTAAAGAGCCTATTCTACATTGTGTAGGTACATAGAAAATTTTAAAACCTATTTTTATTTCTATAGTGAACTGTAATAACCTTGAAAGAGCCCATTGTAGTCTGCGGGGTTAATAAGTATTTACACACATTCTTCATTATTAGTGATTTATTATTGTTGAACTAACATTAAAAGTAAGCATGCGGGGCAAGAGTTGAAAGTAAGTCAAAAGCAAGGCAGAGGAATGAGCGAGGAGAATGTCAGCACTGGTTGGGAACTATTTGTGCCTGCTCTCCCCTGAAGTGAACAGATCATGCTCTCTTCAAACAGCCGACTGGACCAGCATTCTGCAGAAAGGTTTTACAGCTGGGCTACTTTATCTTGTGCTCCAATAAAAAGTCTAGATAGCATTTTGTTGAGGGAGTTCTGGTATGTAATAATTTCATTATGTCTGTGCTGATTTTCATGATAAGAAAAACCTGAGAGGCATCAATGCTGTGGTCCAGTAGCAGGGCCAGGAGCTGCTGCCTGTTTCTGGAGGGGAGACTTGATTTCTGAGCAGCCTGAATGTGGTGCAGTGAAATGGAGAGGCATAAACCCCAAGTCACTTGGCCAGTGTTTGTCTGCATGATGGAACGTGCTATTTATGTGTTAAAACTTTAGTGCTAGCACTTCTGGGATGTTGTATGTGTCTGGTTTATACATTGTGGTCATCTATCAGTAGAAATACCCAATTGTCATTTATTTTTCTCTGTAAGGCTTACATATAGTCAGTTTTAATTCTGCTGAAGAGGAGTAGAAAAACAGGCATCCTTACTGCCCCCACATCTTAAGTGGAGCTCTCAATTTAGAAATCCAGTATTTATTCAGTATTTTAAACTGAACAGGATATGTAGTCCAGATGGATGGTCACTGGCTTCTGTTAGCTGTTCTTTTGGAAGCAAACGGGACCAAATGCAAACTTTTGGGTTCTTGTGGAAATTCAGTTTTAGCCTTGGAGTGTTTCTCATGTTAAAAATCTGGGACTTGCTGCTCACATCTCTTTCTAAACTGTGTGGGAAGCAGTATTCAAGCCGGGCCACTTTTACGCTGGCTGTCACAACATGGAGTTGCCTCTCTTAAAGAAGCAGAGGGAAGATAGCAATTTGGAGGTGGTGAGATGGCATTGGAAATGCTTCCCACTGTACTCATAACTCAGCTGGGCTATTTTTAATAGAAAATACATAATTTAAATCTCATTTTAAAGTGACCCTGTATACAGACATTTTGCCTGACATCCATTTACACAGTACATTAAAAACAATTTGCGTTAATTTGGTGGTGCACAGAGACTCCAGCCTAACCCTGCCAAGTGTTTCATGGTGTAAGGAGAAGCCAGGCATGGCTGCTGGAAGCTCCAAGCCTCAGAGGGGGACATGGCTGAGCAGAGAGAGGGTGGGAGCAGGAGGCAGCTGAGGTCACTGCACGGAGCATTTCCAGTGCTCCCGACTGAGCAGCTGCTGCTGAGTTTCTGTGTGAGCCCCCGGCCCTGGGGTGCGCAGGGGTGCTGAAACCACACCGCACATTTCATGGCAATCTGCTCTCTGCAGTAAAGAGCAAAGTGCAGGGATGTGAAAGAGAAAATTGCACGGTTGGCAGGGGAGCAGTAAGGCCTGGTTATTGATGGCTCTGTGGTGCCAGGTGCAGTGTGCCCCATCCCAGCTACACAGAACCTGAGCAAGGAGGGACTGAGCAGAAGCCACTGGGTTTTTGGGGTGTTTAAAGAGAGCATTGGATTTTTCCAGGCTGTTGACAGCAACCGAGGAAGGTGCTTGTTTTAATGATTTGAGTTTAATCACCTAACAAAAAGAAGCCCGTTAATTATCATGGGTGGTTATACTGGACTAAGTGTATCTTCTGATGTTGTATGCTCAGCACAGGCTTTTGTTTCAGCCTAGTCACTGTATGTTCATGAGGGACTGAACCAAACTGAAAAGAGTGGGAGGCTCTACAGGCTGGATAGTGGTACCACTTAGCTCATCTTTAAACCTCTGTCATGCGTGTGTTAAGCTGTATGAAACCCCTGTGTCCTATGTAGCTTCTCTGCCCTTTGATCAACTGCTACTTTCTTTTTACCTAGGGGGAAAATTTTCCATATATTATTTTCCTGTAGATTTAAAAAAACCCAAACAAACCAGCAAAAACCACAACAATCCCCTCTGTCCCATATTCCAAGGGATAAAGTAAAAAAATATTTGTGTTGTCTGATTCATAGATTGAGGTCTGTGATGATTTTCAGCTTCTCTGGGAACTAATTTTCAGCTTGGTCATCTAAGATTGAGCCACAAATGACACGTGTTAATCATTACTGGCAGGTTCTTAGGTATTCTGCTGTAGAAGGTTGTGTAAGAATAGGAAAAGAATGGCAGGCAATAGAATTGTATCGAGGATTATAGTGAGGATTGAGCATGAAAACACTTGAGCCCAATGACTTAAATGCTTATGTTTTATGTGATTTAGTGGTTTTATGCTCTGTATCTGGTTTTTCAGGGTGTCCCAAAACCAAGTAGGACAGCATTTCACCTTTGTGCTCACCGACATTGAAAGTAAGCAAAGGTTTGGATTCTGCCGTTTGACGTCAGGAGGCAAGGTCTGCCTCTGTATTCTAAGGTAAGTTGGTACAAGAAAAATTGAGCCAATGAGTGAATGTAAAAAATAGAAGAAAAAAATTATATTTTAGAAATTCTCTGCCAGTGTGTTTAACTGCTATCAGGGTATTGCTTTGCTGCAGCCGCGTTACCATTGCTTTCACATAAAAAGTGCCCCCAAACCCCATAAGATGGTATTCGTGCGTGAAGCTAAATCATTTTATTTAAATAACATGAAATCTGTGCTTAAAAGCAGAGAACAGTACAATGCAGCCTTAGAGGCTTGGACTGTTACGTTGGTATTTTTACTTTCTAATCAGATATTTGACAAGCACTCTGTCAATTCAACAATAAAGTGCATTATTCTGTATTCCTGTCCTTGGAAAGGAGATTTTTGGGTGTCTCTTCCAAGTTCCTTGCCCAGACTATATCTAGTATAAGAAACACTAGATCCAGAGAACTCACAAGGTGAGAGCATGCTGTTTTGTTGCAGAAGAGATACTAATGTTGGGGAGAGTGACCCCAATGAAATACTTTGTTCCTCCCTCTCCTTTTTCTTTCTTCTCTCTTAAGATAATTGTTTTGGCAACAAAAACCCCAATTGTTCAGCTGTCCTAAAACCATTTAAATTAAATTAAAGGCAGAATGATCTCATTAAAAGACAAATTTGCAACTTCAGTTAAGAGCCTAGCAGCGTGCAAGCCCCATAGAGGAAATGGGAAGATCCAGCTCAGCAGCACATAGGAAGAACAAAGTTGAAGTAAAATTGCTTTTAGAGTAAGAATCTCCAAACACAAAAGAGGAGGAGCCAAATGCATTTGCAGCAAAGGGGAAACAGAGAATTTTGGGGAGTAGAGTAATAAGTTTATGGAGAAAAGCAGGTTTTCAGGTATTTGGATAACATGGAAATCAGGTAGTCGTGGAAGGTGTCATTAGGATAGACCATGTGAGTTAGGGAGAAAAATCCAACATCAGCTTGTAAAAGAATTATCTGTAAATGAATACTGAGGGAAAAAAAGAACAGCCAATACAGAGACTTGTAGGGTAGTGCTTAAAATTATTGAAAAGAGCATGTCATGATTTCAATGAACTTTTAAACAGATGCCAAACTAATGTTAAGAGCCAGTACACTGGATATTTTTGGCAAGTAATTTAAAAAGATGTATTTGCTATAAATATTGCAAAGAAAAGAAAAAAAATACTGCCATATAATGAAAGTAGCAAAAGGAGAATATTTTATTCTGGAAATTAATTTACTTTCTGGGATCTTGGAAATATGTCTTTAGTAATACTTCAGAAGGATTTAAGTCCTAGGCTTTTGGAATGTATAATACTTAACCCTTTTCTCTGTGATATCTTTTTTTTTTATAACTTGTTAAAGCCCAGAGGGAGGATACATGTGTATGCTTTTAGCTCTTTTTTCTGAGTTGATCTTTTCTTCCCTCATCAAGCTAGAAACAAAATTTTTTGCATTGTTTGTGTGTCTGTAACAACATTTAATCCGTTATGCACACTCAAGTACATTTAAATACTGTATGGAGTGCTGCAAAGCAAGGGATGTAAATTCTCAGCTGGTGTAAACTGGGTATTTCTTTTAACATTTCCCCATGGACGTGCATCAGCTAAAGATTAGGCAATGGTCTGTTACTTGGTAGAAATAAGTAGGAAAATGAAAAGTGGCAAGCTATAATTTTTCACTGAACCATATCCAAAGCATTGCCTTTATTGCTTTTATTGTGACAATTTCAAATTTACAATGCATAGCTGAATGCATAACAGCACTAGCTTCACAGCATTGTACTTGTAGCTGGATAGTCTGCTTATTTCCAGAGTATGTGTGTGTGTTGTGTTTAGCTCAGACGGAAGAAATGCATCACTATTTCCATCTAATATGTTCTAGTAGCCATTCTGGTTTTTGCTCTGAATCTCAAGATTCATTAGAAGTGATCAAGTGAAAGAAGACTCACTAAACAGATTTCTTTGGACATTTTATCTGTCTCTCCCTTGCACATGCTTGTTGTTCTTAAATTAACCCAAAAAACTCCCCAAAAAACAAATGAATGCTGTCTTTGTATATAAAGAGTGTGTTCAAACTTGCTTTTGTCCATATATCAAAACAACATAAAATGATATTTGCTGTGTGTATACATGTGATGGTTGATGTATGGGCAGTTCAGACTGCTTGTTCACCATAGGTGTGTGCACAATAGCCTTGGACTTTTACATAAGCACCCAGGTGCTGGTGTACAGAAATGCCATGCCAAACTGCCTTCTCCATGTGCACGTGGATGTATCCCCTCGGACAAGAGGAATATAATAACATTACTGACTGAGGCTTTTACAAAGACAATTAGAGATAGTCAAATACAAAAAACTTAATTGAATTGTTGTAAAGAACTGAAATGTAACTAAAAATCTCCAAAGACAAGCAGGAACAAGCCAGTCAAAGTGATTGGAAGGAAATACTACAGAAGTTTAGGCAGGCTGATGAGTGGAGAGCAGGACACAGCTTTTCCCTTAGGCATGTCTTTTGTGGACAGTACAAAGCCATGTGTTAACCTGTGCCAGGGCTTCTAAAGAGATAGAATTTCAACTGTTGAATGGGATTTTTAACTGAAAGCTGAAGTAAAGGCTGCTTGTCCTCAGGTTTTACACCGGCAACTCAAAGCTGCATGTAAGGTTAAAGTCTTGTGGTTTATGGGACTTGGCTCTATAATTCATTCTCCATCTGAAAGACTAATTAAAGGAAATTATCTCTGAATTTGCAGCTACATGGTCCTGCTTTAAACTGGATAGTTTGAAACAGAAAATATTCTTGTACATACAAAATTCTTCTATAAGTTTTATGGAGGTTTTTTGTGTTCTATATTCACATGTATATGAATTTTGTAAATAGAATTTTCTCTCAAAGCAGAACGTATTGTTCAAATACTCTCTGTGCTTATAAAGTGAAATAAAAATTTCCCAAGGTAACTTTCTCAGGCATTTCTGTTTGAAGAACTTAATTGTGATATTGTATTGTCTAGAATGAATGCGCAGAGCTTGACTGCAGTTGCCAAATTCAAAGTGCTAAACCACAGTAAGATGAGAAAATAACTCTTGGATTATTCTCCAGAACTGCTGTGTAATTCCTCTGCAAGTTTTATTTAATTTAGTTCTTTTCTTTAAGCTGCGTGGCTGCTTTGTGAAGCTCTCGGTGTGAATCCTGCTGTGTCACCTCCTCCCTCTCCTCAAACTGTTGCGCTAATGCAGCCCTGTAAGACGAGGGATACACAATAGGCATATTGTAAAATACCCTGTTGAGCTCATATTCTATCCTGGATCTCTTCTCCTAGTTTTACTTTTCCTATTTTTAGGTAATAGTTTTGCTAGTTGAGGTTTGTAGTGGCACGGTAGAAACTTGAATGTCTGCTTTTGAATAATAGGAGACTTAATTCTTCTGAGTTTTGTTTCTAAGTATCACTGCTGCTTGCAGTAGAAATAATTTCTGGGTTTACATGAAATTGGTTTTGAATTACCTGAACGTTATTAGTACAAAGTACAAATAATTTGTTAAAAATCTTGATGGACTCTAAGGTTGACCTTAGGTATGCAGAGGAACACAAAATGCATCATTAAAATGTTCAGTCTTAGATTTCATTAATTTTATGACTGTAAAATTGTCACTTACGTTTCCGAATGAAATGCTTTAATAAAGAAGACACATTTATGTGGTAAGGCTTTGTAGTTCTTCGGTTCAGCCACGCTTGAAGCTTTTTCACTCTTCCTTTAGGCAAATCCCTTAGAAGCAGAATGTTTCAATTTTACACATTTTGTGTCAATTTTCCAGACAGAAAAGTAGCCCCTAGACATTAGACATTTAGCTACGGAAAGGCAGTTTCCTTAGTTTTATTTGATTACTAGAAGTTAGATTCCTGCTGATAGTTCAGGACTGTTAGTGGTTACCTGACTATTTGACAGAAAACATTTCCTCTCCTTTGTTTAACCTTTGACTCATGAATGTAAAAGTTTTATCAGAGCTGTAGTAGAAGCACCGGTGAGGTGGAAGTCTACTTATGGCAACAAGGGTTGTGCATGACTTTGAATAAAAGTCTGAGCTCCTGCCTTGTGGCTCGTTTGGATTAAGAGAAAATGCTAAGTATGTTTTTAATTAACCATGAAGTGTCTTGGTCTCTTGCTTTTGTGACAGACAGGGGCTGTACTTTTAAATAAAGACCCCTGTACTCTCAATTGAGGAATATACATCTATTAATATTGTCTATGTTTTTATGTTTCTCTTGATTATGGAAGAAACATTTAGAGAAATTGTTGTATGGTTTTGGTGGTTGTTCTATGTTTGTCTTGTATGTTTGTTTTTCAAACAGTTATTGACTGTAACTTGAGAAATGCAAGGACAGTGGCTACAGTTAAAGGAAAATAAGTAAGAAATCAGTAGTGGTTTCATAGTTTAAGAACTGAAATTAATTTAGGCTTCCAAATACATTTAAATTGAACATTAAAGCCCTGATTTTCCTCTGCTTTCTCTACTGTGAAGGGGCTTCATTGATAACCTTTAGATGTTTCATAAGACAGCTAATTAATTATGAAATGTACTGACTGCTCATAAATAATTTTATGAATGAATACAGGTATGGTGGTGAGGTTTTTCTGGTAATGGACTTTAATTTTTGTTTTATCTGCTGTTAAAGTACATATTAGTGTGCTGGTTCTGAGGAGGAGGAGTAATATATTACGAGTCTCCTCTATCAAATTCAGCCACTTAAAATCTATGTGTTCCAGACAATGTGTTTCTATACTGACTTGAAAAAAAAAAATTACCTAACTAATAGATGCTGACGGACATTTGTGTGCTGGTTGAATTTTCTGTACATAGACTAGTTCTGCGCTAGCAGAGATTAAATAATTTTGCAAGATTTGTCCTTGTTAACAGGACAAGCTAAGAAGATTGTTTGACCCGTAATGCTTCTGGATTTTAGCTGTCATACGCACAAATGCCAAACAAGCAAACAAGGCCAGGTGCTGGGTGCTGCCCTTGGTACAGCCCCATGCAGCATTCCAGGCTGGGGCAGAGTGGCTGGAAAGCTGCCTGATGGAAAAGGACCTGGGACTGCTGGTCAAGCAGCTGAACAAGAGCCAGCTGTGCCCAGGTGGCCAAAGAGGCCAAGAGCATCCTGGCTTGGATCAGGAATAGTGTGGAAGCAGGACCAGGGAAGGGATTGTCCCCCTGTACTGGGCACTGGTGAGGCAGCACCTTGAACCCTGTGTTTGGCTTTGGGCCACTCACTTCAAGAAAGACACTGAGTGTCTGGAGAGTGTCCAGAGAAGGGCAATGGAGCTGGGAAGGGTTTGGAGCACAAGTGTGATCAGGAGCAGCTGAGGGAGCTGGGGGTGTTTAGCCTGGAGAAAAGGAGGCTCAGGGAGGATCTTACAGATCTCTACAACTCCCTGACAGGAGGGTGTAGCCAGGTGGGAGTTGGGCTCTCTCCCAGGTAATATGGCATGGGACAGGAGGAAATGGCCTCAAGCTGTAGCAGGGGAGGTTTAGATTGGATATTAGGAAAAATTTCTTCATAGAAAGCATTGCTGAGCACTGGAACAGGCTGCCCAGGGAGGTGGTAGATTAACTATTCTTGGAGGGATTTAAAAGGCGTATAGTTGTAGTGCTCTGGGATGTGGTTTGGTGGTAGATTTGGCAGTGCTGAGTTGATGGTTGGACTCAGTGGTCTTACAGGTCTTTTCCAAGCTACAGGATTCTATGATTCTGTATACAATTCTTTGCCCAGTGTGATATACTGGATAAAGATGTAAAGCCTATATCATCCCATGTTTATCTGTGAATAAATCTGTTTACTAGAGTAGTCCAAATCAATTAATAGGATTATTAACAAATGTGCTTCCAAAATTAGCCTATGATAAAAGAGGACAGAAGTGTTGCTTGACAGTCTTGAGGATTTAACAAATTGCAAAGAGCTTGTGCTTGGTCTTTGAGTTGAGAATCTAAAAGACCACCTGATGTTGTCTTTGTTATGAGCAAACACAACTGTGTTTGCTCTTGAATGCAGAGATGCATTGTATATGCACACATGCAAATGCACATGCATTTATGAAAAAACAAGTATGATTCTTTATTATGCTGAATTACTTACAATTAGCAAATACATAAAAGAAAAATATAAAGGGAACTTTTTTGCTTTCCAGTAGATCTTTGTAGTATTTTGTTGAAGAACATTATAATTAAAAATACTGACAAAAGCTTTTGCAATTAGGCTGTACTATTGAAGAACTGAAGATTTATGTAGAAAAGAAGCAGAGGACAGGTTCTGGCACCCTTTGGTTTCATGCCATATAATGTAATGGAGTACTTGTTTTGATTTCCTTAATTTTTCAGGTTTAAGAGGCACGTTGAAATTATATTAACCTCGTGTCTGTGGTTATAAGGCTTAAAGCAATTCTTTTTCCATTCTTTCAACTCATAAAAGAAACTGACTTTTGTAAACTATGGTCAAATAGGATGTTTTTCTTTGTGGTTTTGTTACATAAAGACATGGAAGTGTATCACCAACCTGATGTTGCTAAGGGAAGAAATTTCTATGCAAGTACTCTGGTCAGCATGCCTTGTTGTATGAAAGAAAAATCTCCCTTGGCTTTCTGTTAGGGTTCATTAATTTCAAATAATTAATTTGACCTTTTAAAATGCTTTAAAATTGCATTTAATTTTTCTTTTCTCAGTAATGAGGGAGTTGAGATCATGCATACAGAAAAGAAGTACAGTTAATATTTTATTGAAGTAGGAGAATTTATTTTTATAGAATGCTGTTCATAAATGATCATTATCAAAAATAGATGATCAGATGAGATTTCGGAGTATTTTACAGCAAAATGTGCTGGGGTCATGTATACTGTTAACACAGAGGTGATAGCAAGAGACTGGAAAGCCTTTAGGCAGCCCATTTGTGTGTGCAGTGTTAGAAAAATACTTTGCAATTAATACCTACCTTGTACCTTGCCTTTGTCAAACTGCTAGGCCAGTGTCCCAGTCCCTGCTGTAATTGTGGGCTGTGCAGCTGTTCCACAGCTCTGACATTTGCAGAAACTCTGAACACTGCAGTGAACAATTCTGTTTGCCTCTCTGTGCTGTTTCAGTGATGTGTAAAAGCAGGTTAGCATGATTTGAGAAGATAATAGAACAGGAGGCCTAGGTGAAAGCATGCTCAAAGATCAGATGTTTTAGGTGCTGATGTGGCGGGTGTTTTACAAAGGCATGGAACGTTCACACCTGTAAGCACTGAGTGGCCTTACAAAGGTGCGCTAAAGTAAATTTTATGATTATATTAAGAATATATTGAAAGGCAAATGCAATAATGTCACACCTTAACCACTGTCAGCAATACCAAGCATTAAAAATGTCTGTGAGCATTAAGAGGTTGATGTTGTTTTGATTAATAGCCAGCATAGTGTATGGTAAAGTGTGATAAAGACATTAATATGGTGGCTTTAAAGGAAATCATTAAATCATTGCCTCTGTCTCTTTGGCTTGGCAAGAGTAAATTCATGATGGGTTTTTGTGGGAGGTTTTTTTTGGTTTTGGTTTTGTTTTTATTGGAGCCAGTAGTTAAGCACTTATAAAGACAGCAAAGATTGCTAGAAAATGCATCAACTACAACTGTGTTCGGATTTCTGCTGTGCCTTTTCTTTACCCTAAGAATCAGGATCTGTTTCTAAAGCCTTGCCAGCAATGTACTGAGAGCAGAGGTGTTACAAAGAAAACATAACCCTTCACTGGACTCACTGCACAAAGCAGTACTTGGCTTCTCTACCAGCCAGGGGTTCTCCTGACAGCTTTCCTTTTCCTATCAGGGAAAACATTTCGGTTCTGCATACTGGGTTTTTTCAGTTGCAGTTAGCATATTTCCTGAAATATATAAATTTGAAATTTAAGGTCTGTCTGCAGCGTGCACTAAAGCCTTTAAGAAATACGTCTGTGGATTTACACTGCACTGAAGAATGAAGTCTGTAGTAGTTTTATATATGGGTATGAAATGTTCTAAAAACCTTTCAGGCTCTCTTTCCTTTCCAGCTCCCCCTTCTAATCTCAAACAACTAATATTAACTATACTATTACCAATTCAGTAATGTTCTTTGTGATAAAATTCTAGCAGATATGAGAAGGTGTGCTATTTGTAAATAAGGCATAATTTATATTGTTACCGTTTAGTTTATCAGACTTAATAGCTTAGATAGTGATGGTGGAAAGTTCTGTAGCACGTGGTCACTGATGATGTCACTGTTAAAGATAACTTCCATCAACTGATGGCAAAAATGGAACTGGTACCACTGTGTTTGAGGTTTTTTCTTGTGCTCTTCAGTTGTGTCTTATTTATCTTGGATGCTGTTTAACTCAGTGAGAGTATTGCACTCATGGGCTGCAGACTTGTGTTAAAAGTCTCTTAAGTATTGATGTATTAATGTGTTTGTGTTTACAATACCGATTAGTGGTTTTATTTTTGGAAGTTAATTTAAACTATAAAAATGACTTTATAGAGTCATTTATATTCTTACATATAATGTAACATCTCTACTCTTGCACAGCATTGCACCACTTGTCAAACAGGGGGTACCTGCTCTGCCCAGACAAAGTTGGTTTTTGTTCTCCAGGGAAGCAGCATGTCTGTCAGTCTGCTGGGTATAAGAGGATGTAGAATTTAAAAATTGCAAATAACTACTGAAATCTGTAACAATTAATGATAGTGGGAATGACATGAGAAAATGTTTCAAATGTTTTTTTGGTGCCTTGAAAATACTAAGAGGTGTAAGTACTGTGAATTGATCTGTGCTTAATGGAACTTCATGCAGGTGTCCAGCATAAAGAAACCATCTATCTATACTGTCTATCAGTGGTGTGCCGTTAAATTAATGGGGAAAGGTTTTATATGCTTTTTATTTATATGTAGAGATGTTATAAAAATGTGCTACTCAGATCTATCATCATAGTATTTTGTAAGCGCTGGAAAAATACATTGATATTTTATTAAAACACTTTTTTCCTCCCGTTTTAGTTACCTACCATGGTTTGAGGTGTACTACAAGCTCCTAAACACCCTGGCAGATTATTTGGCTAAAGAACAGGTAATTTTACATATTCTAGTTCTTTGTGGAAAATATTTTCCTTAAAACAGTAGTCACCATTTGAAATATTGTAAAGGGATTCTATACTGTTTAAAAGTTTAAGGTTTTAGTAGGGTTTAGAAGCAAGTTTTATCCCTCTTACTGAAATTCAAAGAATTTGAACATACAGCTTGCACAGTTACTTGAATCCCACATTAGTCTTAAAAAGCTGCTGAAAATATACCTTTATAACGTGTCAGTCTCAGCATAAACAGGTCCTGGGTGAAGTGTGAGCAAAGTGTTACCTCACTGGAGAGCTGTATGACGTATTGATTGTAAACTGTAGCTCTCTGGAACTATCTGATTATCAGCTGCAAACACTTCTGTTCAGAACTGTATGAAATATGATGTACTGTTTCACCCTTCATATTAACTAAAAACTACCTCTCATAATTCTGACATCTCAAGTAGCAAGACAAAATTACTTGCAGCATTTGGCAAAGAATCATGATAGTTTAGTTTGCATATTTATGAGCAATTAGATGTATTCCAGGATTACACAGCAAAGGAGCTACTGGCATCTGTCTTTACTGAGAACATTAAAGCTATACCTTTCTGCTTTAACTGTATTAGTGTACTAGATTATAATTTTTTGTAAAAAGCATCAATATTTAGCCATATGCTGTAGACTGGAAAAGCTGATATTTCAAAAATATATGAAGTATAGAATAAGCAATAATTATGCATTATAGTAAATGGACTGTGGAGAATGATGATATTTTATGTAGAAAAATAAATAGGAAGGTTTGGTGTTAGCTGTGTGTTTCAATAAAGTGAAATATATAAGTCTTACAAATGCTATAATTAGACCTTGGGTTTAGTCCCTATTTCACTGTAACAGAAAAAATTGTTACTGAGGTTGTATTTGAGAGAAAGGGATAGGGATTGTCTTGATCACCAGTGCTGGCATTGCAGTTCTTGCTTCAAGCAATTTAGGTAGCAGGGTTTGTTGTTTTATGTGCTGAGGCAACTGTTTTGGTGGGTTGGAAAGTTTTAGCAGTGCGTGGAAGCAGTTTGTTATCCTGCCTGGTGCCATACCTGCTGCTGAGGAGACTGTGGGAGGACACTGCTCCCTCCTGGCCCAGGTACTGTTCATCTGACCAAGAGCTAGACCCAAAGTCTTGTTCATTGGTATGGGGTCCAGTAGCATCATCTTCTTACAGGGAGAGGCTGAAGCTTCCTGTAAACTCAAAACAATGTGTTTAAAAGCTGGCCCTGGCTTGCAACTGATGCTTTTGGTTTTACTTTGGCGATATAAAGAATTTAATCTCCACGAACAAAACCTTTAAAAATGAAGTGAAAACCCCAAACCAACAAAAGCTCCAATCACTTCTCTTTCCCAAGTAAATGTCCTTTCTAGAGACCAAAGTGAGGGATCCCAGTTAAACCAGGTAGCTGCAAGTACATTTTATTAAACCTTATTAACTGTTTTATGTGTTTGGATGAGACCTATTTAATACCATTTTGAATAGACCTATATCATGTCTAACAGTTTTAAGAAGATGATGTCCAGGATATACAGACCAGCTAGACATGGAATCCCAGTTTTCAGTTGCAAATGATGCAATTGCCTTAAGGAGTGTGTGGGGAAACGTGTGAGAGATGGGCTTAACTTGCAGATACAACCATTTTATGACATACAAAGCTGGCCTGAATTTTATACTTAATATTTAAATACTTCACTATGAATTGCAATTGTTTTGGTCATTAAATATTTATAGCTCTTTGTCAGTATGTAGTTTGATGTGTAGTAAATAGTAATTAGGTTTTATTTGATAATTAACTACCTTTAAAATATATTCCCTATAGGAAAATGACTCAAATGATTTGTTAAAATCGTTGTATAGCCATCCTGTGCCAAAGGCGAATGCTTTAGTCAGTTTAAGTGTGGTAAGTATTTTTTCTCTTTTATTCCTACTGACTATGAAATAGTAGGTAAAGTTGAAAGAAAAAGAAACCTCAACCCTTTGAAAGAGTAAATTTATGTTGCTTCCCATCATTAACTGGCTTGGACAACCTTTTTTATTTTTTTTCCCCTCTGTGTAGGGTAAAGTTTGTCTCTGTCTCACGTTGTTTTCTGAAAGTCATAGTCATAAAGAAGCAGAAATTTGAATTTTGCTCTATGGATGAGAAACTAAACTGCAGTAGGATCTGACAGTGCTAGCACTACTTTTTTGTGCTTCCAGCTGTTTCATGTAGACAATTTTGGTTTCTCCTGCTGTGCATCAGGAGACACTAACTCAGTTTTATTGCCTCTTATGTCTGAGTAGGTACAGTTTCAGGATTGGTCAAAAGTCTGTGAAAGCTGGCTGCTTTCCCATCTTCCTTCCCCTTTTTCCTAGTTTTGCTTAATCATACAAAAATGCTGTAGGAAGAACAGAAGTACACTCTGTTATGTGAAACTTTCAGCGCATCTTGGATAAAGAATGTGTCCAGGCCTCCTTTGCTTTTGTGCTCTGACTTTTTGTGATGTGGGATGGGCTGGTGATAGTGGGACAAGATGGTGTTGGTGCAGAAACATCAAAAAGGGGATATATCATTGTTGCAGTTAAGAAGTTTTAACCAGAATTAGCTTGTGGGTGCATGTTTGAACACACCTGTAGAGCTTGTGTGAAATATAAAGCCAACACAGAACCTCTGCTGTCTCCAAGACATTGTGCATGTTCAGAGCATCTGTACAGTTGCTGTGCTTGCCAGAAGCAGTGTGCAGATACCTGGGTCTTGGCTGAACCGTCACACTTTGCAGGACACGGAAAAGTGATTTTGTAAAGGCTTTGCTTATGCACAAACTGAAATATTGTTAGATTATTTATCTTGACTTTGTGTGATTTCTTGTGACTTTTAGCTCATGATTTTAGAAATGAGCCCTGTACTTCAGTTAAAGTAAGCACAGATTCTAGAAAAGCATCTGGCCCTATCACGAAGGCATAGAAAAAATGGAGTCTTCCACTTCTGTTCCAGCAGTTACTGATCTTTGCTCTTTGCTACTTAACATAATGATTATTTTATTTTATTTTAATTATTCATGCTTCAAGTTTCTTGTTTTTTCATTAGACTATAGAGACCTAATATTTTCCCACCTTGTACAGTGCTAATTGACTGTATTTGAAAGTCCTTCCAGTTGTGTTTGTTGTTTTTCACCAGAACAATGAACTGGTTTTGAGGCTGCAGTTGGAATTGTTTCTGTTGATAAGTTTTTTCTTTCTGTCGTGAGTGTAATGTTTCAGTTCCTAGCACCTTTGCCAAAAATACTTCTGTATATCAAATAATATTTTGCTATCATTAGTTGCAGTATTAGAACCATTTATAATTTGGCAACTCTAAAATGTTTACAAAATGTCCATCAAAACTCCTGTGGTTCAGAGGGACATAGAGAAGTTTTAAATATATTTTTCCTTGGATTTCTAATAAAGTTCACCTTTCTAGAACTTGCCCACCTCCAAATGAGTGTTGTGGGGAACGTGGACATGGCTGTTTTGGTGAATACAGCTGGCTGCACTGGAACGACGGATTGCTTGCTGTGAAGTCAATACTTGCTGGTTTTATTTCAATGTTGACTGACTTTGGAATTGTTTTTTTTCTCAATTATGTCTTGTTCCCAGTTATATCAAAGAATTTTGTAATCTTTTTAGCTGAACAGTGGTTATCTAAATGCAAGCCTCTTGCCAAATGCTTGGCTGCAGGGACAGTTGAGCAAATATTGTGGGTTCAGATGGGGCAGAGCAGGGAGGAATGGGTCAGCTGGAATCCCAAAGCTTGTTGGATCTACAGGCATCTCTGTTTTTGTAATGCTGCAGGGAACAGGGAAATATTTATTGCTGCTTTCAGTTCTAGTCTTCTGTATTGATGTTTCTTTCTTGGTCCTCATATATTGTATATAAGCTAGACTGGAACCAGCAGGAGTAATAGATTTAAAAATCATTGTAGAAATGACATCATGAGGTGGCTTTTTCTTGTGCCAGGGTCAGTCTGGTTCAGATTTCATTCACTCGGATGTGCTGCAGGGTAAAGGCTCATGGATGCTGCAACAGGGTTTGGGTGGCAGACCACAGTGGTCCTTAGGACTGTGTGCGCATAACTATGCATAAGTTACATCCAGTATCTGGATACACGCTGTTTCCTAGCAATCCTTGGTCAGGAGACACCAAAATACCTTTGTCCAGCTAGGGACTGAGTTCTACTCTCACCTCTTGGTCCCAGTAACAAATATTATGCAGCTGAAATTTATGACATGGTCATTTGTTCTATGAAACCTGAGCTTAAAAATAATTTGAGTCACTTTCATTTTTAAAAAAAATTTTACAATTTTGTTGTTGTTGGAAAAGCCAGCTAAGTCTGAATTCAAATGGGGGAGGAATAAAAGGAATAAAACTTACTTTCAGCCAATATTTTAAACATGGAATATTACAAGCATTAGAGCCAGCTTTGGCCTTTTTTGTTGGAAAACTGAAAAGTCAACTGTTCAATCTTTCTCTCATCTTGCATAAGAACCAAGAGATGATTTTTGCAAGTGAGCAAGTTTTGAAAAAACAGCCTTGTCTTGTATCGGTGAGTTTAAAAGGCACTGACTATCTAAAGCCTATTGTAATTAAAGAAATAATCACTTGCTATAGGATATCTCTGTTGATTTGAGGCTTATTTATACCTGTCCTTTGGGAAATTCTGCTGCTGTCTTTGGCCTAAAACACCAGTCTAATATTAACATATCTTTTCTGTTTAAATCCAGCTTCAGAGCTATGTGTGTGCGCATCATAATCCTTTTGTAAAAACTGCTACAAAAATCAAACCCTGGAACTGATGAGCAAAACTTGCGTTTTCCAGTGTCCTTTCTAGAGAAAACTTCATACAGGACAGCAGCTATTAATTTAGTATCTCTTCCAAGGTCATACATCTTGCTAAGAGAGTTCACAAAGATGTGCAAGGACTCCATACCCACACTATTTTTGCTGCTTTATGACTCTTAATGACTGCAGTAATGGCTTTTGCTTCTCATAGTTCTGGCTTCCTTTTCTGTTTAATGAGTGAAATATTATTACTTTGTTAATTAGAAATGATTACTTCTCCAAGTTAATAACTTCATTACTCAGAAATCTTTTGATAAATATTCCGTGACCTTATTACATATAGGGAATAATTTTCTGGTTTCAGTATACTTCTGAAGAATGTAGGCATTCTATCTGAATCTAATCTGAATATTTTCCTCTTCTTGACCGGAGGAAAAAATCTCTTTTTTTCCTGTGTTGATATGAAACAATACCTGTGATATTTATTGTGCAAGTGGTATGATGTTTATGGGATGCCTTTTTTAAGCCAGTATTTTCCTTAAATTTTAACTATTGCCAAATGACCTAATTTGTGGGGAAAAATTTCTATTAAATGTATCAAGCTGGTTTAATAAGTCTCCTACACAGACTTAATAGTATTAATTTTTTTTTCTTGAAGGCAACACACATTTAAGTCTTACAGACTTTGTTTTGGTATATCTTTTTCAAATTTGACTTGAAAACAAGCTATGTCTTTGTGTTTCTAATTGTAATTGTAAAAATATACTGTAAAAACAAAAGAAGTCTGGAAAAATGTCAAAATTCTGTTAAAAACAAAAGCTAAAAAATCAATAATTATCTTATTTACTTAATATACACTCAGATTTTTTTCTCCTTCAAGATTTAGACTAACATGCAAAAATGCCTTAAAATTTCTGAGCTAAATCCATGTCTGATAACTAATAAGAGCATTGGATTAATGAGAGTAGTTTAAATTACATCTGGTTGTAGTTTAATCCATTTTATATTTGCATCCTAGATGGCCTCAAACTAACATGCATAAAATTGTTAATGTATTTCATAAATGATTGCAGAATCTCAGGCTTCAGATCTTGCATTTCTGTTAGCACATTTTTGATACAAAAATGTTTGGAAAGAAAGGAGAATGTATATCAAGTAATAATATTTCTATTCTAATTATTTTTCTCATGTGAATGTTTTTTCTTTTCCATTCTAAATTTACATTTTGTCCTTTAACTTTTTTTTTTGTTGCAATTTTTAACTCAATGATTAATTTAATCAATGCTACTCTTGGGCTCCTGACAACAATTAAGGCTGGCTTAATTTCAGTGTTATTTCAAAACTGCAGCCCAGCATTTTGTTCCCTTGATTTTGTGCTGTGCAGAACCAGAGCTTGTCATTTCATGTTGTGATCTGCTTAATTCTTTGTGTAGCAGCAGCAAGAATGTTATTAGAGAAATGGCTATTTGCTTAAACACAGATGGGGTTGGAAATCCTAAATGCTGGGTTCTTAAGAAAAGATTTTTTTTTTCCTGTGTGCATAAATGATCAATTATTTTTTCCCATCGATTAGCACTCGTATTTCATTACTCCTGATATAACTGGATTGCCAACTATCCCTGAAAGTGTAAGTATTCAATTTCTTATTTAACCTCATTCTGGGCTAGGCTGAACTTTTGCTTTTATCAAGAGGAGATTTTTTTTTTCCAAGACTGTTTTTAGAAATGATTGATGTCTGTTATTGCAACCTTTAGCTGGTAGTTACTGTTGCATTCATTAACCCATTTTAAAGCATTAACAGGGCATTTCTGACCACTGCTATACCCACTCTTTGCTCGTAGTCACTCGGCTTCTTTGCATTAACTAGGATTACTTCTATAAAATATATTCTACTTCTGCACCTTGTGTTTTATTTGAATATTGTGCTTTAGACAGTGCATTGCTAAGCTGCAAATTCAGCCATCAAGAGATGCAGTCATTTTTTGTGCAAGAAGGCGTTGTTTCAGGCTTTTTGAAAACATGCTGTACCTGCTTACACTTGGATGCTAACCAAGCATCAGGAACAGGGGGTTTGGGGCTTTTTTTTTGGCTGTTGTTTTTGTTTTCTTTATGAAGGTTTGCATTCTGTAAATGCTAAATCCTGGATGGTGCTGTGGGTAGAGTGCAAATGGGAAGTCTCGGATCACGTTCTCTATGATGTGCTTAGCTAGATAGTATCTCATAAAAGAGATTTGAAGGGTCCTTTCTTCCCCCTCTAGCCTCTAAATCTGGAATTGTATATGGCTGTATAGGTGTGTGTTTTTTGACTTTCAAACAGTGGCTTCCTTCTGGAAGTTAAGCTATTGGGGTTCCCAAAATCATGCAGTGCCCCAGAGCTCATTCCTGGTGGATAATGGTGTTGGGGCAGCAGGGAGCTGCTCCCAGCTCCCCTCAGCATCCTGTGATGCAGGGTGGGATGGGCCAGGGAAGGACACAGAGCTGGGGAACACCGGTAGAGAGGAGCAGGAGGGTGCTGGGAGCAGAGGGTACATCTGTACTGGTGGGAAGGAGCCTGAGGTGCTGGCATGGGCCATGTTGCAACCCAAGAAACCAGGAAAAGTTGCTGGATGGGGTATTAAAAGAGAGGACACTTGTTGCTAGGGCTCATTGGGCAGGAAAGGGCTTAGTTTTTAAATTTATGTCTTCATCTGTTTCACCTTATGTTTTGAATGCATCTGTTGTTAAGGAATCTCTTCACTTATTATTTAGGGTTCTAATAAAACATAGTTTTGGAGGCTAGAAGGTGTGTTATGGGCTCACATTGAAGGACATATGGGAAAGCATCTATCTGGGCCTGTGGCTGATGGAGGATCTTGCAATGATGCCATTGTAAATTTATTTTTCTGGTTCGAGAAAGGTAAAATAATTTTAAGGTGCCTTTCTATAATTTTTTTTTACTCCATTAATGAAAGTCTCATTCACACATTTCAGTGTGAATCAAAATAGTAAGGTACTAATAGAGAGTTAGAACATGCAAGGAGTGAAGAGATAAGGTAATTACAGTAAATTAGCAAAAAAATGATTTTTTTTACCTTTTCTTGTAAGGTTCACATATTTCAGGGCCAGTAACTTTTCAGATGTAACAGAGAAATAACTGTGACTGTCTCCCAAAGATAAATTGGTCTGTACAAGATTGTGAACTGGTTTTTACCACAGCTTTTTCAGCAAAGAATCAGCACACCATTATCAACTGCAGTCTTAGAGGGTGTCCAAGGTAAATTGGACTCAAATTCTTATGGTGCATCAGCCTCTGACAACCCCTTAAAAGTAGCACTTAAAAGACCAGAGGTTTTTTTTTCCAACATGGAGTGTTTGTAGCCTTAAAGCTCTGGTTTTTATCTCTTCCAAAATTCTATGCAGCATGGACCAAGAATAACTGTACTACTCCATGTCTTGAATTTAATAATGGGTTTATGAATTTGCATGAAGCTGGATTGACCACTGGATCTTTCTTTGTCTTTTCAAATTTTTTTTTCTTTTTTTAATGTTGCAATATATCCAAAAAGGAAGTCACCCCACTCTGAAGCTTTTCCTACTCATCTTGCCCTGGCTATTTTTTCAGGGCTGGGAGACCTTGCTGCTGTGTCTTGGCCACATCCAGAATAGAATGTTAGTGTATAGTTCCACTGCTGATGTCTGTCCTTCTGCTAGGGCCTATCCTTGATAGACCTCCTACATGAACATTCAGTGACATTGTTGTCCCTGAGAAGAGATGAACAGGAGTTCTGGTTGCAGATATGATAATGAATGTGTGAAATTAAGTATTTTGCATATTGAGGGCTGTATTAGTATATTTTCATACATGTTCTCCAGTGTTTACAAAAATTTGCTGTTTTCCCAGGCGTTTTTGCTGGAAGCTATTTTAGCTTTTTCAGAACTTGTGTGTCTCTGGCACTGTGCCCTGCAGAAATAACTGTTACATTCAGCTGGAACGCAGAGATCCCCCCTCCTTTTTCTCTTTTTCCCCCACTTTTCTGGTGTCTGAACTATTAATGGGAGGTGCTGGAGACTTTGCCTCTGATTAAACCCCACAGTGGGATTCTTATCAGGGGTGAAAAGGCTGGCTGCAGGAAGAAGCCAGTACCTTCCACCAGTTCTGCAGGATGTTTGATGTCCTGGCACACACAGCTCAAGCAAAAGCTTGATGTTGTTCAACAAGCTGTTTTTCTGTACTTGAAATGGGATAAAATGTGTTGTCTTTGGGAGAGCCTGGCTAAGTAGCAGTTTTATTACTGTAGCTGTGACAGAACAGTTATCACAGGGGTGGAAGATCCATTCCTGGGTTGGAAGTAATGGTCACCCTAAAAGCATATGGGGATATTGATATGATAACCAATCTTGTATTTTTTCAAATTTGAATAAACAAAAGGGCAAATCTAAGTCACAAGCATAATGAAATGAGCAAAATATTAATACCTTACGCCACAGTTAACTTTTCATTTGCTTTAAAACCCAATTAATTATTTTTAACGCGCACAAATTTTGGTGCAAAGGGATTTCTTTAATAGTTTGGGTTGGTTTTTTTCCCACCTTCTAATTAGACAAAAATGTTCGCAAGTAATGTATATCAAATGTTCTACTTAGCTACTACTGTTGGTATATTGTTAACTTCTTTTTTTATTTAAACAGAGAAATCTCACTGAATATTTTGTTGCTGTGGATGTGAACAACATGCTGCAACTTTATGCCAGTATGTTGCATGAGAGACGAATCATTATTACCTCCAGCAAACTAAGCACTGTAAGTACTTCACACATCTCTTTTTAAGTAGGATATATTGAACATTTCACAAAATGACCTGCAGACCTTCGTGGTTTTAGATATGTTCCGTGTGTACTTCTAAGACAATATCTACATACGCTTCTAATATATGGTTTTAGTCTGCCTCTTCAAGTACAAAAGTCTGATTTATATAAGACCTACTCAGATACATTAAGTCAGGTTAATTATTTTTCTTATCAGGAGATGAGAGTTCTTTAACTCTCCCAAGTTCATTTTTGTGCCTTCTAACCTAAAAAGAATTCTTAAGGGCTATTATAGGATCTTTATTATTCACTTGTGGCTTATTCCATTGGAGCTACTTGAAAGAAATCAAGGGTCCCTAATAATAGCTGCTATCTTAACCTGGTAATAGGTAGATTCATCTTTGTTAGAGTGGTTTGGGAGTGCACACTGTAATATCTCTGATTTGGAGCAGCTCTTCAGACTGTCAATAACATACAACTCAAAATAGCAGGTTTTTAATTAAAGGTTTTAAGCTGCTGCCCACATTAAAATGGTTTTTCCCCCCCTCTTATGCCGGCTTAGACTGCTTAATAAAAGAATGATGCATTTTGTTTGGAAAGTATACCTAAATATTCTGATGCCATTTTTTTTTACGCTTCACAGAATCTTACAGGTTTTTAAAATCCCCTGTATTTTGAAAATACTCTGAAGTCAATTATGCATCAGTACAAGACTGTCACTTTATAACCAAGTTTTAATCATAGAGTATAATTCTTATGCAGAATCTTTAGCGTATTAAGCACTGTTACCTTAATTTTTTTTAAGAATGCTGCATAAAACATTTCGTTTAATATGCTGTCTGTGGTGGAAAGTCAATTCTGTATTTCTGAACACTGCTAATTGCACTACCAGAGGAATGAACACATGGGTACAAGGCTGGATATAGTACTAAAAATTACTCTTTTCAAAGACTTGCAGGTGCTGTAAGGAGTGAGAATTCTCTGATTATAAATAGTGGATAAAACTCCTTTCATTTTTTTTGAGTCCAAAGTAAATTGAAGATTGAGAAGATTCAGAGTTGCCGTAAAAGGCTGTCAGGTTTTACAATTGCAGGTTGTAGTAGTGATTATATAATTCCCTTATTATTTTTTTAAACACCACGGTGTTGGGTGCCTGGATCTGTGACCAGCCCTGCAGTTAGGGCAGTGCACAAAGGCAGCACTTTCCCTGTGCTCTGCCGGGTGTGGAGCTAAGTCAGTCCTGGCAACTGGAGTGAAGCAAATATGAGGTCATACAGGCAGAGGCCATGGGAACAACTGAAAACCAGCAAAATAAATACTAAATTAATTTAGACAATCTTCGCATTACTAGTCTGATATATTTTTTAACCACCAAAGATTTTACTTTTCCCTAGGAAATTTCCGTATTTTATTACAGGGTTTTTTTCCCCTCTCCATGCTCCCCCTCCCTTCCTGAACCAGTTAGGGGGAGAATTGTGCTTTACAACACAGTAATAAGACCTGAATGGGCAAATAGATTTTGAAGGGAAAGCCCTTTCAAAGCTTCTGTGTTAGCAGAAGCTCACATGATGCAGCAAAACTGTGGAATCAGAATTTTTTTTCGCTTTGCCCGTCTGAAACACAGCTTGTTATATTTAAAGGAAAAAAAAAAAGGGAAAAAAAAAAAAGAAGTACCCCATTAAAAAACCCCAGCTCCGGTGATGCCCCAGTCAACCCTGTTTTACTGCTCCAGTAGAGAGGAGATAGGAATCATGATGGCAGCTCTGAGCCCATGGAAGATTCATTCTGCAGGTGAGCACGTGTCCATCTGCTTGACACGATTTAGAATTGTACTCTCAGCCTACATTTGGATCTGCTTAAGACTTGTTTTTGTTAGGCTGAACATCTCAGCTGGTCCCTGTTGCTCTGATGTGACAAGAGAAGAGGAAGTACCAGAATTAGACTGTGCTGATCTAGACTACCTCATTTACATGATCAGATTCCTTTTTGGAAGTCATTACAGAACAACAGATAGAATATTCTGGTTGTGAGAAACTTCCACTTTGTTTACAGTTCAGCTGTTTATTCCTAACCTTTTAATGAATTAATAGCCATCTTGCCTATGTCTTCATTTGAAAATAATTTATGTCACTTTCCAGACATTTGTAGTGGTGTTTGGATGTCCTGGAGAGTGTTCCCAAGCTGTGAATGTAAATAGTGGTTTGTAGGTCAAATCCAAAATGAGAGAGCACATCAGCTTCACTTTTCTTCTGGTTGCTTTTTTAGTCTACTAGCATTACTTAAGTCATAACTATACAAAATAACTTTCACGTCACGTTGGATCCACTTTTGATGCAGGATTGGTTAATTTTCGCTTGCACTAGTGAGTTCTGATAAAACAGAAAAGTAGACCTGGCTTATTAAGAGCTTCAGTTCACAGAAGTGCTGCCTGCTCATCTCATGTACAGAACAGGAGTGATGCATGGCTTGCTTCTTTACAGAGGAATATAGTTAGAAAAGTTAATGAAACACTTTCCAGTATTGCCTATAAGAATTTAATTGAATTGCCAAGAATGATTAAATGTGTTTTTGGCATAAGATATTTCTGTTTTAAAATGGGGATTGCTTGATGTAATACAGTAAGCAAATGGAGTGTATTTGGACATTAGCCTTTGCAAGCTTTGTGCTGTTTTACTTTTGCATACAAAACAGCAGACTGGTACTTTCTGTTGCAAAGGTCATGTTTTAATACTCCTAAATTACAACTTGATACTTGAAAAGATTATTTGTTCAAAAATAGTGCAATCAAGCACAACTTTCTGTTAAGGGAGTTGTGCCTTATCTTTAGGGTTAACTGAATATCAAGTGTTTATGTCAGTTCATGAAGACTGGGCTGTGATGTCACCTTCAAGTTATCAGCTCTGTTTCGGTTCACTATCTCAGGGCAGTGACTGATAACAAAAGGCATAATTCAAGGCCTTGCTCACTTTCTCCTCGCCCTTCTTGTAGGGGCCAGGAATGGAAAACTGCCCTTACTTATGTTCAGGAATTCTTTGTCTACCATTTCTGCCCTATTAATTTCATACTGTCATTATACTCAAGTAAAGGATCAGTCCCAGTATGGAAAAAGGCGGGGGGGAAATGATGCTATATTTAAAAGGTTTTGCTGTAGAGGAAAAAATCAAAGAAAAGAAGGTTGCCTATTTTAAGCTGACGAGTAGAGTTTTTTAATTAAAAAAAAAAGGGGGAAAAAAAAGAACCATCTTGAGGGTGTTTCAGTTTATATTTTATTTCAGCCAAGCAGGCTTTGTTTTATGTGCATCTTCAGATTTTTGCAGTTGTTGTGTTTTCTTTGCATCTTCCTTGAAATTGATTTTCTGTGGGTTTATCCCCTTTAAAAACTCCTTTGGTGTCGATATTTGTCTGCTAGTCCTTCCAATTACTACCAAGATATAAGTGGAAACTTGCCACCACTCCATTCTGTTGTAGCTTCTGGGTCATTATTTGCCCTAACTGTTGATTCTTTTATTAGCTTGACTTTCCAACCACTTTAATAATGTGATTATCACCAACCTCGCAGCTTGCTTCAGGCTTAGCGTTAGAGCAAGATGGATTCAGCTAGCCTGAGGATTATGCTCTGTAAGATCTGTTTGTAGCAGAAAATTACCATTTCTGGCTTTTGAACAGTAAACTATGAAAGAGAAACAAATTATATGGCTTTGGATTAAGTGAAAGGATGAATGAAACAAAGGGATTGATCTATTCACAGAGGTGGCTGTTAGTTATTTCGCTGCAGCAGCAAAAGGAAGACCTTTCCTAAATGTTGTGCTCTTATGTTCTTGCACAGCACTGTTTACTTCCACGTCACTGCATCTGCATGTATTCTTATTAGTTGCATGGAGCTGTATGAGTTTCAGTACAAATAATTTTTTAATTCAGTCTTTCTATAAATTATTAAAGCGCTGGGGTTGGATTTTCCAGGAAGGCTGAACTACAGCATTGATTTTATGCATGCTGGAGGCAGGCCCTAGATGTTTTGGCCCCAAGTGCACCTGCTGTGGTAGTCTACCAGAACATCATACCACACTCTCATGTATTCAAAGCAAAGGAATAAATCATGATTTTACAACAGTGCATCAGTTGACTTATTGCTGTTTTGTGACCGGAGGTAGGAAGGATTGCTGTTTAAAGCCATGTCATCGGTTCTCAAGTCACTCAAGCATGAAAGCTTGTCATATGCCTCTGTAATTGTACCTCTGCAGTCTCTCCCTAACTAGTCAGCTGGGGCTGTGTGCTTGTCTCCAACACCCGGCTGGCCAGTGTCTGACAGGAGCTTTCTCATCAGCCTGTCAGTAATATGCTAACTAGATGGGATCTTCTGCGGCCGGCGCTGGCAGGTGGAAGGGATGCTACACTTTAAAGCAAATGTCTAAACGTTTTCTCCACTCTGACCAGTATTTGTTTCAGGTAATACAAGCCTGATGTGTCTCAGAGCACGGTGCTTACAAGTTCTGCTGGGCGCCGGCTCTGGGTTTCTTTGGTAGCCCTACAAAACCAGACATGTATGTCAATAGAAGATACAGATTTATTTGTTTTGATGGTGAAGGAGCACTGAATATAAATTTACACACATACATGTGTGGCATCATTTTACTATTGCTTCTATGCAAAGAGAGCTTTCTACAGTTGCCCCCAGTTGCCCTCAGTGAGTTGGACTGAGTGTTGGCTTTATTCTCTTTGCCTCATTAGTCTTGTTCAGCTCTTGTCACACTATCCATAGTTGCTCAGGAAAAAATATTGCAGATTTAAAATTTAATTCTTATCTCAAATTCACGTGACTTGGAGATGTTCAAGGGCTAAATTTAGTTCTTAAAAGTCAAGAAATGGATGGGAATTTATCATTAACTTGCATGGCAGAATGGATATTCTGCTGATACTCACTGTGCTCCCAGAAGCATAATTAGAATTAATTTTAGAATATAACCTCAGCTGGGCCATTTGGTCTGGAAGTAAATGACAAGTGGCATTTAATATTTTTTTATAGTTTAGGTGTAAGCATCTAGGATAAACTGGGCAGGGTTGTAAATTGTTGTAGGTGCAGTTAAGTTCCTACTGGGACACCTGTAGGGAGCACACTTCCAGCAAGGAGGCTGCGGGATGTCAGTATGGAATACTGTGGGGTTAGAATATACAGCCAGATCTGGAAAGCTCTCTCATGAAGTTTAGAATAGTTTTCCCATTGCCACAGCATAATACTAGGGGAAATAATTGCTGAAAGAATTTGTGAAAAGAAATTGAAATGTGTGATTAAAAAAATCTTTTTCTTCTAATAGAAGTGGGGAGGAAAAGCCAATAAATAGTTGCAAATTGCTATTACCTGCCATCTATGTAAAATACGAAGAATTTCATTGCTGGATTTTATAGAAAAAAATTTTTTAAATCCCAAACCTCAAAAATCCACACTGTAAAAAAAAAAAAGGCACATAGACAGAAAGACAGATTTACAAATTAGTTTCAGAATTTAATTTTTTACTTACTAGCACTTGCAGGAAAACCAAAGTTCCAAGATTGAGTTAAACTGGGGCAAAGTTGTTTCTTTCTCCAGTTCATTTGAGATTTGGCAATTCAGTAGAAATTGAGGGGAAAAAAACGTTGTGTAGAGCCAGTGCAGGCACTGCTGTGGGCATGAGCACTCTGAGAGAAGCCTTTAGGAACCGAGTCCTTTGTGGCTGGGCTGAAGGGGAGCTGAAAGGGAAAGAGTCCCTGTTCTGTTGAGCAGAACTGTCTCAGCCCCTATAAAAAGTACTGGTAAAGTCAGCTGGTGGTCGTGTGAAGCAAAAGAAGTGAGGAGGAGTTGCTAAAGGGTGCACGGGTGTAATACCAGCTCTAGTTCTGGTGTGCTGGTATGGCAAGATTTCCCCTTTTCACACTTGCCACTGCTTTATCACTCTTTTTTTCCTAAATTCTCCAGTGATAAGATGAGCTATAGAATCACTGGTGGTTATCTCTACTCTTGCTACAGTAAGTTGTCTGTCAGCCGTTCACAAGGAGGTTTTTAACTGCTGCTTCTTGGTTAGTGTATGGCAGAAGAACGTGCCATGGAGTTCTTCTGGAGGAGGAAATGTTAATAAAAAATGATTTTCCTGGATGCTCTCCTGTCAGAGGTGAGAAATTTTTGCAGAACCCCCTCATTTTATGGGAGGGTAACTCTTCCTCCGCGGAGACAGATTATAAAATAAAGGAGGAAGGAAAGGGCATGTCAGGAAATGGTTAGGGAAAGGGACGTGAAGGAGTGAATGTTTGTGATGTTCTGTGTTTTTGTGATCAAGGCAGAGATAAAGAAGTTAGGGAATAAATGAATGTCAAGATGGGAATAAACAAATCAAGAACATACAGAGATGAAATGAAGAAATGTGAGGAAACTGTAATTTTTGAACAGATCATATAAAGAAACATAGTGAGTTTATTATAGGATGAATGAGTATCATAAGAGGCATGTTAGTTAGCCTGATCTGTAACGTGTTAGGGATAAAACCTGATGATTAACTTCCAAGAATTCCATTTTCAACCTATGAAAAATGCAAAAAACCTTTGTGGTATGAAAATACCACATGAGTAACTGAATGAAGTTAAATGTTTTTTTCTCTGTACCCACACCTACTTTGTTATATAGATACCTCTGATTATCTGTAAAAACGCCTGTAGGTCCCTGGTGTAGGCACAGTATGTCAGTGGTATTCCTTGTTGAGCACTCACCTGTCTACTACCACTTCAATTCTATTTTCTGCTGAGCTTCCGTTATTGGGAAACATGTCACTCCTGGAGCCATAGGCAAGGAACAAGCCGTGTCTGCAGCCTTCTCTTTTCTCTTCCAAACTAATGCACAAGAATGATGCCATAATGCTGCTTTGTGAATCAAGAATTGCAAGAAAAGAATGAAATTGATTGTATATGAAGTGCTGTCAAAATCATGAGTAACACTCGTCTCTTCCCTTTCCTTCCCCCAGAAAGAATGATAAAAGGAAGTGAATAATCCTAAAAAAACCCCAACAGCAATTCCAGGAGAAAATAAGTTCTTTTATATAAGTGTTTTCTTTTACATCTTTAATTTTTATAATGGAAAAAGTTAAAATTTTCATCTGTGAACTGGAAATATATTTCCTTTTCTCCCTCCCTTCTGTGAGAGAGGAGAGCTGGGTTTTCATCTTGCCAACAGGAGGAAAATGCATTATGGCTCATTTAAGGTCCTCCCTCTTTTTCTTCCTAAAGATTATGGAGATGGCAGATGGAAAATGATTAGCCAGGAGCAAAATTAAAGAATTACATAGAAGCAGCTTTGCATATCATGGCTTGGACAATATATTCTGTTCTCTTTCGTTGCTAAATTTTTTTTCCTCACTGATTTCTCACCAATGCCTACAGATTGGGCTAGTTTATCATTTAGTCTGAGTGTTTAATCTTTAGAGCTGGGAATAGATTTATGCTTTCTTGTAATCTGGCAAAAGCAAGAGTTCCCACTTTACTCCCCAGCAATCTTCCCCCTGCCCTGCCCCCTGTTCAAGAAGTGGATGGAAAGGTAGATCTCCACAAATGTTAAGCATCTGTTATGGGTTTGGGGCCTGATCTCATTCTCAATCAAACAGATTTTAGATGTGTTTGCCCCTCTAAAGTTGGTTGCCTTATGAGTCGTAATAAGGTAGAGGAGAGGCTTCCTTTCACCTGTCCAACTGTTCCCCTTTCAGGAAGCAGGTCGTGGTTCCTCAGTAATTCATGTGAACTGGGAGTTTTGGGGTAGGAGTGACAACGGTTGGTCCAAGCTGATGGTAACTGTGTAATTGTGATAAAACAGTGACCCATCCCCTACAGTTTGATGCTATAGGTATTAATGAGTAGATGAGATAACAAAACTAAACAGAATCTTGGGCATCTTTCAACATATGTGTGGTCAAGGCAGTGGGAGGGAAGCAGTTCTTTGGCCCATTGGGACTGTGAGGGAGGAGGGAGAGAGCACACCAGTACCCATTTCTGGACATGGTGTTGACAGAGATTGACAGGGTTTGATGATTTTTCAGGAAATGGTTTTATCACAGTAGTTCTCAAGTTGCTTACAGTAGATTTTGAAAGGTTGTACAGAATCACAGGTTAATTTTACTTTAGCATTTGTTTAACTTCTGTTGCTGTTTTTGGCTTTCTGACAAGATTCTGCTAATCAGTTTCTGTCTTTCTGGTTTGTGCATTGCAGTGTGTGCAAATCTTGCCACCTATGTTCTTCCTCTCTTTTTACCTATGATTATGGAAAAGGTTTTGAAGAAAGTAATTTGTATAGATAGAAAGAAACTGCCAGGTAACTTTTGTGCAGGATACAGGTATTTTCATGTTACTCATTGAAATTATGTGAATAATAGGTATGAAATAAGCATTATTTGTGAGTCTGCAGAAAATGTTTCAGCTGAAGTAGTGTGACTCTAGACACGTCACAGTGTTTTAGCAAAAGCTAAAATGAGGAAAAGGAAAAAGAAGATAGCAGAAAAAGGGACCAGTCATACCTTGAAATACAGAGCAGAAACATTCACTGATAGAAGTGAGCATTGGGGTAGCACATACACACATCAGAATTACTGCATCCACGTGAGGGAGGGGAGGAGCTGCACTCTGTGCTCCCAGGAGCAGGTAAACCTGCTTTGATCAAGTCTTGAACTAAAACTTCTCCTGGCTGTTCGTGTTCATCAGTGCACAGATTTTGAACAACAGCCTTCTCAACTGTCTGCTTATTGCCATAAGTGGAGAGTAACTCATCCTTCTCTAGGATTTGGGCATTATTTCAGTCTTGTAGAGATTTGATAGCAATCAATTTTCTGTCCCCCAATAATGAGTTTTGCTAACAAACTCTCTAATGTGGTCTCCCGCTATTTGGAGAGACTGTGTTTTCACTGGGCATGAGGGTTCAGGATTTTTTTTGCAGGGGCAAAGATAAAAATTATTTTACCAGAATCACTGCAGTACTCTGGAGAAAACACCAGTTACTTTCCTTGCAGGAAATGAAAGCTCACATGTTGATTCTGGCTGCAGCATCTTATCAGGAGAGATCAGAAACAGTCTGAAACTTTCAGTTGTACTCAGTGTTATTAGTAAACCTATTACTTGATGGAATGAGACTTAAAGCTGCTTCTCATGTCCGGTGCAAATGTTAGAGATTTCAAATTAGATGTGCTCATTTGTTAGAGGGTTGAACATAGGAATTTTGCTTTTGACTGATTCAAATCAATTGACTCATGCTGTTCATGTAGTTTAAAAATAAATTATTTAAACCAATTAAAAAATATAATTAGATTTATTTTTGAAAATAAAGGTTGTTTAACTAAAAGATATTCCTTGACATGGAGAAAAAACAGTCTAAAAATCAAAATTGATGGAAGCAAAAATATTAAAGGTTCTGTTCAATGTTGGCAAATGGGTTTACTTAGAAACTGCCTACTCATTTTTTATGGATAGAAACACAACTCTAATAGGTCTTTTCTAGTGCACTGAACTACAGGAGGATGTCTCAATATCATTTGTTGCCTCAAACCAGGTAATAAATTATGAGATTTGCAGAAACTAGGTTCTGCAGCGCTTCTCTGCTATAATTTAGGATTTTTTAGCAAACTTCAGAGTTGTGCAGTGATCTATGTGTGTGTATACATAAACATACAGTGAATTTTATTGGACAGAGGGTTTTGCCTTTTATATAAAACTTAGCTGTAAAAGGAGCCACAGTTCACAGTTGACGTTTCTCTCCAGTTGTCAGTGGAAAAATAAGTAGGGTTGTACACAGTCTTGAGGACAACTTCAAGATAATTTGGGAGAATGTCTACTGAAGACAACTTCAAGATAATTTGGAAGAATGTGTACCTGTTTTGAAAATGAGATTTTCCTGATCTATGACATATCTTTCCTTACAATCATTTTTTTAAAAAGGTAGTTCTTGATAATTTCTTTTGGAATAGATAACAGTCAATTGACAGACTCCAGAGAGATGCCTTTGTCCCTACATATTGTAAGGAATTGTTTTCTGCAGAAGATAGCCCCATTCAGTCAAGCAACAGACTCTCATTTCTTTGCCTGGGAGCTTGTGCTGTGTGCTCTGTTTGAGGATCTCCTCCTGCAGCCTTTGGCAGGTGCCTGCCAGGCTCTGCTCCCAAGCACAGACACTGTTGGACACCCCCAAATCTGGTGTCACCTTTGTAGAGTTCTGATGGAAATGGTCGAGTTCTGCCTGGTGCCTGGCTTCTCAGATCTCTTGAACTGCCTGGTTCCTTAAGATGTGCAGCATTATTCCAGGGTTCACAGCAGTTCCCCTTCTGTTCAGTGGAGTGCATGTGTCAGTTAAAGAGGAAGGTTGTTTAAATAACTAAAGCATTTCAGAAATGCAGTCACTGTTGAAAGAGTACAAAAAGCAAAAAAGAGATTTTTTTTCAGAAAGTTTGCAAATTTTCATATGAAATCCATAATTATCTTATCAGTATTTGCTTAAAGGCAGAGTTGGCAGAATATTAGAATGTCACACAGTTTGAAGAGCAGCAGAGTCTCATAGCTGCTTGTGTTATAGGCTGTATACAGCAGGAAACTATAAAACATGTTCATGGCATACTAAAATGTTTGGAAACCTGCTGCAGCAACATAGAGGGAAATGTTATATAAGATCTTACATTGATGATATTAAA
The DNA here is from genome assembly GCA_013398115.1 of Falcunculus frontatus. Classification (NCBI taxonomy): domain Eukaryota; kingdom Metazoa; phylum Chordata; class Aves; order Passeriformes; genus Falcunculus; species Falcunculus frontatus. Next base: position 1,378,822 of record VZRV01006376.1, on the reverse strand, counting down.
TAGAAAAGCAAGGAACAGTAAAACAAAAGCTTGGTGTATAAGTAATCAAATCTTTACCTTTCCTGCTAGAAATAATAAGATCTAGTAGATTAAAAAAATTATAAGTGTTAAGTAGATGCTAGTGTAAGTGCCACACTAAAATACAGATTATAAAACAAGTTAATAAAACTTCAGATGTTTTTAAGGAATTGCACACTTCCTCTGTCAAAATGAGAATTAAAATACAACAGACATATGCATAAGATAGGGAAATTTCTTCATGCAAATAGTATAGTCATCTTAATTCATAATTTAAGAATGCCTGTTAGGAGGAGGAGGAGGCAACTGTATACATCAGGGGATATCCTGTATAACTGTATGCTATGCTCAGCTTTTTTTCAGCCTCTGATTGAAATACATGAAATGCTAATTTTTATATAGGTTGTTGTAGTTTGAAATGTATATCCTGTGTACAATAGTATGTGGACATACTGAGTAGTAATTTCATATCCATTCTGAGTGAAAGAGCAAAAACCACGATGCTGCACTGGACTGTGCTATCAGTAGTGTTAGTTAAACTACAGAGAGAGATAATATGGAAATAAATCTCATAAATCCCACTGTGTAGAAGAGGGATAAAGTACTCATTTATTTCTTCCTTCAAATCAATTCTTAGTAACCACGCAGTAATTATTAAAATAGCCATTATTATAAGTCCAAAATGAGAGTAATTGCGGAGGTGTGGTGTAAAAGCTAAGAAAGGAGATGTTAATGTGAAAGGAAGAGTTTAAATAGGGAATTATGATATCCTTGGCTTTCTGCAGTGTAGCTGTCAGGCTCGGGCAGCTCGCTGGTCAATAGTGACATTCTGTGTGTCAGTGAACAGAGTCTCCTGATACCTTAACCTGCAGTTCACACATTACTGAAGCTCCAACTGTCGAACATTCAAGTCCCTTGGTACCACTGCAGCTTCCAGACTCTCCTGACTGGCTCATGTTTCATTCTTTGGCAATTTGCCCTAATGATATCCCTCAGGAGCTTTCAGACCCTCTTCTTTTCCATATTTAATCATGTTATATTAATCTGAGTGCTGAGCAAACTAGGCTGCACAAATTGTAATTGTCTGTGATTTCTGCTGCAATGGTCTTGTTACTGCTTCTTTTCATTTTCAGTGTAAAAATACATGTACAAAATCGTAGTGTAATTTTTATTTACAAGTCTAAATGTCCAAGACAGCCAGGGTGTGTACGCTTTAACTGCTGATCTGTTCCACAAAGAGGGTTGGGTTTTTTCCCTGTAAAATCCATAATGTTTTAGCACTTGCTGTAGGGGCAGGATTTACATTTTATTTTTAGCTCTTTGTTTTGTTACTGTGAAAGTTCATGTTTAATAACCAGTGCTATTCTCAAGTTAAATACAGGTAGTAATTTTGTTGTGATATAAAACATTAGGACAGCCTCGTCTTTCCCATCAGCTTGGAAACTTCTAAATGGGGCATTCACTTAAAATTTTTTTTCCCTTTTTTAATGAGGTTTGTAATGGATAGAAGCTACCATCTTTTGATAACAGTCCTGATTTTTTCTCATTCTGTTGTAACTCTGTGCATAATAAAATAACAAAATTTGAGAGATTCTCTGATAACAAATACAGATCAAATTTGAATTCTTTACATATTGCAGATTATTTTGTTCACTTGTGGAATGAACTTGGCCCCATTTGTAATGAATTCCATAGTTATTTGTTTGTTTGTTGTGGGGGGTAAAGTGGTGGTTTTTTGTTTGCTTTAGAAAACCAGAGGTGTCCATTTTGAGTGGTAAGCAGTTTGTAGCACCTCCTTTCTTGGTCGAGGAGTCCTTCATTTTCCATGATCCTTGTGCCAAGCTTGGAAGTCTCTGCTTTGGGAAGGGAGTTTTGGAAAATTGTACTAAAGTTGCTTTTCTGTTGCAGGGAATATTCACTTCAGATTTTTTTTGAAGATTGGAAATCAAGATAGTGACATGAACAGGAGTTAATCCTGCTTTTGAGTTTAGTGCTGTTCTGTCTCTTCATGCAGCTTCAGATCAATTCCAGTTAAAAACAGCAGAAATGGGGACCAGAAAACTCCTGAGTCTTTCCCACTCAGTGGAGCCAAGTGAAACTTGGGTGCACTTCAGTGCTGTGTGTTCATGGCAGTACTCATGGTTGACCATGACTGCATCAAGTAATTCATGATTATTTCCCTTTTTCCAAGGGAATAGCTGAGGAGGGAGGGCTAACTCGACTTGTTAGCCTGACTTCTTGCAGATGTTGTGCTTGTATACATACATCAGAGTTCTTTGTGGATGTGTTTTGTCAATTCGGAGTAATTTACAAAATTATGTAATAGGTGGTTTGGGGAGGTTAAGATTCTTGCATGTCTAAAAGTTAATTTAAGATTTTGTGTTTTCTTTTTATTCATGTTTTTTTTGTTGCCAATTCTGTGTGTGTATTTTTATTTTTAGTTAACTGCTTGTGTTCATGCGTCAGCTGCATTGTTATACCCAATGTATTGGCAACATATTTACATCCCAGTGCTTCCTCCACATCTTCTGGACTACTGCTGGTAAGACAGCTAACCTGTTATCCCCATTTCTGAGATTCTTACCTGTCTTAGGATTCTGAGTAACTGATGAGAACACTAATGCTTTATTGTGACTGAACATACAGGATCCAGTTTATGAAAGTACTTAGGCCAATGCTTAAATGATGACTTGAATAGGGGTATTCCAGCATGCCTTGATGTAGTGTTTGAATTGGTACCTTGAATTACAGTGCTGATTACTATCAGTGCAGCATTTAGAGTCCTGTTTGTAATAACTCTTTCTGTTTTATTGGTAAGAGAATTCATTCAATAATTTAAATGCAACCGTGTTACAGTTTACTTTTAGTTGGCTTTTATTTTAAGTTGAAATAAATGATACTTATAGAAGTATTCAGAAAAAAACTGATCATTTTTTCCAGAATCAGATGTTAGTATTCATCCGTGATTTAGTATTTGTATTTTAACTCAGCCAGGCTCAGGATTCTAGCCAGCGCCTTCCCAAAAGAGCTTAAAAACTCCTTTTGGGACTCCAGAATTTTTATAATAAGAATTCTGCTTCTCCTGATGTGTTTCTGTTCACATGACAGACTTTGTGGTTTTGGCATATTTTTAAGTTGAACAAGAATCACTTTTTGATTCACTTCTGATCCTTCAAGGGGATGATGTTTCCACATGCCTGTGTTTCACAATTTCAGGGTAAAACTACTGGCTTTTATTCAGAGTAGTGGCAGAGATAGTAAATGAGAGTTTCCATTAAAGCATTTAAACGGGAATATCCATCCCTGGAGATTTTCACTTTACCCAGACCCTCTGGGTCTGTTAGGGAAAAATTAACCATTTCAAGCTGTTTTAGAGATTGGGAATTATTATTATTATGTATAAAAACTGAGACCCAACCAGATGCTTACCAAGCTAAGTCTATGTTTTCTTCATAGAAATAAATGATGATTATATGTTTGCTGGGCTTTATGTTGTTGGGTTTGGTATGGGTTTTTTCCCCCCCCCTCAAATCTATGAATATATTGCTGTTCCACTGAATTCCACCTGGTCTACTGAACTTTGTTTTCAAAAAAATTCTTGCTGTGTTTCCTTAAGTGTCTTTGATAGTTTTTTCCTGAATTTCACAATAGTTGTCCATGATATATATTTTTTTCTGTGGTATTTCTTACAATTCGTGTGTATATTATTTGTTGTTTTAAAAAAGAAAACAAATGTTCTTCTCCAACTCCTCCCTCTACTTAAAATATAGCTAAGCCTTTCATCTTTAATGATAGGGTTTTTTTTAAGAAACTCTGCCCTAATTGTTTCTCCTGGTTTTGATAAAATGCACCAAGGTGGGGTAGAGCTTGGGTGTATTTTAGTTTTTGTATTATTTAAGCTTACTGCCAGAAGCTTTGTAATTTTTCAGATCATTCTTAAATGCTGTTCTCAGAAGGCAGATCAACACCTTTATTTGAGCTGTACCCTGTAGAGTGCATCCTGAATACTAGAAGATTTTTTTATTTCCTCTTCTAAGCACAGATCATGTTTGCAGAAATAATAATGTTAGATGCTGTACACAGCTCCATGTGATGATAATAGTTGGGGTTCTAGGTCACTGTGGCATGACCTGAGATTTTTTTTTACTCATTAAAAAGAAGCATGGAGTTTCTTAAACTTGTAAAATTCATTTAGATCCCATTTTCTTTTTGACAGTAGTACAGTAGAGTGGAGGAAAAGTTTCCCTGTTTTAGAGATGTTCAAAAGGAAACGAAGTTCATGAAAAGAAATGCACAACTGATGAATTTATCACAGTAAAGACCTTTTTACTCAGATTTTTGTGCATTTACATTTCTCTTTCTGATCATCTGAATGGTTCTTTTGTGAGATGTGTAATAAAAACACATAAATTACTTAGCTTTCCTCATGTTCTGGTGTATTAACAGTAGATAAATGTTCTCCTCATAGGTATATAATATATCAAGTTAAAAAACCTTGATGAATTCTTAAGGTCAAAGTTTATGGTAGGCCTGATCTAGTTTGCAGTCCAACGGGATTGTGCCAGTTTAAAATTAATAAAAGAATTTTAAAATTATTTTTTGTACTTCGATTTTTTTATGTCATTTTGATAAGCGATTTTTTTTTTTCTTTTTATAAAAGTGCCATTTTTCCTTTTAGCTCAACATGCATTTTCATACCTAGAAATTTCATTGTCAGTGTTTCACTTGGACTTGTTGGGATGTCTCCCATGAATTCTCATTTTCTTGGTGTTGTTCTGAAATAGTATTCAAATATATGAAGTAGGGGAATATCAGTTGGATAGTTTTGTTCATTCCATGATAGTAAGGCTTTTTTTAAACAAAGTTAGTTGGAGTAAATATCTTCATAATATCATAAAGGTAAATGATAAAATTCTGTGGGGCTTAGAATTTGATAAATTACATAAAGTGCCTAGCTGGTGCATTTCGTAAGCATGAAAAAAGAAAAATGTACCTTTGAGCAAAACACACCTATATTAAAAATTATTTCAATTCTTCCACTTGCCTTTTAAATAAAAAACTTTGTTAATTTCTATCCTGCTGCCTGATTTACAGGCTGGATTTAGACCTAATATAACAGATGATGCTGAAGTAGCCCAAACCAGAGGGTCAGTATGGACTGCAACGCCCTCAGGACTGGCCAGGCCATGAGTGCCAAGGTCCAGTGTGTGAACAGTGTCTCTTTATCGACTTCAGGAGGGTTTTCTACCCCCATGCAGCTTGTCTCGGCCGTGAATGCCATTATGAGAGCTCCAGGGTGAGAATTGCAATGACCACCCAAAAAAGGAGACATAATAAATTTCTTTTTATAAGAGACAGGGAAATACTGGGCTATGAAAGGAATATTCATTGTAGCTGTAGAGCAAATAACACAGGACAGTTAATGAAAAATTGAGTTTGAGATTATGTTATAAAAAATTGATTTCTCTTCTACATTTAAGTAAGTAAAATGAGACTGTTGCACTCAGCAGAGTGAGTGGCTGGCTTTAAAGAAAACTTGTACAAAAATTAGGTTGAGCACTGATATAGTAATTGTGTTTGAATAAAATTAATTTTTGTAAAGGAGAAAGCTAATTTCGTGACATTTCTGTGTAATATCTCAGCAAACTAAATCACCAGTATTAGAATATATGCCAGTTCTATCTGTGGAGGATAAAGCATCTGTTATACTGATGCTCTGTTAAGACTATAATGCAATTAGAAAATTCAAGTTACAATTGCAATAGGTCTTTATGAGCTTTGGTCTCTTCTGAATTAGAATATACATATGCCTGTTTTCGTGAGAATGGGTCGATTATTTTCCAATTAACTTGGATGTTTTGCATAGCACAGTAATTATTTTGGGCAATGATACCATAGATTGATATTTTTGGTGATAACATGCATAAGCAAGAGAAAAACTGTATAGCAGCCCCCAGTAGTATCATATTAAGCAATTTCATGTACATATTACAGTCCTCTGCTGTTAAGACTTCAGAATCCAGCAGTAACAAAATTCACTTTCTCCTGAAAATGATCAAATTGACTTTCCATACCCACAGTTTTTATTTCATCCGTTTTCAAGATGTGCTTTGTACCTTTATTCTCTTAACTTCAAAATTGAAATGATGTAGCTGTTGCTTTGTTCTGTAGAGAAAAGAGCTGCATGCTACCCTTTTTAATGACAGATTTATTAATGGAGCAAATCATCAGCTATCTTAAGGCAGCAGAGGCATGGTGAAGCTTCTGGAACAGTGTCGATGTGTGAGAAAACAAGTGTGCATAAAATCCATACATGATACAGCACTTGTTTTCCATGTAGTTTCTGCTGTTCACATTATTTGTAACACTAAGATATCCTGATACAAAGAACCTGAGGATCTGTTTTGCTGCATATTCCACAGCAGAATTCTCAGTTACGTGTCAGTCATAATCATTCTTATTGGCTTGGTTAAATATGTTAAATAGTTCAAAGCATTCTTAAAATTATAGTGGTTTAAAGCTGTTTAAATCTTCTCTGAATAGGTATGTGTGTCTGCTCTGGAGTGACACTCATTTACAACTCCATGTAATTTGTGTTTAGTTCACAAAGAAGTAAGGATTAGCCTGGATGAAGTCATCAGGAAGTGCTAAAATTTTTCAGTATTGGGCTAAGAAAAAGATGTGTGTGAAAATAAGGCCTCTTTTTCTTTTTGGAAGCCCCATTGCCTAGAAACCTTAAGCCATGACAGTTTGCAGTTTCAGCAAACCTATATTTTGATAGCATAAACACGATGAAATCTTGTTTGGGCCTTGCTCAGGCTGGGTTTTTGGGTTTGTTTGTTGGTTTTTGTCTGGATTATTTTTGCATTGATCCTCTCCTGTGGGACATTGTTAATGAGAGCAGTTGGCTAATCCGTAGGGTGTACAGATTTTTCTAAAATGGGCTGTAGTCATAGGCAGGTGAGAATTGCTTCTTCTGGTCGCAGAGGTGGGAGCAAACGGATGAGACCACGTGCACCAATGCAGTGAAGCCTTTCCCCATCCTTGGGAAGTCGATCACCAATCAGTCAGTGCCACTGGCCCAGATCCCTGATCAAATTATTTCCATGAGAGAAATTACTGTGTCTGAGTTGTTTATGTACCTTTGTATAAGTCATCTTGCCTCTGAACATTTATTTTTCAGACATTATTTTAATTTAGGTTTTTTTCTGTGTGGTCTATTAGTGATTCATTTCCCACTGAGTTGCCTAAACCAGCATGTCTGTTGCTTGCTTCTCTGGAGTCAGTATTGTCAGTAATCTCACAGAACCCAGAAGTCTGATGGTGGTTGTTGGAGTTTTTTCCTTCAGTGCTGGACACTGAGTATATTCTTGGTCAGATGTTGCCAGAACAGAAGATTGGAGGAAACCATGATAAATTAGCCTGGCAAATTCAGTTTCTTGCTTGCATACTGCAGGAGGTCTTACTGCAGTGGCTTTCTGTGGATATTTGTTTTATTTGGAGAATATAATTCCTTGTCTTCTGCAAGTTGGAAAGGAGAAGTTTATTCTCTTGAGTTAAGTAGGATATTATACAGCTTCCAAACACCTACCAAGCAAGGGTTTCAGAACAAAAACTGGTATTAATTATGTTTGTGTTGCATTGTGGTGATGGTAACTGGGACCATGTTCTCCAGAATGGTGTTTGAAAACCAGACCACTTTGGGAACATCTGCTGGGTTAGCTCAGTGTGGTCAATTGTTGGAACTAGGTCTGGGTGAAAAGCTGTGGGGCCTCCTTGCTCATGCCTCAGAGCTTTGTGCAGCATCCTTTATTTTGTGGTCATCTTTACTGCAGAGTAAAATAAAATTTTCCTTGTCTAGTAAAAATTCCTGTAGCAACTGTGTTCATTTAATACTGTCTTAAACGGGTGACTGTTTACTAGGGTCTTATGTGCCAAGATTTAAAATACTCCATTAATGTTGTACTTAAAACTTGATGTTTTCCACTCTTTTTCTTCAGTGCACCGATGCCTTATCTAATTGGCGTCCACTTAAGCTTGATAGAGGTAAGTTTAATATGCACTTCAGTGTGCTGGGAAGCATGAAGTGTGTGCACCATAAAAAAATATTAATGGAAATGCTTCAGAAAAAATCCCTGTGTTTTAGCATGCAGAATTACAAAATTTAAGCTTCATATGCTGTACTAAGTAAAATATGTCTCTCTTTGAAATCTTACTTTTGAAGTGTTTTATGGAGACATGTAGCTCTACATCATGATTCGTTTCTCTGTCTAATAGCTCAGTGATAGCTGTTTTCCTGCCTTTTTGTACTTTAACAACAGATTTTCCCAATAATGGGAACAGGTAAAATTTATTTTGGAGTCACCATCACTCAGATTTCAGCATTATTGTGGTTTCCTGAATAATTTGTGTTCTGTTCCCTCTGAAAATATGAGTCTAACCTCCATCCCATAAAACTCGTAACTATTAATTTAGAAATTAGTATTTTTTGCCAAAAAACAAGAGGTAGCTTTTACAGATTGAACATAAAGCAACACAATAGAAGTCACCTGACTGGTCAGTAATAGCTGGATATGGAATAGTTTTGCTTTTTTCCATAACCGTTTGATTACAGTGTGAAGCCTACATGTGCCATCTGATTATCACGCAGAGTAGATAATTGATTTGGGAACATCATTTGATTTACACTTCTGCCAAAGCAGTTTCTAAGGATCAATTCACATCTGCTGAGATGGTGGGGTGGGTTCTTTCCTGAACCACCATCACTTTTGTTTTTCCAGAAACAGGCCTTCTATATCATCTACACTTAACTCCAGGCACAGCCTTCTGTGCTCCCAAATCAGGTTCATATGACCTGCATACATCGATCATAATGTCTTGACTAGGATGGTTTTTCTTATTCAATAAGGAAATAACGGAATAGAAGGATTTGCCCTGAAAAAGAAGTCACTCAGTTCCTTCAGGAATTAGTTCCTGCTTTATTATATGTTATTGTAGGACCATATAGAAAAAAGTTCTATCCCTTTTTCCTGAAGGGAAGAAATTGTTTCATTCTTAGCTGCTAGCTAAGTACATGGATGAAAAAGGGTTTTATCCATTCTTCTATAGTAATGGTAGGCATCACATGCCTGGTACTTACATAAATCTGCAAATAATTGTAGTTTTTTCTCATTTTCATCTGATTATATGATTAACATCTTCTATGATTTTCACAAATATGAGAGAATGAAATGTTGTTATAAGATACGTATAGTTCCAATATATATTTATCCAATATATATTTGTACAATATATTTAACTGTGTTCTGTGTAAATCTTGGTTTTCAGGAATTCATTTCAGAGATTATTAATATAACCTTAGTGTTTGAAGAATAAGAAGTATTTTTAAAAGCCACTCTGAATGCTGTGTCTTATTCACAAATCCTACATCTAAAGCTCCAACTGTTGTTTTTGCCATTACTGTCCTTTGTATAAAATCATCATTTGTAATTTAGCACGTTATAATAAAAATGTACTTCAGGAGGACACCACAGTAAATTGTTTTTGCAGTATTTTTTTTTTCCTTCTTTACAGAGAGTGAAAAATAGATCACTGGAGGATGTGGTTTTGCTAAATGTTGACACAAACACTCTAGAAACCCCTTTTAATGACCTGAACAACCTACCTGGTGAAGTGGTGAGTCTTAGGCATTTCATTCTTTCTTTCTTGTATAGGCGCTTGAATGACTAGTAGTTATTTTTGCCTCATTTTGCTAACTTCTATAAAAGGAATAAGGGGGTGAAAAGCACCTAGTGCAGACCCCTATATTTGAGATTTTTACCTTTTTGACAGGTTGAGGAGACGTTGAATGGAACATCATATTCCTTATTGTAAAAGTAGGATCATAATTATAAAGCTAGCTGCATTCATTAGGCAGAGCTGCTTTAAACGCAAGAGTCTCTTCATCTCATCTTAATCATTATATTACAAAGTAGGCATTTCTGTCTGCCTAGTGGCATGTCTTGCAAAAGAACGAGAGAGTTTTTGAAGGCAAAAAGAAGAAGGGGGCCAATTATCGGCTTCTGCTTCCCTGCCACCTGCCAGCGCTTTCCTTTTAATTAATGATCTGATGGCACTGGTCAATATAATAAGAAATGCTTGTACAGTTGGGGTCAGAAAATTCAGGCTTTGATCTTCTTCAACTTTGTGAAACATTTATTTGTTTTCTCTAAATTATTTCAGTTTTATTTTAATCTCTTCTATCCTGCTGAGGGCTGCGTGAATGAAAACCTATACTGTTTGTCATTTGCTTTGGCAGAGCAAAGACTGCTTACTTAGAATTCTATTTGTAAATTAAACTGCAAACCCAGTTTGTCATAAAAGATATCTGATCCTTTTGAAATGACGAAAGCTGTCTTTTGTCTGTAAAGGATGATAAATTAAGTGCCAGTTCTTTCTGGACTTTGATCTTGTGGAGGCTCCCCCCCCACCTTTTTTTTTGCCTTTTTTTTTTTTTATTGCCTATAGGGGAACATACTCTGTATATCATTTTAAATAGTCACAAAATTCACTTATCTTGTTTTTCCCAGTAGAGCTCTAAAAGAATATAATTGTGAAACCACTGTTTTCATTATTTAATTAAAGATGCACAAGCTATCACAAATAGTTGTCAAGACAAAGAATTTTATATCAAAATATGAAATCAAAGAGGTACATTTTCTGAAATTGTAAATCATAAAAAAATCCTGTCGTAATAAAAGTAAGATCCTATTCTGACATGCTGTGTCTTTTGTTATTGTTGGTAATTTGTATATATTTAGTACCATAGAAGTCAACCTCTTGGTGATTATATTCATGACGGTCCCCTTTGATTTTAATGATGTTAAAATCTAGACTTTTTATAGATCATCTGGTCAGTTTTTCGAATCAGTATCAACTATAGTTCAGAAATGTAAAAGACTATAAAAATTATTGTGATGTTCTGTGGTTTACACTAGTGTGTGTATTGTTACATTGGTATATTCTGTGATGTTTTGTGATTTACATATGCATGTATATATGCACAAACATATATACAGTAACTTTGACTGTACCTTATCATGCAAGAGTATAACAAGTTAAGTAAAAAGAGTGTTATTTCCTGGTGTGTCAGTAACTTTAACTGGACTTCCATTGAGTGAATAAGGTTGATGTTATAATGTCATAAGGTCTGTATCCCGAATAATAGCTGGATGTGGAATTGAGAATTAGGCATCGTATTCCATGAGATACTGGAGTTGTAGCTGGAGGTCCTTCAAACAGCCAGAATGGATCTTTGTGCAATACAAGAGGTACTTGTCATGTGTTTTACAGGTGCATATCAAAATGATCTCTAAATAGGTAGGCTAGCATGAAGGAAATAGGGACACAGATCCTCATTCTTCCAGAAGTGTATTTTTGCCCAGAATATATGCATGTTGCTACTGCAAATCTTAATGGAGGTTATCCAAGTGTACAGACTACAGACCAGAATTAAAGTATTTTTTTCCATATCTAATATAGAACAAAAAAGAACAGCGTTCTATGCAAAATATACTTGCAGAACTTGAGGATTTTATACTGAAGCTTTTAATTTGAATAATCCCATCTCTTCCTTCACTTCAATCTGTAAGGCAATTAAATTAAACATTTTGATTGGATACTTATACAATTATAGTTGGAAAACCTGGAAACAAAAGGCACGGACAAAAGGCACAGGGCTGTGTTTGGTTCATAAGGTGACAAAATTCTTGTCCTTCCTTTGCATTCATGAGGGGCAGTGCAGCTGCTGACATCTTGGGGAAAAAGTGTAAGACACAGGAGAATAGAGTCAAAATGGTAAATCAGGCTTAAAACATTAAAGGGAATGCAAAGGTACATGTGTGGAGCATTTTGACTTATATAGAGAAACCTCATAAGCATACGTACAAAAGTAGCAAAACTTCTGATGAAAAAATAAAATGAGTACCTCCAAAAGGCATTAAAATAGAATAAAAACCTGAAAATTTAAAAGAAGCCATAGTCTTACTGTCCGTTTCAAAAATTGATTCCAGGTTGGTTAACAGCCTAACAAAAGAAATGCAGTATTTTCCAAGTTTTCTAAAACTGTTTCTGTGTCCAGAGGGAACAGAGTAATTATTTTCTTGATCAATAAGCCTGATGATGTCCTCACAGCATAGGTAATTAATGGTTTACCCATGTATACATGCTCTGATCGTGAATTTTTTTCATGATAAATTTAAGATTGAAAGAAAAATTATTCTGTGGCATTGTCTAATAAAGTGTATAATAAATTAACTGAGATTTAAAGGCATTTTTAAATCATTCACTTAAGCATTTAAATTATAGTTACAGGCTAGATGACTTTCTATGCATGTGAACTCTATTATTCTGTCAGACTGACCAGTGGTCTTGACTGTTCAAAGGTCAGTGGTCACAGTTGTCCTGAATTACCAGTCCTTTTTTCATGAGGACCCTCTGCTGCGTTGCATGCTGTAATCTTCTTAATGGCTTCATTCCAATATTCACACATAATATTTTAGATTTATTGACTGTTAGAAATACTACCATGCCAGTAGCAGTTCCGCTACTCCTAAGGTATTTAAAATTGGAAGAATAAATCAGGGCAAGACTTTCAGGAATCCTTTGTTTTCTTAGAAGGGGGAAAGCCCCTCTTTTTTCACTCTTCTGACAAGAAAGCTTGTTTTTAAATTTCATCATTTCACTGTGAATTTGTCTATTATTTTTTAATTTTAAAAAAAGTAAGGAGCTGCTACTCCGGGAGTAAATTTCCTAATATAATAATACTGAGATCACCACTTTAATAATGTCAGACATTAGGAGAACATTTGTGACTGTAAACTGAAATTTATAAATTTTGGGCCTGACCCTGCAATACCTGCTTGCACTTAACTCTGACAAAAAGACTTCTCCTTTGCTCAGATGTGAACACTTCCCCAAACAGCTTGCAGAATTGACAGCATCACTTTTAGCAACCAAGTCTTACTGACCTGAAATCATGGACTGAACAGCACTTTTATAAATACGATCTTCAGAAAAAACCAGAATTTATAGGCTTTTAGCATCTTCTGTGGTTGCTAAACATTGTCAACTGCAAAAGCTACAGAGCTGTTGAAAGGTGTGTAGTGTTTGTAGTGCCTGGTACCTACACACTGTGATGCAATACAGAATCTAAACTGGGGTTTAGAGCTTTAGTTTTGACATTTCTGAAGTCAGAGGATTTTAATATCATAAATTTGGCCTATGAACACTACTGTTCTAAAAGTAGCATTTGAGAAGTAGGCATTTTCTACATGTAATTCATGTAGAAAATTGGTTACTTTATACAGCAATTACTGGGAGTGCAAATTATTTCTTAAAATATGATGATTAATGGTATTATAAAGAACTTAAGGTCAGTGTATTACAATGCAATTAAACAGATTTTTTGCAAAATATAAATAGCATAATTTATGATTTTTTTCCATCAGAAAATAGCCAAAAATATTACTGATATATTTTAGAAACTCAGAGTGGTCAGCAGTGTTTGCAGTGTTATGAGGCAACTGTTTATGGTGAACAAATTCTTAGAGCTGAGATTCTGTTGAAGCCTTATGTACTTTTAGAAGCTAGAATATGAGATCAAAAAGTACAACTGGTTTTGAAAACATTTGCATTTAAGTAGTTGTTTCTGTCTAAATGAGGAAATTGTGATTAAATGCCGGAGGTCTCCCTGAGATGCCTAAATCCTCTGTGTGTAGATAATATCAAAACATAGAAGCCCTTTACCAGCAATATTGATTTAAATATGAGACTCTAGTTTGAGTTTTTTGGTTTTGTTCCTTTTCTCTGTGATCTTCTCACATTTTCTTGTTTTTGAGAGTGAGCTTCTACTTACTTTTATAGTGGTATCATCTGATGGAGAACAACAAAAAGTAGTTTAAAACATAAGAAATGTTGCTGATACCAGGGAAATATCTGAATATTTTTTTTTCAGAGATCTAATAGTCATTTGAAACTCCAGTGCATGGTTCTGTACTTCTCAGACAACAATAATATAAAAACATAATTCTTTTATATGTGCTTAAATTTATATGTGCATTTGAGATTTTGCAGGAGCAAAGGCTTTGATTAATAGCTATGTGATCTTATTAACTTATTTTTTAATTTTATGTGATTCTTCTACTCACATGGATATTGAAGAGATATTAGTCATGTTTTCTTTCTATCAGATATTTAGATTTTAGGAGTCCTAGAAAGGACATATGGTGACCATTTAAATGAATGATACTTTTTGTTGTAATGACCAACACAGTATGTTTCTACATATCAGATACACTTAGTTACATATCAGTCTCATCTGTATCTCTGAAAAACTATTGTATTGATTTAAATCTTCCTGAAGCTCTGATTGCTCTTCACTGGCAGTGTTTAGCAGTCCAATGAAGTCACCTTCCTATGAGAAGCTGTTGCTAGGAGAAGATGATAAAAACAGTTTGCTTCTAGTGTAAATTAATAATACTGTTTCTGCAGTGGAGCACTGGTGTCTTTCAGAAATAAATTTGAACAGCATTCTAACCCCTGCAGTTTGTTGGTTGTGGTTCTTTCATTTTAAACTTTGTAAAAGCCTATTTCCGCAAAAGAGATAAAAAGAAAAAAAGTTTGGCATTCTTAGTCATAAATAGGTAGATGGATTAAAATGTATATGAGGAAAAGATTTTGATGCTGCTTGGTAGTTTTTTGGCTTGGTGTCAGAGTTGTGTAATTTTAAAATTATTTCAAGTGCTATTAATGATGTCACCCAAAGGGGTCTCACATTTCCTTGGTCTGAGGTGCATGGATCTAAGCAATCACAATCCTGCTGTGCACCAAGTCTTTCCAAGGTGTTCAGTGCACCCTGTTTCTTACCTATACCTACTGTACTTGCTGTAATAACTGCTTTATCACTCTTATTGCTCTGTCTTTGATTCAAATGGGGAACTGGGAGAATTTAATGTCAGCCTACCCAAGTGTGGCTGGGCTGAGCCCTGAGTAAGCACTGTCCTCTGCTTGGAGGAAGCCGAGGCAGGTCCCAAGGGCACTCCAAGTGTGCTGCAGCCAGGGTTCCACTTGGGACAGCAGGCAAGTCAGGGCTGTGGCTCACATGATCTCTGCAGGCTTCTTCTTAAGAGCACTGTGCTCCTGGATCTTCTGCAGAACAGTCTGATGGAGCTCTTCCTGCCTTTAAGCATTGCCCCCTGAGAGAAGCAGGAGTTGGAAGAGCTTCCTTTGAACTCCAGCATTGCCTTTCTGAGGCTCAAACTGCCTCCAGGACAGAAGCACAAAAATGTGCGTCTGTCCGGAGATCCCACCTCCAAACTGCCAATATTAAGAACCATTGGAGGTTCTTACTATTTCTGAGCTAATAACACACCAGTGTGGCAGCCAAGCAGGAGATTGGCTGTTTTCTGTTGTTCTTTTTAGCACATTTTTGCCTAAAGCATCCTGTTAATCAAGCTTACGATAAGGTGCTTATTGTCTGCCAGAGCAGAGAAAATGAGAAAATACCTTTTTCATTCACATTCCCCTCTTGGTCATGTAATCCCTCTGCTCTACATTACCTTTACCCCCTTTCATCTTGTACCCTGTCTTATCATTTGCCATAATTTCTCCAAAATCATAAGGTATAATTTAGAAGAACATAGATTTAAAAGAACGTAGATACTTTTCTACCTTTTCTCTCCCTTCTATTTAGAAGATGCTTTGCCTGTCATGACAGAGACAAAATTTTAACATTGACAATTCTTTTTTGACTTCACGTTAATTGCTTTTATTTTAGTCAAACTGTGCTACTGTCTGTGGGCAGATCTTCCTTGTATGCACTTGTTTTCCCCAAAATGAAATCATACTTTTTACAAGTATAAAATAATCATACAATACAGAACAAAAGAAAAAAAAACAAACCACAAAACCAAGACATGCATTTATTTTTTCAACCTTGAACTTCTTAACTGGTTGTTGTACTCGGACTTGTATTTTATTTTTCTTTTTGAGGTATAAGGCAAAACTGTAAATGAGCCTTGGTGTGTGCTTTCCATGGGCTAAACGAATCAGGCTCTAAACTTTTATCTAGATCTGTAGAGCTTGGATATAAATTGAAAAGATCACAGCTATGGGGAAAAGACCTATACTGTAAAGGCCTTTCTGCATAGATTATGAAGATCATAACTCAATAATTTTTTTTTCAAAATTATAGTTATAATTGGACCCAATGGGGGTCTCTCTCTTTGATCAGATCACAGTAACTGTGACTTTACACTGGAAAATGTCACTACTGTGAAGGTTTATCACCTGTAGAGCTGGTCTTTTCTCTGATGCCGTGTTCAGTTCTCATTAGCATTATTCAAAGTTTAGTTGTTAATTAGGTTGACACTTCAATTACAATCATCATCTACAAGAGCAGTCAGGACTGCTTGCATAAAGAAACAAAAAGATACTCATTCTTACATATATTTCCAAAAGAATGACAGCTGTTGTGGTGATAAATTTGTATTTATAATATCTTGTTTAATGTGTAACTCCGAATGTTACTTCATTTAGGGGCTTAAATAATGCTCTGTTGGGTATGTTGCAATTCAAAGGGATGTAGAAATGTTCTGCCTAAACCTAATTCTACCTAAACAGAGTTGACTTATTTTCCAGGTGTCCCTCATGATGGAAATTAGGAGAGTGTAGAGTATATCTGGGTAGAATTCCACATATCGTGTAATAATTCCAGAATTATATGATTTTCCTCCAAAGTATGTCCAAGTAACAGTTATTTAAATTAAAATTTCCCCCCCTTTTTTTTTCTCTAATTCTGTCTAACCAGTGGTTGTTGTTTGCCAAGTAAAAAAAGACAAACCTCCTTAAAAACAGTCAACCACTATAATCAGAATGGTCTTTTCTTCTTTATTTTTTTTCTTCTAACCTGCAGGCCCTTCCTAAGTATTGTTTTTATTTCCTTCCCTTTTACATGTTTTATCTTCAAGGACAATTCTAGAGGCAGAGTAACACTGAATTTACAAAAACTTTTCTCAACTATTTGACTGTGGTAGTAGATACTCCCATGGTGCATGAGAAATGATGTAAGATAGGAATTTGACCTAAAATAGGAGATACTCCTTGACACCGAATACTAAGTGACCATTAAGAGTCGTTAAAAATAAACCTTCATAGCTTAAATAACGCTGATCCAACTGTCTACATTCAAACAAGTAAATACATGTTATGCTGGAAAAAAAAATCTGCAAAAAAGTGACTCACATGCATTTTACTGTAAAATAATTAAGCTTATTTATGTCAAGAGGCCTTGGGAAAAAAAAGAGAGCATAAACCAATCTGCATTAGCACTCTACCATCATCCCCTGCCTTCATTTCAATTAACAGAGCAGCAGGTGCTCTTTGCAGTTAAAAAGATAAGTTATCAAGGAGGAGGATGAATTTTTGGCTGACCTATAGACACTCTGGTTTGCCTGCTGATTGGGTTCATACCTCGCTGTACCAATTTCTGAGGTGTTAATTTAACTGTTCCACTCTGTCACGCAGGTCTCGGCCTTGAAAAATAAACTGAAAAAGCAGTCAACAGCTACGGGCGACGGAGTGGCCAAGGCCTTCCTTCGGGCACAGGCAGCACTCTTTGGATCCTACAGAGATGCACTGAGATACAAACCAGTAAGATGGCTTCCCTATTGCTTTTTTTCCCTGAATTTATAAGAGCATGGTCTCATTCTTTCAAGGAAAATTTGAGATGTTTTACCCTGGTCTGGAACAATCTGTTTTAAATCTTACTCTGTGCTAGGGAATTGGAAGATACCATCGTCTCTCGACAGTGAGGTGTACTGAAAAATAAATGCTCATCCAAAGTCAGCTATTTTCTTACTTGCATCAGTTTTATTCTTTGTTTAGTATAAAGTCAGATTGTATTACTAAAGCTGCTTACATACAGCTCACCTGATTTAATGTGCTGAAGAACTGAAGTGGCTGTGCCTTTCAGACTCCATCATTTTTCCAGACGTTTTGCTTTGTTGGAGGGCAGAAGCTTCTTTCCTAGCAGAAGCCAGATACGAGTCAAACGTGCATCTCTCCTGTTATACACTTACCTTGATTACACTTAGGAGAAATGAAAATCCATTTCATCTCATCAAAACCTCAGAATCTGTATTTCTGACGTTTTGCTGGTAGTCAGTTGATTAATGTTTTATGGGCTTTCATAATTTCTAAATAATGAGGGTGGCACATATTGAGCTTGTTGGAGATAAAATAATTTATCAGAAAAAACTTAGAGATTAATTTCATCCATCAATCCAGATTATTTTTCTTGCAAACTACTGGTAGTAATTGATTTGATCAAATGCACTGAGATGACAGTGGCTGAATTGGATTCTGAGGATACGATGTTTGGTTGTCTGATGGATTCAGATAAATATGAATATTTGATAGGAGAAATCATCCTCACTTGTGGAGTCAGGTGTGTAAAGATGGTGAGTGTGTGGAACATGGGTGAATATTTGTTTGGGGGTGAGAAGAGCACGCTAAGGATCTATGGTATTCCATGATGGAAGTGGATAGGATAGTCATTAATTAATTCCAGATGAGGGCTTTTACTGGAGGGAACTTCAAAATACAGTTTGGCACTTGGGTCTTCCTTCTCCCCAAGTGATCCTCTTCCTGGTAGTCTTTTTAGCCGTGAGCATTTTGCTCACCAGCTGTCTGTGCCACTGAGAGGGAAGGTAATCCATGCAGGCATGGAGTGTTGTGTACAGGTTTCGTTCAGGTGTTTGTGTTTAGCAGTTCTCTTATGATATGGAAAGCCTGTTTGCATTCCGTATTGATGGGCCTCACCTATTTTGGAAGTCACTGGATTTCAACACGCTGATTGTTTCAGTAAAACAGATCATTTCAACAAAACAGATAGTTGTCCTTTATTCCATAGTGCCATCACCTGAATCTAATTTGCTCCTTAGTCTAAAGGTGAGGGCACTGGTCCATGCCAACTCATGGCAGCTTGCAGGAAGAGCTGTTAAGTCAAAAGGTGTCTTGGTCTACACTGGATATGTGCAAACAGAAGGATGTCAGTCTGCTTGATGTCCTTAGCTCTGTTCTGACCAGAAATAAGCTTCAGTCAATCCTTTGTTTTGGTAACTGTGCAACTGAGTGTGCAAGTTCTTTAGCATCCTGGTTAGCATCTCTTTTGAAATGAGCTCTCCTTTTAACTGATTGCCATTTTATTTCAGTTGAGCTGTTGGCATATCCGAGATATCTACATTTGCACTGTATTGGAAACAGTGCGCTATGCGTCGTTTCAGCTGGCAAACATTTGTCAAAATGACCTTTGAAGTCTTTCTGCATTATTTTCTTTTGCAGATTTATCTTTTTTTGGCTCCACTGATTGCATATAAGAGAAGATATTTATGAAACCATTGTGGCCTGATTAATTTTTTTTTTTTTTTAAAGACACGTTATTTCAGAATATCTTAGCAGGCAGAAGTCTGCTGGCAAATACTAGCACATCTTGGATTGATATCAACTTGTCCAAAGACAAAGCATATTTAAAAATAAATAAAAACCCCTTGTAACTGTTATTTTGAGCTGTGTTCACATAATCTTAACTAACTCAGTATTTTACAGAATTTTTGTTGTGAAAGAAAAATTGAATTCTCTCTGTATTGGTAGAAATTAAGAGGATTTTCACATGATTATTCAGCTCATTCTGCATTTGCCTTTTCCTCTGTGAATTGGAAAGCTGAAAAAAAATCACATTTGACTGTATTAGGCCTATTTGTCAAGAGTCTCAAAGCTTGATAACTGCTATTGCAAAAATACTTCCCTTTGTTTTGGAGTCTGTGGTGCCAGGTCTAATGAGGTAATTTAAAGCACAGCTATGGACTTTATTTACATTCTTTCAGGAGCTTGAGTAGTATTTGTGTAGAAAATTTTGTAGGGGCAATACTTAAATGAAAATATTTTCCATATAGTTTTGAAATACTTTTGCTGTAAATAAGCTTATAATATTTTCAAGATCAAGAACTGAAATGTTTTGGAGTACACTTTTGAGAATCGCAAACTTTCTGATGAAAAATAAAATAATGTATTTGGACAGTTATCGATTGCTTGAAAGCTGAAAAATGTGTCTAAGTGAACTATTTTCCTTGCAACAGTGTGTCCTGTATGATTTTAACTTGAAACATGAAACAACTGTCATTAATATTCACTTTGAGTAAAGAACAGCTTTAATAGTGTCTGTACTCATCCAACACTTCTCTCCACTCCAAACGCTGTTCATCACACTGAACACTCGTTCTGTGCAACTGTTTGTTTGCAGCACAGGACAGATTCTCCCCGGTATAGCAATATGTCTTGGACAAACGTCTAGCAATTATTGAAAAAATGATTGGTGAAAGGCAAAATGGGAATCTTCAGGGGTCTTGCAGAGAGTTCGTGGGCCTCCAAAGGACCATATGGAAAATCTGACTACTCTAATACAGACAGGAAATATGACATGTAATAGAGAAAGTCTATAATAGTTTTTTTTGTGTGTATTAAATGATAGTAAAACACTTAATCAGTAAAAGTTTCCAAGAAAAGTAGAAATAGCTGAAATAGCTTTTTTTCTGATTTAATAATTACTAAATTAATGTGTCAAATTGATATAACTGTTAAGAGTACTTTTTAATGTGCTACACTTTCCATTAGCAAATATTGTGTAATAGGAGTGGATCTGTAGAGCAGAACTAAAGAGTGAGTGCTAAGGACCTGAAGTTCACACAGTGTGCATTTGTACCTTCATTGTGGTTCTGATTTTAGTCTGATGTTGAATGCTGAATACCCATGACTGGCTGGAACTCTGCTTTAGCTTAATCCAGAAGGAATCCACCTCACGCATGGTAGATGGGCATGGTTGAAAAAATTGCTTCAGTGTCATTTGATAAGTGACCAAAAAATAATCTAGAAAAAAGTATTATTGGTGGAATGGTGAATTATAATGGTTTTGTATATGGTCTGGTTCTCATAGAGGACTGCAATCCATTTAGAGACATTGTTTACTTTGGGTGCTCACAACTTGGCCTTGAACCTTGTGTTGCTCCTAATTTCTTTTGGTAGTCCATCATTTGGGGATTTCTCCTGGATAATACCGCATGTTCCGTGTTTCAGAATTGCAGGCATAGGTGGACGTAGACACAAATATGGCAGTTGGGAATTTGTGTCATTTTGTCATCAGTGTATGTGTGACATCATGTTTTTCCCGACTATTTTACTTTACATGTTCTTCCTGCATGTCCATGGGCAGATGAAAGCAAAGACTAGTACATGTTTTTCATAAATCATACACAATATGGTCATTTAATAAAATAATACGTGATGTAAAGAATTCTTAAAAAGGCAGTCTGTGTCTGGAGAGGGAGTGGTAGATAAGAGAATGAAGAAGGAGTTGAAAAACATTGAAAATAAAAATATTTACTGTGATAGAGATTAATTTCCCCTCTTTTGGAGAAAAAGTCCTTGAAGCTCTTGATATTAAAACAAACGAATCCAGAAAAGATCCAGAATAGCTTTGTTTCAAGTTCTGATGGTTGTAAGATCACTCATCAGAAATGAAGAAATAAAGTCCGGGCTGATGGCTTGCTCTGGACTGCTCAGCAGGACCTCAGTGGGGCCAGGATAACCTTCATGGTGAAGGTGGCACAAGCTGTCAGACCTCTCTTTAATTGCATGTTAACTGGTTGCTTTGGGCCAGTATTGACAAGCAGTGACATCAGCTGTCCAACAGATGTTGTATTCAATATACAATAAATCAAAATAATACAATAAATTAAATAAACAAATAAAATTTATTTTGGGAAAAAAATTCGAGATTCAGAATCCACCTGAATTATTTGAGGATGCACGGATAATGAATGGTTATAACTGAGTTGCAAAAGGAAATCTTTTAAGGACAGGTATCTCTTGAAATGGGCATTGACTTGTTTACCTCTCCCCCAGGAGTTAGGTGTAAAAATTACATCAGAGTACAGAAACAGTAATGAAATGGCAGAACAAAGTTAGCGTCTAATCCAGAACCACCCTGTGCAATATCTGTTATGACTATTTCTTTGACTTTATAAGAATTCTATTTTACATGTTGAAAACCATAGTGTTTTATTTGTCTCAAGGACTGTTAGTGGTCCATTACTGAATATAGATACTGTGTATAGGAGTTGGTTTTGGGTATAATTGTGACTGTAAGAAATATCAGTATATCTGAATCTTTTGGGGGTTTTTTGGCAGATTGTAAGAAATTTACACATTTTGGAGAGATTTATTTATAAATGGTACCTTCCTGAGAAGAATCATAGTGCATGCTCAGTTATCCCTTGGACTTTATCTCTGAATGTCATCAGAGAGATTTTTCAAAAGAGGAATTTTAATATCAAAATGAAATTATATTAATTGTAATAGAACTAATAGTTGGTGTGAGTCATCTCATGCTAAAGTGAGGCAATGTTTTCTGCAATAAAAAAGTATTTTTACTTCTTGTTCAGGTTAAATATCACTAGATCTGGAAAGCACACCACAAACACACCACCTAATCTAGGGGTTTTCTTTCCTTTTGAAATGATCGCACTGCTTTAGCTCAGTTTTCATGTTCCATTGAGGTCTGTATAAATAGCTGGCTTAAAATGTGGATGTAGCTTAGAGTAAGAAATTCCTGCTGTGTGTGGCAAGCTATGAAAAGGGAAGAAAATTCTATAGCAACTGTTGTTAGAAGGATAGATACCATGTTTGGGCATAGATTGTTTAGTGTGAGTATTAGCTGTCTACTTTTCAGTACAGAGTCCCCACTGGGTTTTGATCGAACTTGTTTTGAAAGTACATTGTAGATCAATACAACAGGGGCCAGTTGATGGTCGAGTAGTTAAATATCAGTGCAGCATTCCTCCAAAACTCAGTTTCTAAAGGTAGTCAGCTGTATTTGCAGAAACAGGAATGGTACAAGCTTTATGTATGAAAGCATCGAGAGCTGGTTTTGTTTATAGCGATTCAATAATTTACTTGTTAAATAGCGCTTCAGAAGACCTGGTGTTTGCAGTAATAGCCTTGAAGATTTGTAGAAGTTTTATTTGGGAAACAGTTTTGTTGATGAGAGCCTTGAACAAATAAAAAAGCTAGGAGTCAATTGTGTTATTTAATGCAATTTCATTAAAGTTACCACAGATACCCTGAGACAGCTTCAACGTGGAATTTTTGCAGGTTTCAACAGATTTTCTCATTTTCATGTGCTGAACAGGTAGGAGCTTTAAACCTACTCAAATTATTATATCAGTCTCACAGTCAGCAGGTTCAAATAACATGGGTGACTTCTGGATGTGAACTCCTTGTAGAACTAAATGAATTTTCAGCGAAGAAATAGCTTTGGTTATTCTGTGTCTGAACTGTACTGATAAGGGAACAGATGCACCAGTGCATGCATTCTTACTGGGTATCTGAAACATCCAGTGATTAAAGGAAAGTATTTGGGAAAATATTACAGCCATGCACTAAAAATGTGTGTTGAACTATCATTTCCTGGTGTTCTCTTAGAAGGCCTCCACCAGGAGAAGTGCCATCAGGAAAACTGTCTAGTTGGCCTCTCTTCCCTGGCTGGTGTGAAAGGGGAGAGCAAGCCTGCCTGTTTTCTCTCCTGCTGGGAGATAACCTCTCCTTTTTCTCTTTCACCTTTCCCAAGACACACTGGGAAGCATAGCTTAGGGTTTTTTTATTAAACAGTTTATTTTGAAAATATTTTCTCTCTTTAGTCCTAAATTTAGCATTTCCTAGTATGTCACGAGACATCATCTAGTCAGAGCTGTGGTCCCACAAAGCCTCTGTATTTCCAGAAGGGCCTTCTTTGTGTAACAACAACAAATAATGAAATAAATATGATATATAATGTGTGTGTGTGTGTATGTGTGTATGCATATATGTATATATAGGGAGCTCTTTTAATTTGCTGCCTTGAAATTTTTTGGAAGAACAACAGAACTGAGAAGAGAGTCTGCCCTCAGGAGCACTGTGTCTTATACCACCATGTCTCACTGGAGACTGTTCCATTTGTTTTGATGCACTTTGATTTTCTAAGTAGCTTGGGGTCATCTTCTTAAGACAAGAGTCTTTAGGAGCTCAAGGATAGCTCATGCAAAGTGGGTCAGGAAGGCAGTGCTATTTAAAGTACCACGAACATTGCAGGCTCTTTGGCAGATCCAGCATGTCCTGCACGTGTACGGTGTTCACCAGTGATTTCGGGATGAGGAGGGGGAATAACTTGGGCACTTGTGGAGATTTGGTGGACACAGTGCTGTGTGTTGTACTGAGCTGGGTTTGTGCCTCAGAGCACTCCAGCTACCCTGGGACAGGGCAAGGATTAGGCAAATGTAAGGCTTCTAGTTCTTCCAGTGAGAGATCTTTTCTGAGGTCAGAGCTTCCATAAAGAAGTAAGGATGTAAAACTTATTGTTGAACTTAAATACTTTGCTGATTCAGATTGAGTCTGAAAAGAAAGACTCAAAAAGAGGTAAGTTTTTCATAGTGTAAGAACAGATTTTAAAATGACATTGTAGTGGTTTTACTGCAACAGTCCCTTAGGTCACACTTGAACCATTTAAAAACAAAGGGTGAGGTGTAAGGAACAGTTGAAAATTAATTACAGCTGCTCCACCAAACTCACCTAGGTCTTGTGGAGAAAGCGCTTGGTGACACTCTGGAAGCACCTCCTTGCAGTCAGCTGGAATGATGGGGAAATGCAGGAAGTGCCATGTGCCATTGGAGTTAAACAGGGCTCTAAGCACAAAGCTGGGGTGATCACGGCCATGAATAAATTTGTCTTTCAAGTGGCTGCCAGTTGGAGCTGTTGTGAAGATCAGTATAGCAGCTGCCTTTGATCTTTCTTCTGAATTGCTGAGGTATCTTTCATTCTGTTGTGGAACTGTACTGGAGATGTAGCTTCTGGGTAGTAAAATTTCAAATGATAGATTTAGGTGGGGCATTTTGTTGCATTCCAAGTTTTCTGTCTTTCACACCTTTGGTAATTGTTGCTGACCTGGTGATCATTTTGGTTTTGTAAACTTGGGTGAGAGGCCTTTTGGCTTTATGGGGAAATCTGATCGTGTACCTTGATTACCACACAAATTTCATATTGTTTCTGTTACTTATCCAGTTATGCCAAACAGCATCAAGTATTTATCACAAAGTATGGACAAGAATAACAAAATTGGGGAAATGCTCCTCAGGAGCATCCAGTGGTCTGTGTACACTGAAGACAGCAAATTTTAAATGAAATTAGGGAATAACAGAGGAATGAATTGGATTGCTTATAAATACTCTCATTAACATCTCTTTTTTACAATGATTGTTTTTTTCAGTAACAGTTTTTTTAACAAGCTCTGACTTTTCAATGAGTACTTGTTTATCTTCTTTCATCATCCAAGGGTTCTGGTAACTGTAGGCTGTGCGCTTTTCCCATGTGGGAAAATGCATTTTATTGTATTAAGTGTTAATGTTCAGACTTTTTTCAGAACCATGTTTCAGTTTGTGGCCTTTGTTTTGTGTAACAATGAAATAGATGTGTGTTTCAATAATTTCCTGTTAAATCAGCAATATATTTATCGATCTTCTCGTGTCTTGGTAGAATAAATATAAAATTGTTTGGTGCAGACATATTTTTGGCCTGAATTATGATATATGTGTATACTCACCATCCTAACTGCTTCTGTTCCAATTTTTTAGGGAGAGCCTATAACTTTCTGTGAGAATAGTTTTGTGAAGCATCGTTCCAGTACAACTAAGCAGTTCCTGGAAACAGCTGTTAATCTTCAACTGTTTAAACAGGTATGAGAGGATACATGGCCCATGTTCAATGATTTTGTCTTAAAACATACCTGGATTTTAATACATTTTCCTTTCTGTCGGCTTATGAAACTCTGGGATAAAATCTAAATACAGGTACTTTGGAGACAGTCATCCCAGATTTGTTGTATTTATTTATCTGCAGTTATAGTTAAAAGGAGTGGTGGTGAAGCTGAACAAAAAAATAACCCCAGGGTGCAGGGCCAGTGCAGCATCTCTTCAGAGCCAGTCAGCAACTCAACCAAACAAGACAAATCAGGGATCTCCCAGCTTGATGGTTGGACTTCGTTTTCAGCTCTCTTGGCTCATGCCCCGAGAGCCTAAACAGCAGAGTGCTTACTTAAATTGGGCTTAACTGGTGTTTTATTTAAAAACTGAATTCATCCTGCACCTGCAGTTTTCTTTGCTAGGTTTTTTGAAGTACACATACAGAGAATGTCACAAACCTGAGCTATAGGGGTGGCCTGAACTGTATTCTAGCTGATCTGTTAATGCAGAGTTGGAGTTAATGGAGGACAAATTGTTGAATGTCTGGCACAGCTCAGTTGTAGTTTGATTACAGTCCTTGAAATGGATTTTATTCTTTGATTTTATTCTGTAATTCTTCTAAGACCCTTTTCAGATGACCCAATTGCATGAAAATGGTGTTAAACTTATCACTAGATTTTTATGAAAATCAAGGAAAATGTGAATGAAATCAGAAGATTCATGAAAATATGTGTTTGCCTGAAAATGCATGGAATGATTGATACGCAAGAGTTTGTATATAAGTAATCAGGGAGATTTCTTTGAAGACATACAACCATGACAGATAAGGGAAATCCATTATCTGTAGAATGGGCTAATTTTTAAAAAACCGTTTAGTGTTAATCAAAGGATAGTGTCTAAAGATTTGTGCAAGGATGCTATTTTATGGAAGTCCTGTAAAATATGATCATAAAATTGGGCTACTTTAATTTTACTGTGGTTATATAAAATAAGCAATAAGAAATCTGAAACCTTCTGAAGTTTGATTGGATTAAAATGGGAAGAAGTAACAGATTGAAGTGTGATTTACATTTTGCATATCCCCATGTGATAAGGTAGCATGAAACTTTGTTAATAAAAAGCTGCTTACAAGCAATGTTTCTAAATTGTTGTCACACTGGTAGTACTGAAGCCAGACCTTCAGCTGCCATGAATGGGCTGGCTCTGTGCTTACCCATTACATTTTAATGTGTTCAATTAAACAGAATCAGTTTACAGTTTGTTTATAGCTTGTTCTAATTTTATTTCAGTTGAAGGAAATAACAGAGGATTAGGAAATAGTAACAGTTTTGATGATGTGTGTGGTTTAAAAGTAGTAGTAAGTTTTTTCATTCCTCTGGTTTTTGTTGCAAAGGTTACTCCTCCTTTTTCAGTTAATCCTCAGCTCAGCTGCATCTTCTCCAGTTTTTCCCACTGACAAATGAGCTGTTTTCAAAGTTGTTTTTATTCAAAGAGACCAAACTGTATTTTATTCTGTTCTGAAAGTCTTTTAAGCAGAAAATAGTTCTTAGAGGCAGCCTTAAACCTAGACCAAGCAGAAAATTGGTACTTTTAATACACCCTTTTTGCCATAACTGACAAGTGAGCTTTTTTTGTGCTGTTCTATGAAATCCCTCCTCTGTCCCTTTAATTAGGGTAGCATGGAAGATAACTAATCTTTGTATCAAGCTGCAGACATAAGCAATTAATAATTGCATCTTAAGTGTCAAATAGTTCTGATGAATGTCCAGGTAAAATATGAATTCACTCTTAGAACTGGCCTGAAGCCTAATGCCAGACTATCTCCTTAAATAGTATAATTGTATCAGCAAGGTCATCTGCAACGCTTACTGGGATTTGTTCCTAACATGTTGGAAAGTGTTACTTAGAAAAATAGGTAATGATTGCAGGAATCATAAGCCTTTGAAAATAGTTAATGATTCAAATTTCATTTACAAGCTTTGTGAGCTGAGCTCTCTTCTTGTGAGATATGAGCTGTTATTTTGTGGAACTCATATTTCTGATGTTATCTTTGCTTCTGAGAACTTTTGGGTTTTAGTGATGGAGAAAATTACTTGGATATTCTGAAATGGATGTGGTCTCTATTTTGGTTTTAGAATTCAAAATTAGTTGAGGATAACGTCTTTAGTCACCTTAAAAATCCAAGAGTAACACTGGAATTGCTAGTTTTTCATTGAAAGAGATAGTCACCCAAGGGCTCTTTGGATCTCAAAGTGAATACACTTCTTGAGATATCGGGCCCAGATTTTTCAAGAGAATGTGGGTTTGAAAAATGGAAGGATAAAACCCATAAATTTTATGTGTAATTCCACGTTATTCTTTTCATGTAGCAGTTTAAGTGCAACCATTAACAGTAAATTACTCAAAAGTAATACAACTACTACAACCACTACTATCACTTATCATTTCTTTAAAACAATGTCTCCAGTATCCTTTTGCTAACAGTTCTCTTTGTCAGTATTTACATTAAATACTCAGTTGGTGTGACCCTCTCCAATTCAATCAGTGTCTCAGCCTTCTGTTGATAGGATTTTACCAAATGATGAGTATGTCCATAAATCTTATGCTAGTTTATAGTATGGAATGAATTCATAACTTTCCCCAAAGAGATAATGTGTTACAGTTCAAAGGAAGGGATGGGAGTGGGGGTTGTTGTTTTTGGGGGTTTTTTTCACAGCAGTAGCTAAAGGTGCTCTTATCTCTTTTTCTTACTGTGAAATAATCCAGTAATCCCACAGTGGTCTGACCATGAACCAACCTATTTGGAAAAAGGCCAACTTGGAGTAAAATGAAACAAAAAGAAGGAATTTAGACAAGGAGGAGAGAAATATCTTCGTGCTTACCTTATTCTTGCTTCTGGAATTTTTGTACTCTGAGAAAGTTTTTTTTTCATGTCACTGGTCTGTTCATTGGCAAGCATCAGATTGTCATTGACACTGTTTGGATAATCTGTGGTAAAAAATGATACAGCCAAATAATTAATTCTGGTTCATTCCTATGTACTGTTTAGTACCAGTGAATAACTCGCAATTCTTCCTAGAAGATGAACTGTATATAATTGGAAAATTGCTTTCTCACTTTATCTGTCAGACTTGAATTAGCCTTTTCAAAACAAAAAGGGAGGGCTTGCTTCTTGAAAGAATTTTAAATCTATAGGAATGTGCTTGTTGTACTTCCTTGAAGCCCAATAATTCTTGAAAAGAATGTATTCATCCCTTCTGAGAGGTTTAGTCATTCATTTTCTAATTTTGACTTTTTCTGACACATTTGGATCATTCAGTCTTTGTAGATACACTTAACTATGGCTGCAAATCTGTGTGGTCATGCAGCTCCAACCTCTGCATAAGGACAACTGTTGCAAGATGCATCTATAGATGCACCTAAGGGTTAGTGCTTAAAAAGTCCCTCAATTTCACAACAGGACATCAGGAAATGTCTTGGTGACCTTTATATGGTTGTGATAACAAATCCAGAGTCACTATTTGTCAGGAACTAAATTCTTTTCTGTTCTTGCCATTAGAAAAATATAGAAAATATACATAATTTTCTTGATCTATACTCAGTATTCCTGCTGCTCATAGTTACAACTGCTCTTGTAAAGTCCATCTGAAAGCAGTATATTATCCTTAAGACATGTATTGTCTTGAACATACACATTCCATTATAATGACACATCTAAAACTCTAACACTGTAAAGCAATAGAAGAGACAACAAAGCGTGTGTGACCCTTTCCTTTTTCACCTGCAGTTTATTGATGGTCGGCTATCAAAATTAAACGCAGGAAGAGGATTCTCTGATGTTTTTGAAGAAGAAATCACAGCAGGAGGCTTTTGTGGAGGTACAGAATTAATTTGGGTGTACTCATTGACACTTCTTTGGGAACTGTTCAACATGATGTCCTCATGATGTCCCGTAAATTTTAGAAGTCATTAATCTTGTTGCTGTTTCATTGTTTCCATTTGTTCTTGGAAGAAATTTAGCCTTTAACAAATCTCTGCTGGGCCATATACTATTAGGTATCTAGTTATACCAGTGCATTAAATGAAGATATGTTTGTTTAATCCTGTGAAATAATACTTAGATTTCAGTATAGGATGGGATATCATGATAGTGTTTACATTTTTAACTGCATATTTATATTACATGATGCATTCTGTATTTTAAAAATCATTTTGACATTTGTGCTGCTTCACTTCTAGATAATTATGTTTTCCCTAAACACTTCATTTTCTTTTCACATTTACTTATTTCTTCAGTGTAGAAATCACAGTGATTTCCTGAATGTCAAGAGAAATCTGCTTTCTTCAGTGGATGTGTTGCTCTAAAGAAGGGAAAATTTTTTTTCACTTTTATATGTGATCTTACAAGGGACAGGGAAATTTATCTTCTTCATAAACAAAAATATTCTTCCTCATGTTGTTTGCCTCAGTTGTGTTCACTGACAATTGTTACAACACTTTTCACATCAGCTAACCCATATGGAAGAGTGCATCCTGAATCCAGTGCTGATTTTTACAGGATTATGGAGTGGTTTCGTGTTAAACATTTAGGACAGGTGTATGGTTATTTCGGGTGTAGTCATGTTTTAAACCCAGCACCACCCAGCTGCTCACTCTACTGCAGCCAAAACCAGCACAGGTGTAAGAGATGGTGTCAAAAGATGGGATCAAAATATGCATGATAGAAAAAATAATATTTTATGGTCAGTCTCAAAAGTCGTGTAGAAGCTTCCTCAGTAGATGGAGGTTATGTGATTTGAACAAATCCACTGAGTTGCAGATGGCAGCTTTGGATGGGCTTCCTTTGCAAGACTGTCCTTGAATGGGACACATTGAGGAGAGGATTTGGCCCCCACAGAGACACTATCAAGTGCTGCAGAGGCGCGTGCACCTCCTAAAAAAACAACTTTTTTATACTCAAAGTGCATCATTCCTTTTGTTCAAGATTTTCACTGCCTTCTCCTGCCTTCTGTGTCTTGTGCTAAGATCTAGCACGTAATTTGTGGTTTTTTTTCCTTGATTAAAGTGTAGTTAGTTACACAGAGATTTACTTCTTCCCTGCCTTTTTAGGGTAAGTTACGCTGCTCTGTAAACAGATTTGAGACTTTGAGCATCCATTATTCAGATAGGTGCTGTCAGTATTCAGAGCTCGTTTGCTGACTGTGGTTAGGGGTCAGGAGGCTGCAATAAAACTGCAGCAGAAGTTAGATAAAGCTTGTTTCTTGGCTGTGCTCTGGCAGGCTATGAACCGTGTCTCACCTGGCTCTGCTCAGGAGGGACTCGGCTCTGCTGGCGGTGCTGGGCTGGCTTGCACTGCCCGTGTACTTTTCGAGTCAGACAAGCTGATATTGCCAGGCTGTGGACAAATTGCTTAGGGCACATACTCAGTATTTACATAACTGCTGTCTCATTATTGTTATGAAGTGCAGGGCTAACAATATGTGAGCAATTGAAGGTGACATTTTGTGACGCTAATGGGGTAGAACTATGATCTCTTTGCGGACTTAACTCCCATCAACTTTATCAGGAAGCCCAAGGTTTGAAAAAAACAGGTGAAACCCAGATTTCAGAAAAGTCACAGAAAGTTAGTGTTAGCTACAAGCTGTTAAAAGGACAGGTGAACACATTCTTAGTGCAGAGAGTATAATTTAAAAACTACTGAATGAAATGGAAAGCATTTCTTTAAGTAATCTCTTTTTAAATTTGCATTTTTCTACATATGCTAGTTTAACTAAACCAGGAAAGAAAATTAACTGAAAATTAAAGAATAAAACTTAAATTTCATTATTTTTTATTATTTCCTATTGTAAAAGTAATGGTGGTCAAAATTCGTGTCTGCATCTAAAAATAAATTTGTGAGACATCTTCATTACAGTTTGCACTTTATAATTAAAATTTTATTTTCTCTTACATTTTATTCTACGGACATATTAGTTCTCAAGAGCTTTATGTAACTTTCAATACAAGAATATAGTGATGGATTGGCTTAGCACTCAGATTTCGTGTAGAATATATTAATTAATTTTTAATTACATGAATTTTACTACAGCAGTCTTTTTTTCTATTGGTCTAATATCACTGGTGCTAATACATGGAAAACTGAAAAAATAAAAACAATTTGAAACTCCCTTGTAATGATAATTCATTTTAAGGAATCAGATTTTTTTGCTAAGGTTTCAGGAGGTTCAGCTCTTAGCTGAGGGTGTGCAATGTTGGCATGGCTCTGTAGATGAGTATTTATCTGTTTTCTTGATTGCCTTGCCTGAAGTCTCTCTACATAACTAGGTGACCATTAAACTTGGTCATTTGCTGTGATCCCATTTACTGTTTCTATTAATTAAGTCAGGCTGTGACAAAGAAAGCTCAGCTGTGGAAAGAGTCACTGTTAAGGACACCACAAGACAGGTGATATATGAACATTGTTGACAAGAATTGAAGTTACGAAATGTCATGTTAAAGAAAGTATTTATGGTTCATGCAGTATCGTTAACACCCCAGCAGTGGTTAAATTTCACCTTGTACATGTTATTCGTGTGCTTCCTTCTCTGACATTTTTAGGGAGCTGGATCAAAGAAGTGACAAATGAATTATTTTTGCTTTAGGTTGCTCTTTCTGCTTTCACTTGTGCCATCATTCCTGAGAGTCTGACTGTTTCAAAATTGCTTGTAAAAAATTGAGTGGGGTGGGTGAAAGTGCCGAATATGAGTCTAAACAGTTTATGTTTCTTCACCTCATTTTGAAACTTGGAAATACCTTTTCCAGCAATCCAGTTAGTTCTCAGAAATGTTCTAGGACAGTATTTTGGCTTTCGTTAGCCAATGGAATAATTCTAGCCAGGCCTTAGTTAATGCATTATTGTAACACTTGAGGAGTTTTGAGAGCTCCTGTTAAAAGTCTGTGATGTTATATCAGTATAGTTCTTTCAGAATGGTCAAACTCTGTTTGAAACTGGAGCATTCTTGCCAAAGTGAATGTCTTGTATAGGGTCAGTAGCAGCTCACAGTACTGGGGTATTTGAGTGACTGATGTACTCTAAAACTTTCTGAGGGATCATGGACCTCATCTTTGTTGTTCAGCTGAAGCACCTTTGGGAAGTAGTATTGACTTCTTCATCAAGTGGAATTTAATGTGGCCAGTTTAGTCCTCGGTGGTCCTACAGAAGTCAGTAGCTCTCACTTGCCTTTAGAAGTTTTTTCTTTGTGAAAGAAAGCAGATACAGTTAATAATTTAAAAGGATTTTTCCTGCACAGGACTATAAAGTTGTGCCATAACCCTTAGACTTTGCTCTTGTCCTTTTTCTTTGGGATGGTACCTTCTGCAGTCCATGTCACTGCTGTGTTTGAAAGTTTACCCAGAGGGATCA
Organism: Falcunculus frontatus; assembly: GCA_013398115.1. Lineage (NCBI taxonomy): Eukaryota > Metazoa > Chordata > Aves > Passeriformes > Falcunculus > Falcunculus frontatus. Next base: position 1,345,540 of record VZRV01006376.1, on the reverse strand, counting down.
TTATGCTTGAATGCAATTAATATATTATTCTTTCCTTTGAGTTAGTGTTTTGCTTTTTATACTTTCTGGGAGTGTATTACCTTATCATGGTTTTAATTCCTCTTTCTGCCTCAATTGGAATTTAAAACTTTGTGTGGTGAGAACGTAAGCTTTTACAAAGGAAATAGAAAACAGGCAATAAGAGATTCCTAGGTTTCTTTCTTAGTGTACACATCCTCTTATCTTCACATTCCTTGTCTATCTGGAAAGGATTAATTGAATAAGTAATCCTCTAAGTACATTTTTTATTCAGATAATGAAGAGGGTTGCAGCATTTAAAATGTTGAATGCATGTTTGATTGTGTTATATTTGACATTTCTCTTTCAGGGAATTCAAGATCTTACCAGCAGTGGATGCACACAGTAAAGGTATAAACTTGGTTAAGTAATTATACTGGCCACTCTGTCCTTTAGGTCTCCATCCTTTTCCTTACCTCTGTGTAATGGTAGAAGTTTGTTCATTTATGAGAAAAATGTAAGTATATTCTATAAGAAATACCAAGTCTATAGTATATGCAATAATTTTGGGAGTTTTTTTCTTGAAGATATAAAAAAAAAAATCCCATACAAAAAACAAATGCCAAAATGCATAAGGTTTTTATGTGTCTATAGTCAAAGATTTCACTGCTTTCTGTATCATGTTACATTCCATAACTCTGAATTAGGTGTGACAATTTGATATGAAGTTTATCACTTCTAGTAAACAACAATTTTGTTAATACGGATTTGTGCAATTTGGCTAGCAGAAGGCCCTTGGTATAACCCTGTTATTCTGCAGAATTAGTAAAATATATTATTTTAGATTAAGAGAATTCTTGTGTTATTAAATGAGATAGTTCTTCCTGTCAGGTCAAAGTATTTTTTAGTTGCATAATAAATATGATAGGAACACATGAAAAATAGCCTTAACTTCTGAATTGATTTTGAAATGGTAACAGTGAATGAAGACTGAAAATCCATCATTCTGTTGGAGTGCCTTGATAAATATGTCAGCTGTGGAATGACGTACTGTAACCCTTGTGTGGCTGCAGACAGCAGGCTGGGGAGGAAACACAGCTGTGCTTGCTCTTACCCATTTCAAAGGAAGGTTGTTACTTCTTCACAGCACACTGTTCATTTTTCCTTGCTCTTGTCTTAAGGTTTGCCTCGTGTTAAAATGTTACTAAAATACATTTTTTGTGTATTTCAGAAAGGCAGTGCACTGATCAACACAGCAATGACCAAAGCCACTCCGGCTGTGAAAACAGCGTATAAATTTGTAAGATCATCTATTTCGAATAAATAATACATAAAAATACGGCAATTTCCTACAATCTCTCATTCTCCCTGAATGCTGAAAAACCTAAACATTTTATAAATAAATTGCAGAAAAGTACTTCAGCCTGTAGAAAGTGTTTACCTTCATTTGTTTTCTCATATAGCACTAGAATTTAGAGTTGATTCAGAGTCTTCTAGATAGCTTGTACATAAAAGCAGACTTCATCAAAGCATCAGAGTGCTGGTTTTCTTTCAGTCCTAATACACACTAGAAGCTTATTTGAATATCACTTAGGTATTTGATACACAGCTGTAATTTCACTTTGGCAGTAAGTCCTGCACTACTAAGATGTGGTAAAAATTCAGTAATGTGTGCAGCAAATCATCTGCTGCTTTAAAGATGGTACTGGAATACTCGTGTTTAACTGAGTTTAATGCTTATACTTTTTATCTTGAAAGATCTTGTTTTCAAAGACTGCCTAACCCATGAAGCATGTGAGATTATACTGTATTATGCAGTATGGTAAAACAGCAGTAGAAAAAAATGAAGTGAGAAGTATTTTAAGGTTGCTTTTATAATATATGGAAAAAGACTTTTGGCTTCCTTTTTGCTTTTCCAAATGTTTCACTAGCTGGATGCATTATAAATAGTCCTGAATAAATCAGTAAATCAGTCTGTGCTAGAGTATTTTAAGTAAAGTTTTCAAACAGAATTTTTAATTTTACATCACTTGAAAAACACAGCAGTCCTGGAGAGAAACAGGTAAATAAATTAAATATACTCATATTCATGGACTCATTTATAATTTAAAAAATGGTTCATCTGCAAATTATTCTTCTTCATTTGCACTATCTTAGACTGTGGTTACATGGTCTTCTCCCAGCCTTCAATTTTGATAATTATGGCCTTGATAGTAAAGGTTCTTCAAAGTGAACTTCTGTATATGCCAGGCAACTCCAGTAAATTCTTGAGGATCTGTGTGTACATGGTATCCAGATTTATACCCCATTTAATTTCTTACATTGTTGCCTTTATGAAGCCTACTACTAGAGGACTGCAATATGCTTTTCTTAATTGCCACGTAACTGGTTGGGAGCTCTGAGTAATGGCAGTACCATCCCTCAGTGTTAGAACAAAGCACTCGGAAATTCATCCAAATGCTGGGAGCAGGATCTGGAAAGTTTAAAGTGGCTTTCAGGTTAGCATCTGGTACATGGCACCCCATCGTGCTGTTACTGAGCTTATGGATGTATGATTTAAGGATCAAAAAGACTCTATGACCTCTGGATTCAAGAAAATGATTTTTTTTCCTGAATTGCCACGTACAGAAAACCACAGAAAAATAGGTGGTTTTCAGATATTTATGCCCTTGAATGTATTTTAAAAGTCCTATTTTCAAGACAACCTTGAAAACTTTTGTAGTTTTCCCCCATATTTGTGTAGGAAAGACCTTTTTTTCTGTTAGGGTTTTTGGTGTTGTACCCCCATCTTTTTTTTTATCTTTTTTACTCCTCCCCCCTTCTCTCTCTCTCTTGTTTTTTTAGCATAACAGCATCGTATTCCATATTGATAATTCCTTTCTGTATTGAAGAATATTCTTGGCTGTTTTCTATGCAACAATGATTCTTGTCTGCCTCTTTTAATGCATACAGAATTCTCCCCTAAATAGCAGCACTGTGCTGTTCAGCAACACTGGGCAAAATCTCTATCTGCATATGAAATCACTTCATTTCTCTTAAGATTGATGTTGCCCTGCAAGTTGCCAGACTGGAACACTGTAGCAGTCATCTTAAAAATCTTAACATTTTTTCAACGTGCTTTATTGCTAAAATACCCTTTCAAATCTAAAGGAGCATTTCAAGTAAAGGAGTGATGTGTATATGACCATTCTTTGCCTGTCCCTAGTAATAATGGAGAATTTTTTGGTGTGTATGTTTTCACAGCATTGGCAGGCATGTACTGTAAAAAACCCTTAAATATGTGGACAAAGCATGAATATAAAAAATACAGAGACAGTGCATGTTTGCAATTTGTGATAAAGGTTATTGCCCTTCTTTATATCACCAGGTGCTTAAAAAAAAAGGGCAAAATAAGTATGGCATCATAGGGCATGTTCTGTGACTACAGCCAATGTCTTGCAGAGCAACTTAAGTCCTTTTATTTCTCCAGGCAAAAAACCAGGCAAGGCAAGGAATAAAAGAAGTGAAGAGTAAGTTAAAACACAAGGTATGTAGTACACTTTATTTACTTTCTTACTCTGCTTCCTGTATCAGTTTGAAGCTTATACTTTACAAATCACACGAGATTTGTGTTTTTAATGACTTTTGAAATATGCTTAGCTCTTTGTTCAACAATACATTTTTCATAACGAGCCCTCTGGCAACTATCTGTCATTCTATGCATCCACTGAATGATCTCTTTATTGTTTGCATATTTTATCATAGAACAACAGAGGTCTTCAAAGGTACATTAAGAGGATGTATGTTTTCATAAAGTTGATTGCTTTGATATCACAATCGAAGCCTTTGCTTCAAGCTGAGAATTTGAGAAGGCAGAGTCCTGTGGTACAGTGTATTTCAGGAGGTGCAGTTGTCCAGTTTTAGTTCCATAAGATATGTGAACAATAGCAGTGTTTCAAGATGAATGAGTAGTTTTTTGCTAAAGCAACATCACAAACTAGCAGAAAAGATGGTTTAGGCATTTTGCAGCTGCTTTTCCCATTTGGAATTTTGCTTCCACGTAAGATTTTTCTGTACAGGGAAGGAACCATTTTTTGGATACTTACTACTCTATTTCAAGAAAAATTTCAAAAACATTTGAACAATTCAACTTTTAAATGGCCACGTTGGTAATCCAGTGTTTTGAAAAGCTAAATTTGATTTTCTTACTACAGATGGTATTTTCATGACAGTAATAGATTGTGGCAAGATAATTTTGAATGCATTCTGCATGCATAATATGGAGGGTATGTTTGCAGATGATGATTATAAATAAAGGACTTTAAATCTGCTTTGTTGCATAGGAGAGTGAGGAAGAGTATTATGGAACTTGCAGTGCTGGTGCAGTACAGACTGTTCCTGTCTACACATCACATTATGACAAAAGAACAAGCTCAGAAAAACGAAGACTGGCACAGGTAAGACACCTGAAACTTCTGTTCGTATTCACATACATACAGGGAAAATTTTTTGATTCTTACAGTAGTGTGTTGGTGAATCTGTTTCCAAGATGATTTTCCTGTCTGTGTTTGGATAGTGTGATTAAAAGGCAATGTTTATTGAAATACTGCTACACTGCTTGTATGGGGAAAAAAATGTTACTTGTATTTCATCCCTGTTGAGAGGGGAAAGAACAGGAGATCTGTAAGTATGGATCTGAGATTTAATTCTTAAATTCTGGTTTTGAGAAAGGCTTCTCACAGAAATATATTCTGATCTACTCACAGATCTGTATTAAGCTGTCTTTTTTAGTTTCTTATGGTAAGGCATAATAATTTTGCGTTTCTAATAAATTGTTTTGGCAGTCACATGGCCTTTAACCTTGCTCAGATAGTTATGATTTATTATTTTATTAATAAGTCAGCTAGTTAATGCAGTGCCAATGTCTTGGCTTTTGTTCTCTAATCCTTTCTAGTCTAGATTTGAAGTAACAGGTGTAGTGTCTCAACTTTGGCAAGTGTTTTAATGTTTTTGGATTCATTTTGACAGTTTTATTTCAAAAATATCAACAAAGTAGTTTTTCTAACACTTTTTTCCTGCAAATATTTACCTGCATATGTACCTGCATATTTTTAATGTATGGGCATTTATTTTTACATTATATTGTTATTGCATGTTTTTAATATATGTGGATTTTTAATGCCTGTATTTCCCTAATATGAGAATTAAGTATATAAATTCAGTTCAACTGAGCTAACAACACATTTTTTTGCTCTAGATATTGCAATAATAAAAATCTGGGTTGTCTATTTAATCAATTTAATTTTGAATTAGTTTTTATCAGTAATAAATACAAAATTTCTGAAATGCAACATAGAACTGATGCAGATGATTGCTAAATGATAGTGAAATTGTATGTTAGTATTAATTCATTATTTTTAGTAGGGTTATAAATAATACAAAGACTTTCTGCTTCACTGATACGGTATTGCTGCCTATTGTTATGTACAGCAGTCTAGGGATACAAAGGAATATGATTCACCTTGGTACAATTAAAGATTTCTTTTGAAGGCGTGTGTTCAGACAGAACAATTGAACTTCTCTGTGTTTTTGTGTTCATGCAGCTGTACAGTGCGAAATCCTGTAATCACTGCTGTTTCTGCCAGTTGTCTTTTAGCTTTGCAAGCAAGGCAGGAGTGCAGATGTGTGCCTGGCTTTGTTTACATGCATCCACACACACGTGTGTTAATGGGTGTGTGTGCACACGGCCATATCCATGTGTTTGTGTAGGGTGTATTTACCAACAAAGCTGGGATCTGAGAGCCCCACGGTGTTGCCCTGCTGCAAACCAAAGGTGTCTTGTTCCCAGCTCTTGTCCCAAACGTCACAGGAACCCAGTGGGCAGGAAGCAGCACATGGGGATTGCTCTCCAAGAACTCCTTCACCTCTCACTCATGTCATTCTCTTTTTCCTCTTCTCCAAAAGCAAACAAACCAAAAGATTTCTGAAAAAGATTAGTCTGCTGTTGCTACTCTTGTTTTTATTTTTGGTCTTGGTGTTTGAATAAGATAACAGAAATTCTGTATTAATAAGTGGTGATTTTAAAATTTACATCCAAATAAAAATATATATTTGCATTCACTGTGTGTGTATATGAGAGAGACTGTTTGATCTAGTACTGAATCTGCTTTTTAAAAGAAGTGAAATTCAGGGTGCTATTATTGTCAGGTCTAATCCTTTTTCTGGTATTCTTTATCCTGCAAATGAGGCTCTCCACCCAGATTTCTAAAATTATCTCCACCAGTGGCTGTATCAGTATAAGGATAGTGCTAATGTGGAGTTTGGGCAATTTGATACATATTTAAAGTAAGGACCAGATACTGATTAAGTTGTTCAGTCGGTGTACTGAAATACCCACCCCAAACCTGGATAAACAATGAACATGAGAGAGAGATTGCTCTTAATGGTCATCCAGCTTCCAAAATTGAGGCGCCTTTGCACTTTATTACTATCTCTTCCCTACTGAAACATTTAGAAAATAGTAAATACAAAGAATTTGGTGTCACATTTTATGTCATAATAGATATATGCATTGAGCTTTTCCTTCTCCAGTTCTTAGAAACAGTTAAATACTAAGAGTCACCTGAGATGCTGTAAAAAATCTGCTTTGAAAAGTTATATACGATATGAAAGTTTGCTTTACTGAGAAAGATCATTTTAAAAATCAGTTCATAACAGGATTTGGGGGTCTGAGAGGACGTTTCCTTTACAATAGGAAGTGAATCCGCTTTTACCCCAACAAACAGGAGTTTGTGTATGGGTCTGCTAATTAGTACGGTTATTTCCTGTTTTGTTGATGAGGCTTTAATAAATGTCAAGGGTACAGCCATGAAGATCTCCCAATTAGGCTTTGCGTTTGTAAAACCCAACCCCTTTGCTTTTGTGTGAGGATGACAGTTCCAACTGCAGCCTCAGCCTAACAGGGCTCAAGGGAAAGGATACTTCTCTGGTTTTATTGAAAACACAGCCAGTTTAGCCCAGGGAGAATACCAGCACTGGTCACAGTGCAGAGCCATTTTTAACAACGAATATTTACTAAGCTTTATCACTGCTGTCATAGCGGCTTTATTGTATTTTTTCTTTTCCAGATTGGCAATAGACTTTAAAAAAATCAGCAGTAAATTAAAAAAAAAAAAAATAGCATCTAAAATAGCTGTCAAAACCTAACCAGAGGATAAATAATTAAATGCCTTATTGCAAACTGAAGCGATTGGCTTGCCCTCCTGTAATTTGCATTTTGAAAGTGTTTCCTAAAAGAAGGATGTGAGGGGAGCGCGCTGGTACGTGCCCGTGTGCGTGCGCGTGTGCGCACAATTAATGCGTGCCCGAGACGAGCCGTTCCTCTCTGCAGTGTGCATCTCAGCTTGCTCCTGCTTAGGTTCGCTGTTCTGGGCTCCTCAGACATGTGCGAGCTTAACTGTATTGCAAGTCAACATTAACAGATGGATTGCCCTAAGCAAGGGAAAACCACAACAACAAAATCTAGTGAAAGTGGAGGATTGAAGCTTTTTATTGTTAAGCCTTATTAAAACCTTGGCATGTGCACTGCTGTTAACTGTTTCATGCCTAGAGCAAATAATGTGTCTCGGGTATGTTTCATCTTTTACTTTAATTAGCAATGTAGAAGGTACAAGAAATCACCAGCTAAAATTTTTGAAATAAAAATTAATGCAAGCGTGAGATTGCTTAGACTCTGTGTGCAGTATCTTGTGAATGATACTGCTGAGTTCCTTTAACTATTGATGAGCAGGGTACAGCAGGGCATATCTTAGACTATGGAGCATTCAGATTTTGCATAATCTGTTTTAATTCTGTTCCATTATATGCTCCCAGGTAATGCAGATTTCTGGGTGCACAGGGACCTAAATGCAGTAGGAGCTCTGTAACATTGTTCCAAATGAATATATAATGAAAAACAGAGCATGTTTATTATGATCCTGGCAAGATCTGTTTTATTTCATGGATATGATCTTTGTGATTTTGCTGTTATATCAGGTGTTAGGGTAGTTTATTGAAAATGGACCATGTCAGGATATCAACAGTCATAATGTATTTCATGGCAAATAAAGCACTGTGGAAGATTAGCAGAATACCAAACAAGAACTGCCAGTTCACTTTGCAGTTAGTAAGTTAGCAATGCCCCTTTGTCTCTAAGAAAATGTCCATACTACCTGTACCTTTGGGCACCTACTACCTTCCATCGGTAATGGAAATGGGCTTGTGGATTCTAAGGGTGGATTTAGCAATCACTGTGTGTCAGCACTGCTTTAAATGTTCCTGTATCAAAGGTACCAAGTGAACTACTCACCATGACTTTGCAGAATCCAAATACTGTGTCTAAGAAGGTTTTTAAAACACTTTTGCATAAGGTAATAAAAAACAAGTTAGACTAAACTTTTTTCTTGGTGTTCTTAAACAGAAAAGAGTGGTTTTTTCTGGTTTTTTCTTTCTTCTTTTTTTTTTTTTTTAAGGCATATTGCAAATGGAGCTTTTTCACTTTTATTGAAGTATGTCCTAGAGACTATACAATATATAATTCAGCTTGCAGTAAGTGTGCTTGGCATCTGTTCAACAAAGACAGCAAGTGTCAGGCAGGAAGATGTGTTCAGAATAACCTTACCTTCAGGAGTGCCCCATTTATCAATATCCCTACAATGGCCAGTAAAATAACTGACATAATCATTAGCTACAAAGGACTTCTAGTAACTGATTACCCTCCTAACCTGCGAAAGGTGGTGAGAGTGGGCTGTTTTAAAGACTCTTTTTTTTTTTTACAGAAAAATAAGAGAGGAGACTGTGATAATGCAGTGATAATGCACTGCTGAATATACATATTCTGTATAAGATGACTGAATATCTTTTAGAAAAAATGTCTGCAGTCAGCCCCAAAATGATTTCAGAAACATAAATCTGATTAAGGGCATTTACCTGTATTTGTATTCAGACAATGTGCTTGAGATCACATCTATGCCTACCAACCACATTTAACACTGGTTCTGTTTCTGGAGATTTCTTCTACCTTCACTGACTAAAATATTATAAACTGACAGATGTCATAAACAGACCTGTGTTTTAATGTAAGTCACGTTTTGCTTCTGTAAAATACAGTTTTGAAGTAAGCATTGGTTGATCAGTAAATTCTGTTTCTTTCGCTAATGTGGTGTAATGTGAAAATATTGTAGATATCATTAGCTTCCTTTAATTTTAGTGAAAAATCTTTTGTCTTGTTGTGTCAAGTAAGATCTCTTCATTCTGCAAAACAGTCAGATTTCCTTTTAATTAAAACTGAAAAAGCTCAGCAGCCAAAATTCAAATTGCAGATTACGAGAGTGCCCTCTCGTGGCTCCGGTTCCTTTCGGAAGTGCCAGAGCACACAGGGACCCTCTGCCTGTGCAAGCCTTGCTTGGTGCAACCAAGACCCCCTACAAATTAAGGGGTACTTCCTTTATTTGTATTAAGTGAAATTGTCCCTGGATTTTGTGCAAATTAAGCATTTAGATGCTTTCATGTATCATGCATGATACTATTTTCAGGATTAGGGAATAGAAGCTCCAAAGTAGAGGTGTAATTGCAGGATTGTTCAAACCTGCCCCTGCTTCCCACTAAACAGTGACAGTGGCTGTCCTCAGCAGAGTTGTGCTGTTTGTTCTGCACTCACAAATCAGTGTCAGCCTTGTGGCTGCTTGTCTTGGAGTTTTGCTGTAAAAATCACTTGAGAAATCTCTTCACTAATAACCATGATTCCAATTTAATTTAAAAAAATAAATAGATGGGGTAATGGTCAGGAAATTGCACTGGGAATTTTGTTACACTGTGGAATGCTTGGTTTTTCAGAGCAAAGTCATCAGCATATCCACCTCTGATTTATCTTACTGAAAGAAAAAATTTATATACGAGCAAAAAGTTTGCAGATACTTTCCCTGGCTGTTGTTGCTCCCTCTTAAAGTTTTTAATAAATAGAAAAGCAGCCTTTCAGAGGGTCTTTCTTCTGAAGACAAATGAACTATACTGTTCTTGTTTCCTTTTGCTGAAAGATCTCAGAGAAAAACGCTGTCTCGCAAAGTATCTTCAAAACTGGGTGAACCTTTCTGTCCTTAGTAGTTAACTGAAATAACCAGATTAATTTTTTTCATCAGGAGAATTTATAGAGATCTTAATGTGACAGTAGGATCTTTTACTTTCATTTGCTGTGTATCTTGTGTCTTTGACGAGTCGTATTTTTGCTCCACTAAATCAGGGAGCCAGGAGAGCCATCAGACAATGGTTGGAACCTGCATCCCAGCTTCTATGTTGCTTTTGCCTTCTGGCTTGAAAGTTTGAAGAGCATCGCTTTATATCTAAGACTTCAGCTCTAGTACTCTATGTTCCCTAATGTTTTCTTCCTCTCTATATTCTTGTACCTAAGAATGAAAAAAAAAGTAAAAAAAAAGAATAAAGAAGTTCAATTAAAGAAAAAAGTTTGTCTGGGGGCAAAAGGAGGGAGAAGTAGAAGAAACAGGAAGATCCCTTCCTGCAGAGATCTCAGCATCTCTGAGTGTGAGAGTCCAAATTCAGCCTTTCTAATTTTAGATACTTTTCTGAAATGCTGAAGTTAGCAGCAGTGCTGCCTTAGGCTCTTTCTGCAGTAAGTGGAGAGAGGGGCATGACCGAAGGGCAGCTCAGCCCGCCTAGAGTCTCAACTGCATCCTGATGATGCCTCTGTCTTGCTGCTAATTGCCTAATTTGGTCCCTAAAATAGCTGAAATTAGTAACATCCAACTCCAAGTGCCAGCCAAATTCCACAGCACCTTGCAGAGAAAGACCTTATTTATTGAGCAGACGACTCCTACTGGTGTCAGACAGGAGGAGGGACTCCTCCTTGTTAATTCTTGTGTTTGGAATCTCTAGACAGAGTAGAAATGTGCTTGGAGTCAGTATTTCTATTTCTAAGGCACAGTGTTCTTTTCCTTGCAAATATGAGTAGTCTGTTTTCAAGCTTCATACGGAGCTTCCCTCAGATAGGTTCTTCCACAGCCCATCGATCTGATGGACAGGGTTCATCACTGCTCCAGTCTGGAGGCACAGGATATTTGTGTTTACCATCACATCCACATTGTACATTTTAGCGTACGTATTTTTGATAAGTTTTCTTCTGAGAAAGTGAGACATGATCAGCAAACAGTGCTCTCAGCAGTGATTGTAGCATGAGATAGTTCTGCTGATGTAAGGGTATGATGCACATCTTACCCAAAAGATCAATTTAACCAGTAGTCTCTCTTTTATCTGCTTAGGAATTGTATCAAACAGACAGCATGTTCTAGCCAAATAAACTGGATTTACAGCTGTTCTGGTTCACTAAAGTCACACGCTGTGCACCTGAGATGCTTCCAGGTCTCTTGACTTTCTTGCTACCTCAAGCCCATGTGCCCTTTTCTGGTGTTGCTCCTATAAACATTCATGTGGCTTTGTGCATATGGACACTGATTAGTTTTTCTTTCCTGACACACTCTCTTACCTTCCTGCTCCTCTGTCCACTGTGACCCCCTCAACCCTCCATTTCATCATTTTCCTTCCAGGTAATCACTGAGTGTGTATTAGGACATTAATAACCATCAAAAAAGGGAAAATAAACTATACATTTCTCCTTTTTTGTAACTGGAAGTTGTGCCGGGTGAATCTGATTCTTAAAATCATCCACAAAAAAATGAGCTGCTGGCTTTAGTTGTTGCAAATGGCACTGCAAATTTCCACGTCCTATTTTAAAAGACTAACACTTCTGCTTGTTGCCAATTAAAGTGGAGCCAGGCTGCCTTCGGATGGTGCACTCCTTGCAGCTAGAATGGTGTGTGGCACCGTGCCACGGTGCATCATCAGCTGAAAACGGGAGGCTTTACTAAGACTAGCCTCGGTGCCATTGAGAAAAGCGGGATCTGGCTGTTGGGAGGTGATGCCTCGCTCTGGGCAGTGTGGGGCCTCGGGCTGATTTGGGAGGCTCAGGCTTCCTGAGGAAAAAAGGGTCCGCGATTCCTCAGGGAAAGTGGAAGGTTGCTTGTTGTTCTGGAGCAAAACATAACTATTTTTGAAAAAATATTTGCAGAAGCATGATTAATTGTTAAAAAGGAAAAGCAGCATGACAGAATTCTGAAATGATACCTGTGTCCAGGAGGCTAGCATGCATAAATGGTTGGGAGCTGAGAGCTTATTCATTTTTCACCACAGTAATTCAGAACAAAAGTAATTACCATGTGCTATCCATGACTAAGTAACTCAACAAATTTATCATCCTTACTTATAATAAACCCTACCTCAGCACAGGTATTGGGTTTCCTATAACTCTACAATAGCCAGTGGAGATCTCTGTGGCATTACAGCATCCTTGGCATTTCAAAGCACTGTGCCCATACAGATATTTCTGGTAGTATCTATTTAATTTATACCCCGGACAGTGTTCTGATGTCAGAGCATTATTTTTTGGAATCTGTTCTTCTTTTCTATCTCTCCTTTCCTTCTTCTTTCATCAGTCTCAGCTTTCGGGGAGTGTAATGAGTGCCTTCCTGTGAGTCATGGCTTTAGGTCACAGCGTTTAACCGGAAAGGAAGGCGACAGGTTGTGCTTTACTGGAAAGTCTGATTGAGAGATCTTTTGCTTCCCTACTGGATGAAGCCATAATTATGTCTGTGGTTTGGTTGTAGAGGAGGATGGGTAAAATAAAATACTGAATCATAAATAATAGTGGGCTTGTATTTCTTTTGCTTTCTCATACTGAATGAATAATGTCTACATTTTTAAGAAAAAGGAAACAGTACTTCATGGATTTAAACTATAGTATATCTTTTTCTTTTTTTAAAACTTTATATGTGTTGATGTATTGAGTAGCCGGTAAATGTGAAATTATATTCGTGCTGCCATTTATCAAAAAATTATTTGTTTTTCACTTTGAGTGTAATTAATAGCAGCAGCCTTGTTAAACTTCCTGCCTGAGTATCAATCAATAAGCACTCGTTACCAAAAGCTGGACTTCTGAAAGGTCTAGCATTATATAAAAAGCTGACATTTCAAGGATTGACTTTCATGCCCAATCAAGAATATAACCATCTTACATTTAAATCCCTTAGCATTCACGTATTTTGGCATTTTTATTCCAAAGTAGTACATTTTGTGAGGCTACCAGCAAGCAGAAGAGAACAGTTTAAGGACTGACTCTCCCTTTATTTGGTTCTATTTGTATTTATACTGTCAGCTTCTTTTTCTTATTTCAGTGATCAACACTGGTTCAGGTCTGTATAGATTGCAGACCTCTTGCAGAAGGGGATTTTGAAGTGGGGCAGCAACCAGAGAGGATGGATAAGGTGAATACAAAAAGGATATATAGCCTCACACCAGCTTGTGGAGAGCCTGAGCTTGTGTTTAAGTGTGCTCAGCTCTTGCATTCCGAACAAGATGAGAGATGAGAATTGCCACATGCAGGAAGATGAGAGAAATTTGAAGCAGCAAAAGTTGAATCCCTGTTCTTGTTTTAATATAAAGTAAATACATTAAGTAATAGATTTAATATCTAACCAGAACTGTTTGGAAGAAGCAAAACAACTAGGTACTTTAAAGAAGTTTGTTCCTTTATTTTATAGAAAAAAAACATGACAGCAGTCTATTAAGACTTTATAAAGTTCTGGTGCAGCAAGAAAGGACTGTTGCCGTATCATTTCTTGTGGTAATAAATTTAAATGGTCTGGTTGTTATTAGAATGCTAATCAGGAAGGAAGCAGAAGTCTGTCCTTTTTTCATAAAGGGGTATAAAAAAGGTTACACACTTCAAAATGCAGAAAAGACAGAAATTAAAAGCTTAAATAACTGCAAACAGCAGGGTACGTCAGTAATGGAAGGACTTCTTAAATGACTCTGACAGCTTTTGCAGGTGCACATACTCTGTCACTTTGCCTAGTGGAGCATTGAAAAAGTTTTATGGCTCTCCTTTTGGAATTTATTAAGGGTTTCTTTCTTTCTTTTTCTTTCTTTGCAAAGTAGTCTGGACATACCCCTCCCTCCAGTCATTTTTATTACAGCTCCTAAAGGAAAGTCACCTATTCAAAAACATGTGTTGCTTGTTGTCTCCGTGGTTAGCTCAGAGAGCTGTAAACTCTGGAGAAGGTTGTTATTTACAGCCAGATATTTTCCTTTCCTTCCTTTCCCCCCATATATTTTTCTTTGTATGCAAATCCCATTTTATTTGGTTTAGTTGTTGAAATTCTCCCTGAATAATTTTATAATATACCCCTAAGCATTTAAATTGGTAACAAAAATATTTTTTCAGAGAATTTGGCCATCAGGAGCTAGGAGTTCTTGTTTTGGGAAGAGGTTTTAGGTTTATCAACTTCTCTGTTACAATCCTATGTATGGTTATTCTTGCTTTCACTAACACACTGGCATATTACTGTTCGTCGATGTTCTGAAGGGCCACAGGCCAGTGTCTGTGGTGTTTGCTGATTCTAATTAATTTTATTCAGCTCCTATTTCTCAAGGACACAACTTTTTTTACTTTTTTTCCCCTTTTTTTCTTGAAGCTTGATATCTGTGCTCTTTGAAATATTATTTATTATTTCAACAAATCAGCAACTGTTACCTTGTAGGATTTTATTCCATTGACAGAGTTAATTCCTCTACAGATGAACAAGTGTCAGTTTGCATTTTGTTTTCTGTGGTTTCTCAACATTTTTGAAGAACCTTCTTTCCTGCAAAATCTCATATTTATGTTAGTAGAAGTAAATGTTATGGCAGCATCTAATTTTGATGCAAATTCAAAGAAAATGAGAGAGGCAGGCAGGGTTTTTCCCTCCAGGAGCCAATTCCAGGTTAGAGCTTGAATTGCAATGAATGTCATGTCAGAATTTTCTTGGGGAAGTGGTTAATTTCCAGTGTTATAGAAACAAAGTATTTTAATTTTCCCAGTGAAGATAAATACTTAAAGCTGCAGCTTTTACACCAAAACCAGTGACTGTGGTTGTGACAGGGATCGGTAAGATAACCAATCACCAGTATCAGTTAACAGAGTGGCTCACCTCCCTTTAGTTCCAAGCAGGAGAATGACTGATAGATTGCAACAGTGATGGGAATGACACAAAGAACTCACAAAAATATGAAAGAATTAGATATAGTTTGTTTCTCTGTATTCCATCCTATACCTTTTGCTCAATATGAATCTTAGTTAGGGTTCTTTGGTGGGTTTTAATACTCTAATAATTCTCTCATTTTCCATCAACTATTACTTGGTTTAACACATTAAGAACCATATGTTTCCTCTTTGAGGGCAAAGAACTGTGGAAAGTGTTATCAAAACTTGCTGCTTTAATTAAATTCTCTCTTGTTGAACAAGAAAAAATGTCTCAGTCTATAAAGAGTGAATACTGAGGCTTTCCTGAAAATAATGGAGGGGTTGGAGAGTTACAGAGAGCGTCCTTGTATTTGTAGAACACTGACAACATCTGTAATAGGTAATGTACTGAAATCCTCACAGTACAGGATTTTCAAGCTCCTTGTAGTCTGAAATTAAGGACATATTTCTTCCCCATCAGGGGCTTGTTGCAGGTTCAGGCGTTTGGTGAATTGTATGATGAGATGTGGGCAGTAGCACTTCTTACTTGCGTATGATTTTCCTCAGTTAGCTAACGCTGTTTTCCCTCTGTACACATTCCATCCGTATGTCTTTAAATTATGGGTGGTTACCCAGGGTTCACGATCTCTTGAGTGCATTGATTGCCAGCATAGTTAAACTCGGCAGGTTTTTGATACAAAACAAGTGTAAGAGATGTATAGTGCTGAAGACAGTCATTTGTGAAGTGCAAGTGACTAAAATTCCTGATTTAAATCTTCTGGTCAGGGTAGAAACTTTTTTCCAATTACTGTGGAATTCTTTAGCTTATTTTTGTTTGCTAAATAATAATGTGATGTAATAGGTTAGTGAGTATTCTGTACAGAAGTGTGTGAATTTACAGCACACTAGCTCCTCCATGCAAAGTCCTCACAGGGTGCTCTGAATGTGCACTAGGTTGGAGTTAACTGTAATCCACAGTAAATTATCCTGCACGAAGGCATTCTTAGTGCAAAGTTTCTGATCTGGATATTATTCACTCTGCAGTCCTGTACAGCACCATAACATAAACACAGCGGTGTAAAGAGACTCCCGACTTCCTTTGTATTTGCTACTTCAAAAATCCATTTTTCTTCATGCTCAATAGACCACATGAACCAAAGCTTGGCAAAGTTTTCTACCAGAAAGTACTAAACCACAGTGCTTTTTTGATGTGCTTTCAAGAAAGGGTAGCTGGTAGACTTGAGCAATGCTTTTCCTCCGATATCCAGTCTTCTGCTAATCAGTGCTTTGCATAAGGCACTCCAGGCTTTGCATAGATAATGAGGCCCTCCATAGGCCATGAAGAGAAATGGTTCTCTTTAACTGGTGATGCTTGAGGACTTTTAACAACCTTTACAAGGCTTGATCAATATGTAGTTTTCCTCTTTAGTGCATAAGAAGCCTTAATGAATAAAGTGGCAGCTAGTCTCCAAATAAATAATGCTGAACTAGAAAAAATAAACAGAATTATAATGTTAATTGTCCTTCCTCCAGACTCGTTTCAACCAGCGTCTCAGTAACCAGGATCTCGCCTTGGATGAAGATGATGATGATGAAATTGAGAGAACAAGCAAGTAAGAAGCCTGTTTGGATGTGCTATATACATACAGGAGAGAGGGTAACAAGTGTTACTCAGCAAAGTGGAGCTCAAGTGACACATTTTTGTCCTGTCCAGGCTGCTAGCTCAATTCTTGATCTGTATGATGTCAAGTAGCTTAGGATTTAAATCTGCTTTAAAATGAGGGACAGGCTATTATATCTTTTCATTATTTATGGTGTCAAGAAGAGCTTGACATAATCCTCAGTCTTCACAGCTTCCAGATAAAAAGACTACATACACAAAGAAACAGCAAAATATTCGTCAACATGGTGGGCAGTGACCTCAGCTAATCTATTCTTTAGGGCTTGTGTTGTGGCCATGACAATGGGACATTTTTTGAAGGGTCTGAAAGACAAATAATGCCTTAAAAGTTTTATATCGAGGTCTTCCTATATGAGAACTAAAGGAAAACCGTAAGTTGATGCTAAAGCTGCATTGAGGCATTTTCTGAATTCAGGAGTCTATTTTTGATAATGAACATCTGGATATAAACCAGAAAGGACACTGAAAACAAAATCAAGCAGCTTAAGCTGGGATATAGTAGGGAAGAGGGAGCTAGTGAAGTGTTAAAAGGATATAATGAAAACAGTGAGCCATGGAAAACAGCCTTTGTAGCAGTATTGATAGACAGAGGTAGGAAAAGACTGTGGTAGAATGGGGGTCTGAGGTAAGGGTATTTCAATGAACAAGAGAGGAAATAAGAGCAAAAGTACCAGTTCTCCTTGTAGATAGGCAGTACTCCAATAATCTGCCCATGTGATGGAGGAAGAGTTGCAGTAGGAGACCTTGCCACTAGAACAAAGTGTTTGGCTCGGCCAGGAGGTAGCTAATGGTAACTGCATCTCCATTGACGTCATATATCTGTGTTCAGGAAAATTCTTGAGTAGAAAGATATTCCAGGTTTATGTTCCCATTCCAAGGTCTTGAAATGCATTCTCCTATGTCCTTTCAGAAGTGGTTATAATAAAATGGCATTTGTTCCTATCCGATGGAAAAGTTTTTGTTTTCAGGTTATCATCAGAAGACAGTGAAGAAGCTTCTGCTTACTTTTATGATAGCGATGGTTCTGGTGAAACTGGAATAACTCAGCATCAAGGAGAAATGGACTTGCTCGGAGAGATTCTGGACACGCTGAGCACACACAGTTCAGATCAAGGAAAACTCTCAGGAGCAAAGAGCCTGGATTTCTTTAGATCAATGGATGACATTGATTACAAGACTGAGGTTAGTCTTCTGCTTTCATTTGAAAAACAACCCAAGTCCATTTACAGTGGAATCCTGCATTTGTGGAATGAACAACATGCAACTCAGGCACTGCAGCGTAGTCCTTAGAATTGCTGATGTGTCTTCCTAGGGCTACATAACAGTACACTCATGCTGGTCACTACATGATGGTTTCTCACCAGCCAAGAAATTGTCCAGGTTACCAAGTCATCTTGGAACAGTTTTTTTCCCTTAAAGCAGTAACCACATAGAGAGCTGTGAATAGTATAATAATTTACCTAAACAAATAGTTTAATATTATATTTATATAATATAAATCATATTTATAGACTGTAATTTTTTTACTGTTAAATCTGTTATGTCTTGAGCTGGTTTAGGATTTTTTAATGCAGTTTAGAAGGCATTTTCATTTTCACCTTGTAACCTTAGACTAGTCATAGTGATACGGTGATGTTTCCTTCTTGATTTAAGTCATGGGATCCAGGTGGTAATTGCACCTGAAACACTGCTAGAACAGAACTCCAGAGTTTTCTAAGAGGGTTCCTTGTTCCTATTTTAGGTGGAGTTGCACTGCTCCTTTAGTGTAAACACTCTGCTTGCCTACAGTTTTAAACCCTCACCAGGTCACTGCTGTGGTATTAACCAAAAAAGCATTAGTGTTGTTAAAAGCGTTCCAGCACATATTAACTGTCCAACACTTACTTTTGCTGAAAGGGATCCTATAGTAGAAGATTTGTTACTGGAGCAGTGAATACTGATGCAAATATTTATAAAGCTTGTAAAATTTTATATTATGAGTGTCACACAGGGGTTAGATTAATAAAATGCCCAGTTTTGTTTGACCAAAAAACTTTGACCAAATATTGAAAGTTGGTATAATTAATTACTGAAGCAAAGAGGAAATGCCATCTGGTTTTAGTTTTACTCCCCTTCCCTCTCATATTATGGGTACAAACGAGAAAAGTGTGTCTTTGTTCGCTGTCAAAACTGCTTGTGCCAAGACTGAATGGACAGAGGAGACAGAAATCCTTCCTCTGTACCAGAGGCAGTCCTTAGGCTAAGAGACAGTGTTCTGTGAGGGAATGTAAAAACCCTTGGCCTTGCATTGTGTCTGGGATAGTTGTTTTGTAACACTGAGCCCCAAAGGGGATCCATGATTTAGGAACATACAAAATCCCTTCGAGTACTTGTGTTTCGAATATGCCAGTGTAGAGATGTTTCTTGTGACATTAACTATAAACTATAAACGCATGTTTTTTTCTTTCAGAACAAGTCAAATGCGCCTAGTGAGAGCAACCTTACCCTGCTCTGCAGCAGTGCTAATGACCAGGCAGAGTGGAACCTTGGCCAGGATGACACTGTCCTCCATGGGAAGCAGCTCCCCCCGTCGCCAAGGAAGCAAGTTTCTTCTGGTGGCCAGAGAGAATCTCTCTCAAGGCTGGAAGAAGAAAAGGGTGGCAAAACCTTTACTACTGACAAGATGGACACCACTAGTATGACATCCCTATCTCCAGTACAACCAAGTGCCCAGTTTACTTCCCTAGAAAGTTTCAAAGCAGGCTTTTCTTCCTGTCAGTATGCAAAGCCTGGTGAAACACTAAGCAATACCTCAGAAGATCAGCTCCCAGCAGGTCTTGCTCAACAGCCGTCCATTCTGGTCCCTTGGGAGAAAGGTGGGAAGGAAGGAGATGAAACTCCAGAAGAAGGTGGACTTCTTCAAGAAGTGGTGTCTTTATGTAAACTGAACTCTGCTTTTCACTATGGTTTAAATATTTCAAAGGATAGCTTATCCAGCAGTAGCAGTGGAAATAAAACGTAAGAAAAGTATGAGAAAAGAAACTTGACTCCCATCAGAAGTTAAAGGGAGACTGCTCAGGACTCCATGTAACTCCATATAACATGATAACCAAAAAATGAAAAGGAATAAGAGATCTTCAGTCATAAAAATAATTCTCTTCAGTTGAGTATGCATTTTCTGCCATTGGACATCCGCTTCTGTGTTTACTCAGTTCATTTGTTGGCTGTAGTTAGGTCCACAAAATGGAACTAAATATATGAATGCACTCTTAAATCAGGTACTAGTTAGTGTCTGTGTTAAAAATACAGCAAGTGTATGGTGCTTCCTAGCTTTTGCTTCCTCTAAGCAGCAGGAAGGGTGTCACCTAGAGGTAGCCAGGTTTTGAAGGTACTATGTTAATCCCATTAAGCATGAAATGAACCAAGCAATCTGATTTTTTTGAAATGTACAAATGTTAATATTTGTAATGAATAATAATTGCCTTAATCTTTTGAGAAGAGGTTTAACTATCTTAGAAGATGAATGCAAATCTACAAAACAGCAATAATGATTTTCCATGGCAGGAATTTGCTTCAGCAAAGGTGGGGGGGGGAAGGAGACTTTTTTTAGATTAAGGAATTTCTTGTGAATATAACTTGGAACTTACTCCAGACTAAAACTGTGGCTCTGTCTTCCAGACTTCAAAAAGGTAGCACGTGGTTTTCTCTCTTCTATAAAGTACATGAAGTGCTGAATTATAATGTGACATTTATTGACTTCTGTTTACAACTAAGACACTTTAAAGACACATTATCCAGTTTCCCTAGGTAGACTAATTCAGCTAAAAAATCTCAGAAAGGAAAGTGTAAGTGGAATTGATAGATTTCTATTATTTTTTATTTTCTGCAGTTTAATAGTTGGAAAACTAATTTGTGCCTAATTTGTAACACTAGAAAGCTAAAATTGCAGATTCAGTTTGAGACTGCATATATCCAACTCTCATTTTAGCCAAGTTGAACAACCAAAAACTTCTTTCTAAATTCAGTGAAGGACAATAAATGGTCCTGATGTATATTGTATTTAGAACATGCATTTGTCCTCCTGGCAGTGTTCCTGACGAATATTTGGATATTTAAAGTCCGAAAAATTTTAATGCTCTATGGAGCAGCTCTTTCATTTTTAAAATTTTCTTCCTCTTTTGTTTTTCCATCTCTCCATACATAACCTTGTCTCCACAACAGCTCAGGACAGAAAAGACAATTAATCAGTTTCAGCAGATTGGAATCGTCAGCTTTGAGGGATATTTGTGGTGCAGTTAATAGAAATAGCATATAAATAGAATAGGGTATAAAATGAACCCTGCCTGGGAAGAATGTTCTGCTGCTCTTCTAAGTCATGAAACCTTTTTTCTTTCTTTCCCTCTTTGGCATGAATGATTTCTCTTAATCTCAGCCTAGGCCTGAGTGAGCACATTGCTGGGGTCAGTATTCGGATCAGATTTTGCTTTAGCACCTTAATAGTAGTTTGCAGCAGAATTTCATATCAGTTGCCTCACTGAGATTTATTAACTCATTATCCTTCTAGCTGACACAAATGGAAAGGGGTTTTTTGGCTGCTTTCTTACAAGGCAGCTGACCTAAGGGAATTGCTCCATATCATGGCAGAGGCACTGTTTGAAACCTCACCAGAGAGACTCAGTAGAGTGAGACCTGGGGTTTGGCAGTGCAAAGTTTCAGCTTGTTCCGGAATGAGAAGGGCTGGGCCAGTACTTGCCACTGAGGATGAGCCTCCAGAATTAATTTGTTTAATCAGAGCAACAAAGCTAAAAGGTTTTAAAAGTGCAAATATTGCAGAAATATCTGTGTCTGATCAAGCATGAACATTCCGAAGGGCATTGCTGGAGAATCTCAGTGTTCCAGAGCTAGCAGTTGTACATCCAGAGGTCTGTACTCCAAACTATTTGTTTATCCTTTGGTTTCCTCTTGTACATCAATATGATTTGTTGCGGACTTTTTTAATAACAAAAAATGTTATTTGGCAAAATATTTTGCACTATTAGAAGTCAAAAGTATCATAAAAGTAATAAAGATCTTCACTCTCAGCTTTCCAGGTAGCTCAGACCAGGTGGCTCATGTGCTGTTCAGATGACAAAGCTCCAGAGCAACCTCATGGTTCCTTGTTTAAAGCTGGCATTAATGACTTGATAGAGGTCATTCTTCTCCCTTGCTGGTACTAAACATTGCCCAAGCATAGTGCTGCAATTGTGTCTAAGAGAAGACAGGCAACACACAGGTGTTTGTTCTTGTAGCACTTCTCACTCCTTCTCATCCATCTCCTTGCATTTTACGATGAGAATTTCAAGATTCACCTTTTCTTTTCCTCTGCATCTCACATGATGTTTCTGTCCATGGTTCAATCTAAGCTGCTTTGTTTTCTTCATTTATTAAAGAAAGTAAACAGTATCAATGTCTTAAGGAGGAAAATAGAAAAAAAAATGGAAATTATGGCCATCATTACTTTCAAAACCATCAAACACCCAAGTCCAGAAATGCTGCCAGAAAATGGTTTTCAAAAATGAGTCTCTAGTACAGGCATAAATCTTACTGGCTTTACATGAGGGTTAGACACTGAACAAATAATCACATAGGTTGTCCCATTCTCACCTTTGTGGAATAAATATGGAAGCCATGTGAGACTGCAAGTATTCTTATAGTTTTTATAAGGATCATAAAACTGAAAGTTTGATAGTGGAATCTTTCAAAATTGAGGCATTGTAGTAATAATTCCCTGCTTCATGGAGTGAAAATGCAGGCTGAAAAGAAGTAAACAGATTAAATAAAAGATGTTAACATTCAATTTAGAATTATTTTAATTTCAGTCAAAATGTTTCTGTGCTTATGCTGCATTGTTTCCTTACTATTTACAAAGCCCATAGTTTGTTTACAATCATTAAATAGTATGTCTTTTTTGGTTTTGAACCTTGTATGGGTTCAGAAATAGCTTAGTCTTATATATATGTTGATTTTAACTGTAGGTACATTTTTTACTCTGTAATATACAGAATCTTTTCCACTTACTATCAGTGATCTTTTAAAAAGGCTAATATTTGTGCCTTATTTAAATAGAATTGCCAGTTACCAAATAGATAAGAGTCCAAACTGATATTTCTGGTTCAACACTCTTGTTCTCTGTCCTGTGATAACATAAAACTGTTTATTGGCTACATATGCAGTATTTTTATTACCGCATTGGGTTCTATATTAAGATAAATTTTCTGGGTCCAGTACTTTGCAAGTTTTATACTTGTATGCCTTTTATTTGTGGAAATCGTTCTAGTGTCTTTGAAAGTCATCAACATTGATCACCAGCTACTGGTGAGAATTGAATTCTGCTCAGTCAGAGCTCCTGTGGTCTTCTTCAGAGGCATCTCTTTTCTTCAGGATCTCAAAAATCTTCCCATTTCTCCTGTTTAAGGGAGATACCAGGTTATTTGATTAAGCTTTGTGGTCTGTTACTTACACATAGGAACAAATTTCCGATGTAGAAAGTCAAACTAGGACTTGAAATTAATATTTTTGAGTTTATTTTGCATAGATATCTGCCTGAAATGAGCCGTATCACTCATCTGGTTTGGGAGGAAAAAGTAAGGGCAGTGGAAGGAGAAAGGGATTCCCGAGTTGTTCCAGTGCAGTGTGGTGAAGCAGAGCCCGGAAGTCCACAGGAGGGATAGTAACTTTGAAAAAATCCAGATTTCAGTTCTAGCTCAGTTACAGTGGTTCCAGCTCAGTCATGTAGGCAAAAGTAATATTGCCTGTGGAGTTAACCCCCTGTGGGATTTGCAGAATGGATAATATTCTGGATAATAATAAAGTCAAAGCCTTCCCATTCACGTGTACAGAGATGTAACGTGGGAAACTGCAGATACCGGGGAAGGACTGTGGATGCAGAGGTGATCCCTACCCACCCTCTATGCATGCAGAGGGCAGTCTGTGTAGAATAGGCAGTGGTTTGCTCTTCCATCTCACATATTTGGGCATCATGTAGTTCTGAAAAATAGACTTGTTCTGAAGAAAAAATGTGGTTGTAGAAGTTGTCATAGAACTTGTGGACTGAACCCTTCCTTGTCATTTAGCATTTCAGTGGTGCTGCTGCTGTTGGGGTGGGATCATCAGAAACTCTCGACACTGGCTGAAGTCCTCTCTCAGGCATTGTAACACAGACTTCAGGCAGAGTTTTAGACAAGTGCTGGGTGCTTCTGAAAATCCCACCCAATCTATTAGAAGAGTGTTTTAGAACTTAAAATTCTGTTTTAGATGTCTTTTCAGGTTTTAGGATGAGCTAGTTTACAACCTCGTGTTCTTGTAACCAACGTAAAGTCTCGGCAAAAGAACAGTTAAACCAGGTTTTTAAAACAGCTTCTCTTTATCCACCTACAGTCAATCATATTCAGTCCTACAGAACAATCTTTGGTTGGTGCAGCTGTCTAGTAGAATTGCTAGGAGTGTCTAAAGTACTTTCTCTATGCATGTAAGTAATCAAAGAAACATTTCATGCAATAATCGAGTGCCAGCATGAGGCCCTTTTGCAAATGCCCCCTGTGTAATCCTGACTGTACCCTGTCCTGCAGGAAGAACCCCTAACCATGGACCTCCCTAACTCTACAGGGAGAGCTCAAGAGGAGCTTTATTTCCAAGGAGTTAGCATCCTCTCCCTTGGCACCAGCCTCTAGTCCGGGTGCTGTGAGACTCCAGCCAGTGTGTTCCCAACAGCTTGAAATTTCAGGCTAAACAAATATGGCCAATGAAATTAAGCCTGAGGCAAGCAGCTTCCTTATTGCAAAGCTCAGGATGGTGAAGGCTGTCTGTTCCTGTGGTATTGCAGTAAATCTTTGAAGAATGAATGTAGAAATAATTGCACCAGCAAAACCAGTATGAATGGTGATGTGACTTTCTTCGGTAACTTTGCTGCTATTAGGCATGTCTATCTCTGCCAGGTGCTGTTTACTTGTTAGCAGAATCTGAGCTGACCAGAACATGTCCTCATCTTCACCCCAGGAGCATGGACCACAGCTGGCCTAGAATTCATGTTCCTCTGGGTGTTGAAAATAAAGGAATGGAAAGGGATGATACGGTTTGTTTGTGCAAAACCTTCTTTGATTCATTTTGCAGTATCTGTTCCAGAGTTTTAGTCAGTGGCCAGTTGAAAGTACTTGATGGGTCTTTCTGAAAGCTGCTTCACTTACTCTTGTAGAGTTTCCTGGTGAGTCCACAGCCACCTCAGTCTAGAGGGCCATCGACAACCCACGTAGCTGGCAGGGCCATTGCCATCCTCTGCTGCGTTGGAGTATGAAGCAGGTAACAGCTGGAAGTTACTCCAAGGTTTACTGTAGTAAAGGGTACTCAAATTACATTGTACTATTACTTAGGTCAATACTAATGACACTTGTATTTAGAATCCAGTAACAGTATTAGCATTTGGAAAATAAGTTGAGTTCAAGTACGTTGACATTTATTACGATTCTGTGTGAATTAACATTCTTTCTGTTAAAAATAAGTGAGCAACTTGGTTGGGAGGGGGAACTGTGTTAACTTTCAAATCTTCAGTGAATTTTGTGCAATATTTCTCCTTGTTTCAAAGTAACTTAGTGCACATCTGCTTTCATGCAGATCCATGAAATTTTATTTTTCAGAAATGTGTAAAATTACATGTAGCTTTGAAATATGGTTGTATGATAAAAACATGAAGAAATATATTCTAATGAGGCAAATGTATATTTCCAGTGACTGGGAGTGATTATGGATGTCACATTCTGTCGAAATAATGAGGCCTAAGCCAATGTTCACATACCAGTAGTTCCATTTAACTCTTAAAAGTAAAAACTGGTTAAATTGAAGTAAGGTTAACTATTAGAATTTATGATGTTTAGTTTATACTTTGATCACTTGTTTATCACGGGTAAAAAGTTGACGTGTTAAGCATTGCTTTTCAGGACCAGCAATGAGGTGAGAGTTCATAGCGATGACCACAAGAATTTAGTTTGTGACATCCCTAATTATCATAAGTCATTACTTAAAATATCTACTAATGTTGCCAGTATCCTTTTAAGTTTTTGTAAATTAATTTCTTTGTATATTGATGTACATTTTCTTTTAACCTTTGGTTTTTCCTTGAGACCTTCTTTAAATTAATATACTTGAATGAGGCAATAAAGCACTGTGGAAGAGCTAATCTTGGTGCAGCATGCACACAAGCACATCACGTCTGTTACTTCACGATTTTTGAGGAGGAAGGGCAATTTAAAATGCATAGATGTTCGGCAAACTGACAATTTGTGTTTGTTATTTTTAAATCTGTGTCAGATGAGATGAGAAATGCCTCGACATGTTCTAATTTTTTTTTTTTTCCAGAACATTTTTTTGGTGACTCTTGAAAACTGTTCCAAATAAGGTCCCTTATTGTAAGCCTTTAATACTTAAAGGAGAGGCATAAAGTACAGGACACATTGAGATGTTTTTGAAAATTTTAAGTTAGAGGTTAAAAACCCACACACCAAACAACCAGCACTGTCTTTACAGTTTAAAAAATTTAGTTAGTTACTGACCTTTTAACAAAACTAGAGCCAAATTTACTCCATGCTTTTGCACCTTCTGGACTACTGTTCAAAGCCACCTCGAGAACTGTAATTCAGACCTTAGACTACTGTTAGTAGTGCACTGTCTAGATGTATTAAATGAGCTGTGATGTGTGGTGTGGTTTGTTTTTTCTTTTTCCTTCCAAAGTTTGTGGCGTCAGTAGAAGTTTTCGGTGAATTCCACATTACCATAAAGTGCCCAACACTGTACTATAAAATAAAATTTAACAATACCAAAATTCCTTGGGTGATGCAGGTTCTTGTTTGATGGGTTGATCTGAGCAGCATTTTTATGCATGATACTGTATTATTTTGGAAGTTTTTTTCCATTGAATGATCGTTTCACTTTCTCAAATACGGAGAAAGCAGAATGTGTTTATTTGAATGCAATAATGAATTGATTAGTGCAAACGTTAAATGTTGATGTCCTTCAAAATTCCAGTGGTATTTTTGCATCTTTTAAAAACCTTAGCTAATCATTCCTTTTTGTTAAACAGCTTTTCTTGGGCTCTAGATCTTCAAGTTATTGCCAGAAAAGTAGGTATATTATCTTACTTCATAGGTTAAGAAGTTGAAATATTAAGGAGAAACTGCAAGCAGAAGGTACAGTAATAGTAACTGATGGGTGCTGTGGTTTGAACCTTTCTCATTAGATGTTAGAAAAAGTGACAATAATTGTGATAGCACCAAGTATTTTTGTACTGTTCAGCCAGGTATTACCAGAGAGCTCTTGGGGATCCTGTTGGTGAGGGAGGAGGGGTGCCCGACCTCCTGTGGTAGCTGGGGTGGGATATGATGAGGGCTCAGACTGTGCTGCTGAGAGGTGCTGGGACCACCCCTTTTTGCAAACCTGGTCCTGACACCCCCTGCTCTTCCTGCCCCCTCCCCTCAGGCCTGGCTGTGGCCCCTCCGGCGCCTGATGGCCCTGTTGGGCCGTGTGACCCAATGGCACAGCTGGTGACCTCCTTCATCGCCTCTCCTTGCTACTGCTGGGGAGAGACTGCTGCAGAGAGCTCCTCTTGGCTTTGGTGGAGATCAGGAGTAAAATGAAGGTGGGTTTTATTTGTAATTTAGGTGGGCTGAAGAACCTGTAAGGGGTCAGCTGACCCTGGCAGGTCTCTGCTGCTCCATCCTTCTCAGGGGGAGGGCTCCTGGCTCTGCCCCAGCCCCAGCATGGAGGAGCTCCTCCATGGGCCATGGGTGGATCTCTGCTCCCCATGGACCTCCCTGGGCTGCAGGGGCACGGCTGCTGCACCTCGGGCTGCAGGGGAATCTCAGCTCTGGCACCTGGAGCACCTCCTGGAGCAGCTCCTGCCCCTTCGTCCTCACTGACCTTGATGTCTGCAGAGCTGCTTCCTTTTCTTTCTCTCAGCTGCTATTGCACAGGGTACTTCCCCCCTTAACTGTTACCCAGAGGTGCTGCCACTGTGGCTGATCAGCCCAGCCTTGGCCAGCTGTGGGTCTGTCCTGGAACCAGCTGGCATTGACTTCACCAGACATGGAGGAAGCTTCTCACAGAAGCTTTTTAATGTCGTTGCAGGTGTATGACTGTAATTCAGCTAGAATTTTCCATTAAATGTCTATGCAGCATAATCTGATCTGTGATTCACTCTTCTAAATTGAAAGCATTTTGCTATCTTATGCAAACCACGGAGACCGTGGTTTCAATATTTATATAGTCAATCCACAACTGATGAGAAACCTACAGATGATCTTGGTACAAAACAATGAGGGTGTGATTTTAACACTTGCCATTAGACCTGTGCTAGCTTACTGCAGCCAGCAGAGTGATACCAGCCATGAAGAGTGGTAGCAAAGGGATCCTCGCTGCTAGATGAAGCATAGCACATCTTGCAGTCATTTCTTTGATTTTCCACGTTTTTTGATTTGCCCACATTTATTCAGCTGTTAAAATGACAGCTGTGAAAACATTTTGTCATAAATCCAGATTATGAGTCAATTGAGGACTTTATAAAAGCAGTCTTTGCAGAAGGAGTGAAAGGTATGAAGTATTTCAGGTAAAGTTCACCTGCTTTCCTTAGTTTTTTTTTCTGAGGGCACTGAGAGTGTGGTTGCAAGTTGCCTTCTGTGGATGTTTGAGTTAAATTCTTTCAAACCTGAGAATGAGAAAGAGAGGTAATAAAGTAGTCTAAGCTGGCAGATTTTGCACCAGTGGTACAGCAGGACTCTTCCTGTCAATACAATACCAAGTGTCTGTGGAAAACTCCAAGGGGTTTGGTGTAGCAGCCACGTGGTAGCACCCTGGATACGAAAGCTGGCTCGTGTAGTAGGAGTTTTGTCATTTGAGGGAAAAATGCAGCTCAAAGCACAGTTTTACTGGGGACTTATTTAGGAGGAGAAATCGGAAACTCTCCTATTTATTAGTGACTTCTTGGTTGGTTGTGCTTCAAAAGCAGATGAGAATTGCTTTTGCAACTCACTTTTGCTTTCACACAGTGCAGCTGCAGCCGAATGATGGACAAAGCATTTCATTTTCATTCCAGGACTCACTGTAAGTTAACCTCATGTTCACAAAACGAAAAGTAACTTTATCAAATTCAAGGATTTAGATTTTTATTTGATGTGACAAGCAATAACAACAACAACAGCAACAAAAACCTAAGCAATGCCTGGAGTGTTGTTGTGGGTTTGCTGGTATTCAGATAAAGCAGAGTAGAGTCAGTCTGCAGATTTTCACCAGTCAGAAAAAATACTAACAGCTTCTTGCACTTCAGAAGCCCTGAGGCAGTCAATCCTGTTGGAAATTCTGTATGAAACATAAACAAGCACAAGTTCTAAAAGCAAAGTTTGGGAAGCACATTTGGAATATGCGATGGGCTGTATATTATTTCCTTACTGTGACTGCCTGTTTCACATTCCTCCTGAAAGTCAAAGGGCTGGGCTCCTGATGGTGTACTGCTTCACTCATTTTTTTTGGTTTTGGGTCCACTTCTTCTCTCAAATAACTGTCACTGAAACATGGGGAACAAAGCAGCAACAAACTCCAACACGCACCTCTGAAAAAGAAAGGTATAGCATGGCCTATAAAGACTCTACTAAACTTGGTTTCGAGGCTTTTCCTATTAGGTCTGTTGGCTGTTTTTAATTGTTCAATCCTAAACTACTCAGTTTCATGGATGAGACACAGTAAAGATGTTCTCTGCCATGCAGAGCTTACACAGTACTCCTTTGCCTACAGGAGTTTGTTTTCCAAGTGCGTATAATTCTATGAATAACTCAACTAAATTGTGGTACTCTGCCTTGAAATGTGGTTTGGAAGTTGTAGATACAGCAGAAAGTTCTGTCCTGCCTACAGATCTCGGCTCAGTTACATCCTTGCATTGGCTCCACATTTAGTAATACACCACTTTATGGAGCCAGCAGCGTTCTGTTCACTGTTCCTTTTGAGAAAATAACCTGTTAATATAGTACCACCTGTTTAGCAGTGAGGAGGATTATGTACTTAGAATGTTCAGCTGAATAATACATACAAACATCTGACATTTGGCCTGCTCTGAGAATAGGTGACATGCTTATTTAACGATTTCGAAAATGTTAAAATGGTGAGGTAGAAATTAAAATGTCATTTTAAAATACTTGTATTTAACTTATCTGATTCAGTCCTATTCTACATCTCCCCTTGGCATATTTGTACTGGGGGTCACGGTAGCAGTCTGACACTGCAGATACTTTGAACGATATACATATGAACATTGTTGGCATTTCAGCCTAATTAGTTGCATCCTATTTTGTGATTTGTCTTTGGTCCTTTGGGTTGCTGGCCCAGGATTTTTTTTTTTAACCTTTTTTTTTTTATGCTCATCATTGTCTCATTTTAAATGTCAACAGACCAGTATTTGTGTAATTGGTTTTCTACCCTTATTTTTTTTTCTTCCCAATGTCATAAAATTTGACAAGCGATTTCTACATCTTAGGCAGGCTACACAAGAAAAATACATCCCAGGACTGAGTGACAAACACAAACTAATCCAGTCTGTGCAGGTCCTGAGTGCAGCCACATATTTTTCTGGCCAGTGGTCACTCTTACCCGTGGTTCTGAACCAGAATGATCTTCTCTGGAGCTGGTTTAATCACTTGTGCCATCACTGGGCTGCCCTGAAAGGCAGATCTGCGTCTTCTCTGTTGGGCTCATTTCTCATGCAAAAACTTGCTGGAGCTTCCTTCTCCCTGGGGTCAGGTTTATCACAGTTGTCTATGATCCTGCCACAGATCCCTCTGGAAGAAAATGCTTGGCACTGGGCTTGTTCGGCTGAACATTGAGGTTTAATGCATTCCAGAAGGAAAGTCTCAAACTGCTGGTTTGCTTTAAATGACCCTCTCTTGATGTAGGGTTGTGCCCAAGGGATTATTTAAATCTCTGGAAGAGCTGCAGTCACCGACACATGAGGATGCACTGCCAGAAACTGAGGGAGAAGAGCAGTGCACCTGTGTGCTCTTCTGGTTTGCTTTTCTCCCTGCTTTGTCGCTGGGATCTGGGTCGAGGTTGCTCCTTTTGTGGGTCGTTGTGGCCAAGGTGTGAAGTGCTGTTCCCACGGTGGTGCTGCAGGCAGCCAGGAAGGAAAGCCTGGTGCTTTTTCCTCCCAAGTACCCCTGGGCTCCTGGCTGATCCTGAGGTGGCTGTGGTACAGGCAGGGTGCCCTGTCTCACTGGATGCCCACTGATGGGCATCTTCTCCCTGCTTGCTGAGGAGGGAATAAGAAGCAGCTAAAGCTGCATTTATTTGTTTAAACTGTTCTGTCCTCCGAGCAAAAATATGTGGAAACACTCCACACATCTTCCCCGAAGACTTATACTTCCCCAATCTGCCTAAAAATTGTTCAGTTATCTAGGAGTAACACCCAGACTTCTGTTATCTGTGTGCCAGCTGTGAGGGAGATGCTCAGTTGTTTGTTTTGTGGGACTGAAAGCAGCTCTGCGAGCTGAGGCTGCCCTGTGCCCTGATTGCCTGGGCATTGCAAACACACGCTGGTGCAGGGGCTGCTGGCACAGGTGACAAGGGCCACAGCCACTGTGGTCACCTCGCCTTGAGGTGGCCCTGCACAGCCCTTCCCTTGCTCCCCCTCCTCCCCTGCTGCTGCTCCTGCTGAGTCTCTGCTGCCAAGAAGGGTTAGCGCAGGTGCCAAGTGAAACTGAGTGGGTTTAAATTGGAAACACACATTTTTGTCAGCACTGGTTATTACAGTACGTGCCAGTGGAAATTGCGCTTTTGCTGGAACTACAGGTGGAACCTGAAAGGTCACACACAATATTGAGATGAGGAGAATGGCATGCTTCAAACGGTGCCATGAAGAGCATGGAACCAGATGAAGGCCTGTGTGGCTTTTCTCTGATCAAAAAAGATGATTTAAAGCCATGATTAGGACATGCCCGCCTTGGTGGTGCTCGACAGTGTTAGATGGATTGCTGGGGAAGGAATTGCTTTGTCAAATGTCTCTGGGGAAAGAAAAATCACAGCCTGATAAAATCAGAAATTAAAAGCAACATTTGTGAAACCCAGTTAAAACCAGCAAAGTTGCTCAGATTGGTTGCAATATAAAATCTCCCAATGCATTTCTATCCAATAAATATAATTTGAAAGAACGTAAACTCAGAAAAATCACTGCTGAATTGAGAGCTCTGCCTGGCCTTCAGTACTCCACCTGTGCCTTGATTCATAATTTATGCTCTGGCTTTTCGCTGTGCAAGAGGTCTTCACACCTCATGGCATACATTATAGATGGAAGAGTTTAGGTTAAAACATGCTTTTACAGTGAGGCTTGGGATACTGCCCGCTCTCCACATCAAATTCATGTGTGCAATTTAAACAAGACCTCACTCTGCTCCCAATAAATGCACACCAGATGTATCTTTTATAAATGTTCGGTTTTGCAGCATCTTGACACATGCCAGTAGTTTGAAGGCTGTGCATGCTTCAGTGGGGCATGAAAGCCCCATCCATTCATTCAACTGTGACATCTTGCAATAGGCAAAATTCTAGTGGTGTCAGCTATTCACTGCTCGACTTTATTGAGTTACAATGCCTAATCTGATGCTCTTTTTGTGAATTGTTTTCAGAGGTGTCATTTTTCTTTAGCTGAGAGGTGATTGAATAGCACGGGAAAAGGAACTTGGCCAAAATCCTCTGATCCGTGATTCCTGATGTTATGTGACATTACACATGTAAGGTTTGTCCTGCAGTGAGACTTGGGGCTTATGTTAAATAAAACATAGCACAGACATTTGGGGCTGGGAAAAAGACTTTGCTGTCTCTTATCTGGAGACAAGATTTCTGCTGCAGGACTGTATTTATTATGGCCATTTAAAAAAGTGTGTCAACTATTTTCTTTATTTAATACTGTAAATTAGATGAAGTTTGTTACTAATTAGCATCTGTGTGAACAATAATCGCTAGCCAGGTGTAGACAATGACAAAAAATTGTGGCTTAGCTAATCACTGGCCAGAAACCTGGATGGGTGAGATGCTTCCTCACATCCTCCAGGACCAGGAAGTGTGTTTTGGAGGCTTGGGAAGGGAGAGGATTCCCCACCTGAGAATGGCCTGCTGCAGCTGGAAAAGTAGCATGGCATCATAGCTGTGAGTCTGTGAAATGTACTCTGAAAGTTTCAGATCACTCAGTTGTACTCAATAGAAAGATAATTCTATTTTGTTGAAACAAGAATTCTTGTGCTTCTTTGAGGCATAGTAAAACAAATCCGTGGTGGTGCTGGTGGTGTTCCTCTTCCAGAGAACACAGAAAAGCAGTGTTTTCTATTTAAACCCCATAAGGTCAGATCATGATTATCTTTGGAGAGTGAGGTCTTAACAACAGTCAGTTACTAAAATATTGGCAGACATGAGTTTCGTGGTTTTGGAGATGTTCTGCAGGTTCAGGCTTAAGAGATGCTATTGATTTAGGCAATGAAATAGACTTTCCCAGAAATCACTTTGACACACGTGGATTCTCCTGCTTTAACTTGTGATTTTGAAGAATAAATAAACAAAAGGATTGGATAATTATTTTTTAAAAAACACCTAGTGATTCTACCCTTATCCCCTGGAGCAGAGTTCTGGAGCATCTGTGACAAGGAAATACTGACACACACTTATCAAAGGAGAAGATAAGAGTAATTGCTCAATGGATTTCATTTCACCAGAGTACCCTGTGATTATCTGGCAGTGCTCCAAGTGCCCTGCTCTGGGTGCGCGGTGGCTGCTCTGGCTGCAGCACAGGATACTGCTGCTTGAGTTTGGTTGGTTACATGCCAACATGCTGAGAAAAAAAATTCTCGCAGAAGTTCACATTCACCTTCTGTCCTGGGTGTATCACTTCTGTAAAATAAGCTGCTCTTGCCAAAAGAATTTGTAGCAACCTCCTTGCCTTCATGACAGGCCTTTAGAGGGCTGGGGTGAGCACAGATGCCTCTTCCAAGGAGGTCAGAGGACAGGGGTGTGGGAACAGCAAGCCTCAGCTGGGAAAGAGACTGCGTAGGGTATGGAAGGGACCAGAAGTGAGGCAGAGTTGGCCCATGGCCTCAAAGGCGTCTTTTCATTATTGGGAGTGGTTTCTTTAGGTGCTGCCTCCTCAGGTCTCTGCTGTTTGGGAAGTCAGCTGCTCGCAGGCCATTGAGGCAGGGCTGGGCCCTGCTCAGAGACATCAGAGGGAAGGAATTGTGTCTTACTTGGAGCTGTCCCATTCTACAGCTGGGCTGCAGAGGAGCTGAACTGCTCCAGGGCAACCCTGTCAGGGTGCTGATGCTTTTGAGGCAAAAGGACTCTTGGCTTCTGAGGTCATTGATCTTTATTGAAAAGTAACAGAAAGACTTTTGAAGAGAGCAGAAAGTCCCTCATGAAAATGGGACTTACATTAAGTGAGGAAAAGCCTTGCAGCTCTGCTGCTTTCCTGCCTGTGCTTGTCCACAGTGCTGGTAAGACAGCAGTAATTTCAGAAGCAGAGCATGTGCTTCTCAGCTCGTATAAATTGGCTTCTGTGGGGCTGTACTGATGTGTGGCACTTTGGAACCTGGCACAAACGTGTCCCTTTGATGGTCCGGGGCAGTGAGTTCCTGTGGCTGCAGCAGAGGATGGTGGAGACTGCGGTGTTGAGGCTGGCAGCCCCCAGTGTTCATCTCATTCCCAAGTATGGAAAATGTTTCTTGATCCTTTGATTCCTAATGGCAAATTTGACTTCTTAAACTGTGAATATAGTTCTGACCTGGGGATAATTTCCTTCGTAATTGCATGATGAGATAATCCCATAAAGCAAAAATAATACAGGCTTCATGTGACTCAATATAATCCTTGTTTATTGCTCATTCTGATCCTGTACAGAGCAAAATAGTAATATGAATGCAGCATCTAAATTATGAATACACTATATACATATAGAGAAGGAACAGTTAATTTTACATAAAACAGAGAAGGCACGTAATGCAAGGTAATTCTCACTGTTTCACAGGTTGGATGTCACCTTTTTCCAAAGAAAAGGGAATGGACTGTGAAAGGAGGGTAAATTGCTTCATCCTTCCCCTGCCTCTGAGTATCTTTGGAGGGATTTGGTGCAGAGCAGATCGTGTGCCCTAACCTAGCACCCGCTCTTTCTTTGTAAAATGCTATTAGACATGAAGAGAAAGTTTAAATATGTAAGGTTTGGGAGTATACTGAGCTTTTTTTTTTTTTTTCTTTAATGGATAGGTTGCATGTGATCATGAATAATACATTATACTTCAAGCTTTTGAGTCAAATACTGAAAGAGATTAAAAAAAAGGAATTTTGAAATATTTTAAGTCTTTTATGTGAAGATCCCTCCACATTAGTGGAGGTTATCAGTGCTTTTTTTGGGAACCAGAAGCCAATTTCAATATTTTTTCCTTATAGCAGCACAAATGCTCTCCACAACTCCTAGATGCTATTGCTCCTCCCCCAATGTCTGGGCTTCTACACATTCTATCAAACCCCTGGGCTGAGAAGCAGAAAATAGATTGACATCTGCTGTCTCAATCTTAATCTGTGGGTTAAATTTCTTCAGGGGTGTTATTAGACACTCCTTAAAATGTATTCTCTTTTGCTTTAGCTGTTGTTCCCTGGTTGAGAAGGGTCAGTCTTCCTAACCTTGCAATTTATGGTGGCTATAGAACGTTCATGTAGCGACAGCTTTGGGACTGTTTGTGCTTCTCCAGGCTGCCATTGAGCATTTCCAGCTGCAGCATCTACCTCCCTGCTGCCTTTGGATGTTACTTCGTTAATTCAGATTTTCAGGAAGTGTGTTTGGAACTGACATTTGTTGCCTTCTGGGCCTTTTCTTGTTTGTTTCTTATATGATTTTAGAGTTCTGAATATTTCACATTTCAATCCCTATTTGAAGTAAAACGTGCTCCCTCTAAGTTATCCTACACAGATCTGTTTCCGTAGGTAATTCTCATTCCTGACTCACCATCCTCCTCCCTCTGCTTCCTTTGGCCTCACTGCCGTGAAAGTCCAGCTTCACCCTTGCTGAGATCCAGCTTTTGCCTCCACCTCCCTCAAGTGCCATTTACTTTCATTGCCTTTTCTTCTCTCATTTTTCTGTGAATTTCCACCACTTTTACTTTTATCACTTCCTCTCCACTGAGGCTGACAGCAATCACAACTTACTCTAATCTTAGTTTAAAGGTTTTTCCCCTGCCTTCTGTCTCCTCGACTTACTTTCTACAAACCACACTCGTATTTCACTGTGAGATTTTTCCCTTTGTTGTGCTTTTATGGGTGTCTTTTTAATTCTCTAGGAGCATATTCCTCCTGAACTCTCTTTGGTCTGTATGAAAAGTCTTCAGGCTTTCATCTTCTCTGCCTCTTCCTTCCTCTGTACATGCTCCTGGGTATCTTGCTCAGCCCTATAGATTCTCTCTGTGGCAACACTTTCTGGAATATTTTATTACATCTCTGCAGATTGTTTTTCTACTGTATCCCAGATTTCATCTGGAGAGTCAAACCACGGAGAAGAGCAGATTTACTCTCCAGCCCTTCCTTATTTTTGCTCTGTCTTTCCTTGTGCTTTCCTTCAAGTTAGTTCTCCTTGCAAACTGCCTCCATCTTCAGCTGCCTTCTCCCTTTTGTCCTTTTTCTTTGAATCGGGTAATAATTAAGCCTGGAAGGGACCTGCTGATGTCATCTAGTTCAACCTCCTGCTCAAAGATGGGCAGACTTCAAAGTTAGATATTTGTTATAACCATTCTACTGTTATTTCTTATACGAGTTAATTTCTCTTTTTCTTTCTCCATCTCTGCTATTCCCGGAGATCTCTATCAATCCTATCAGTTGAACTCATTGACCAGAAAACCAAGACCATAAAGCAGGAGTGTGGAAGCATCTTTTCTGCATCCACTTTATTAGTCCAGTGCTGCTTCTGCTGCTTGGGCCTAATGCATGCTTCCAGATGTGCCCTGGTGTTCGGAGCTTGCTGTCCCCAAGCTTTCCCCAGCCTGCAGCCTTCCAGCTTCTCTTCCCCACTCACTTACTGCTTTGCCCTCTTGTTATCACAGCCTCCACGTCTTTGCCTACTTGGCCACTTTCATGGCACAGTTGGCTTTGTGTCTCTCACAGCTTTTTTGTGTGAGGCAAAACCCACGTGTAAGAATCCACACAAATCTCTTCTGCTTCACTCGTGGTCTCTCATCTTCACGTGCCGTTCTCTGCTGTCTCATTTACTTGGTGTCTGCTGCCTCAAACTGCGCACTCCTTGAGTCAATTGCTTCTTTTTCTTCCCCTCATTGTTTATGTATCTTTCTAGAAATTATCACACCTAAGAAACTTTATGGTGTGCTTTATTATGCCTCAGCAGTATCTCATGGGGCAAAAGATGGGCTAAATCAAAAGTTTCAATTAATGGCTACTGCGTCTGCAATTACATAAAGCCATGGTTTGAAAAGATCCACCCTGAATTTCTGCTCTCTCTTATCATAATTTTAGTAACTTATTTTTCCATTCTTTCCTCAGCTGTCTTTTGAACTCTCTGAATTTAGACTGCAGCTGTACAACAGCAATTGCATTCAAAACAATAAGCTTCAGTAGTAAAGCTGTAAATTTGGCTGGAATAAAATCTGTCGTGCATTTTTGCTGTGACTACATTCTGCCCTTCTAACTCAGCTTGAATCCAACCATCCACTCACATTTTCTGTAGTGCCTTGTTTTGAAAGATATTGGTGAGGACTGCAAAAAGTCCTCGATGTGCTTACTCTCATAGTAACTGCTAATCATCTAATACAAAAATAAATGTGAGTGGCACTGATCTTCAGTAATCCCTTTAGGGGCTCATTCAAAATGAATCATGAATTGATCATTAATTTAAAAGATGAGTTAAAGTCTTGGATACTGAGTGTGCATACTCTGTTATGCAACTCTTGGAATAATCATCTGGGGGTTGATATGTCTGCCTGGGATGTTTCACTGCTGTGGGAACATGTAAGCTGAAGTGCAGAGAGAAAGAAATGCTTTCACAGAGTTTCCACTCTGTTGCCTCCTTATTGTGGGTTCAGTTTGTGTGGGAGCAGTGTTTGTGATTTAATTACTTGACTACATCTGAAAATTGACTGCATGATTTACAGTTAAATTTTGCCTCTACATTCCAAAAGACCCCTTTGACCTGGGAGCATTTTTGGCTCATAGAATCATACAATTGTTAAGACTGGAAAATAC
The DNA here is from genome assembly GCA_013398115.1 of Falcunculus frontatus. NCBI lineage: Eukaryota > Metazoa > Chordata > Aves > Passeriformes > Falcunculus > Falcunculus frontatus. The sequence goes on along the minus strand of VZRV01006376.1, from coordinate 1,307,519 downwards.
CTTTAAGATCATTGAGTCCAACTGTTAACTCACATTTTCAAATGTCTACTTCATTACAAGATTTCTTTGTATCAAATGTTTGTTTCATTGCATTATGTGTCAATGTGATTTTTATTACATCTATGTTAATGTCTGTTTCATTACGAGACTTCTTCCAAGCTTCTCCATTGCATTTCATGCATTTGTTTCTTTTTTGACAAAGCAACCCTTTTGCTGCTGAGGTTTATGAGGTAGTTAAATGGGATTATCCCTGTTTTAAAAGAGGAAAATTGAGGCATAAAAATTTATTTGCTGATGGTCTTATGAGAAGTTTGAGCTCCAGGAGAAGCACCAAGTTTGTCCTAATTATTTTCAAGCCACTGTTCTACCTGTCGGCCACTTCTGCCTCTTTCCTGGTATTTTCCAGGAGCTTTAGGAAACATTTCTAAGCATTCTTTTTGGCAGCCGATGTGTGTTTGCAATGTGAGAAGCAATAATTTTCTAAAAGGGACCACTGGGTAATATTGTAATAGGAAAAAGGCAGTAGTGTGGATGCACACAATTTGTTTGGGATATTTAGATTCCATGTCTCCTAACTGGTCAGGTTGTGCCCACTGGGTATTTTAAGCAACAGTCTTTTATCGTGGGAGAAATATGTGCTTTTGTGGAAACTCAAATTCATTTCACCTCCATTTTGGTAGAAGGTGGAGGGGCAGCAAGTAAAATGAAAGAACCACAAGGAAGAAAAACAAATTTGAAGCGTTTATTTTGGAGAGTTTTCACAGAGCTTCCTTTTAATCCCTGATTAACAGATGAAAGAAGATACACTGAGACACAGCTCTAGTACTAAACCCTTTGATAACAGAATTACAATGTCTTTATTGTACAGGCTTAGTTGACTTGTCTGCATCATCCTCTGCAGCAGTGATTGCTAGGCAGCCAAAGGAGAGTGCAAAGGAGAAGCTGTTATCCGTGTGGTGTCCAGAGCAGGCACTTACATTTATCCCAGGAGCCATTACTGTCTGTAATGCCTACTGCTGATTATCAAGGCTGGAGTTTCCAGTGCAAATAAAAATTGTCCTTGGATGGGCTGGTCCAAAGCAATGATAAATGTCATCGGTTCACTCAAATGCTAAAAGATTTTTCACGTTATTGAACTTAAAAGGAAAGCAGTGAAAGCCCAAAATCATTGTAAATATTTACCAGAATGAAAATGAATATATCTAACATATGTACAGTGTCCCCTTTCAGCCATGGCTGAGGATGGAGGAGCGGCTTTGCTTTCTTCTAGATCAGTCTTTCCATGGGCGGTGGCTGCACCATGTTCCACATCTCCACCCGGGACCCCTCCTTCTCCTGCCGGCTGGGGCTGTAGGTGCCCTGTGTCGCGCGCTTGTTGGCGGTGACGGCCAAGACCACCATGGCCAAGGACAGCACCACCAGCAGGGCCAGCGTCACCGAGCCGATGGAGGTGAATATGCTCGAGATCAGGTCAGCTGCCAGCTGCAAGGATTGAAATAATTGCGATATGATTGCTGTCGAGAGAAGGCTGAGACACACCTGAGCTACCCCAGAAGGAAAACAGAAACCATGCTGTGGACAGGGTTTTGCGTAGGTGAGCTACTGCTGAAGCACCATTTATTGGTAGGGTATTAACCCCTCCAGATTTTGTTCTTTGGGCACCTCAGAAAATGCTTGGTGTTCAAGGCAGAGCTGGATGAATTTTGTGTAAGGACCCATTCCTTTTAACTTGAAAATGTTACCTTCCTTACCTTGAAAATGACCTGTAAGTTCATGTGTCTGTGGGCTGAAGTAGTAATTCAGCAATTATTTAGTCACTTCAATAACAATTCATTATTCCTAATTTGCTTGTGAGCATGCTGTTGCTGGTCTTTGCTCCTCCAAGTTAAACATGAGCTAATTTGAATATATATTGAGTCACGTTTCTGTTTATCTTGCTGGAGAAGTGAAATTTACATGAATATTTTTATATAGATATACGTATATATATAGAAAATTTGCTTACATTAAATATTGTAAAATGTAGTATTTCTACAGACATTCCTACCAATAAGTAATTTCTTTTCTACCAGCATGTTTGCATGAAATGAGCGTATAGAGGCTGCACAAGAGTGCATAATCAGTGTATTTTCACAAATAAGTTTTAAAATATTCATGCAGCTCTTCTTCCACATACAGACTTCACAGCTTCATCTACAGAAACACAAGCAGTACAGTACAGGATGAACGTAAGGATGCTCTGAGATTTTGGTTTTTTTCAGTTTTCATGTGGCAGTGGGAGATGTAATAATGTCAGAAGGCAGAGTGCACATAAACCAATCTGTCAGCTGGAAAGCTTCAGACCAGAGAAATTTTATAGTTGGTAGATGAACGTTTTATACACATCTATGTATGCACTTTCATGTGTAAAAAATCTTATGGTGAGGAGAGCAGTGAAGTGATGTGGTTAGTGTGGAAAAGTGGTCACTATGGACAGAATGACCCTAGCAGGAATTGAACTTCTGGGCAGATTCTGCCATCCATCATCTTTTGATTTGTATTACAAGTGACAGCTGAACTGCCCGAGATGAATGTGTGCTTGAGGCTGAACTTTCAAATCCCCAAATATTTAGAAAGGGAAAACAGCAGGTCAGAGCCCGTTTCCCAGTCAGACGCTCCATGTTGCAGGATATTTTAGTGACCTGCTTACTCGTCATTTCTAAGGAAGGGTAATCACAGTCCAGAGCACGAGGATGATTTTGCACTCAGCGATGGATGCCCTGCAAGTGGATGCTGCTCTGTGTGTGCATCCCCTGGACTCGTGCCTTTGCAGGAGATCAACAATGCCAGAGGGAAAATGTTAAAACAATCCTGCCTCTTTTTTTCCTCTCTCCACTTCCACACTGATGTAAAAGGTCCTGCTATAATAGTAAAAGCAAGTTTGGCTCAGGGGTGCTCCCCAGGGGATAAATGATCGACTAGGATATTTTCCTCTGTCCTTGATGGCTAAATATATTGTCCCTGTGATTTTAAAAATGTTTTTCCCAATAGAAATAATATAATGCAGGTGACAGACCAAATGACTACTGCTCTAAAACAAGGTGGCATGAAGCCTGCTGGTCTATTAAATCGTATTGGATTGGGAAGGTTATTTCATCCTTGGATGGTGGTACTGACATATTTGAGATCCTAGTTTTGCTCTGTATTCTGTTGGACTATATGACTCTTGTTCCTCTTTTCTCAGAGAGGCAGCAAATTTTTAATGGAATTTTTGTTCTCAGAAGCTCTCTTTTATTTTCATTGCCGGCTCTGGGAAAATAAGGACTGAGATAGTCCAGGTTAACTCTGATCCTAGGGTTGAACAGGCCATTTGCAAAAGAAATGCACTACCACAGGCAAATGGATGGCATGGCCTTGCCTCTGATATGTGAAATTTCTGAACTCAGTCTTCTGTTTTCCAGTCCATACTCTTTCCTTTTCTGTTGCAAGCATGTCTGTCTGTATCTATGGAAATATTTTCATTTATGATAACCTTCAAATTAATTTGATTTCTTAAAGAAGAACTTTTTGCAAGGAATTGGGGTGGAGAAAAAAACCTGTGACTTGTTAAAATGGAGTCACACCTCTAAATCCCATTCTCAAATTAAAATCATCGTAACAGGGATTTTTTTCATTTTGTAATAGTTACTTATTAGAGAATCCTTACCTATCCTGAGCCATATGTAAAAGAAGTTACCTCACTGGTTAACATTTGGAGAGCTAGGGATTTTTCCATGATCAGATACATAAGATAATTTAATTTCTGTGTCTATATTGCTTCTAATTTCTAAATGTGAACAAAAGGCCTTTACTTCATCTTTTTAGGTGGATTCTATTGATCAAACCCCCGCTGATGTTCCAGTACTGTCCCCTGGTTTATCAGCCCACAGCTCCCTGCCGAAGTTTCCAATATGAGGTACCCCCTTAGCAGTTGCACTGAACTGGTAACAAGAGCTGCCAGAAGGCTCTGCAGTCTGCTCCCATCAAAATCAACTGCTTCTTTAGTAATTAATGGCTGAATTGCTAAATTAATTTGGAAAATCAGCTGGCTGATCTGGAAAAAAAATATCTGAAAAGCTCTGTCCCCTGTCATCTCAGAGTCTGTTCTCTGCGTGTTTGGTGATCATGATAGACTGAAATAATTGTAACTGGTGATCCCAAAAATAAAAGGATTGAGCAACATTTTTAGTAACATTAGTGCTGCTGAAACAGTGGAAAAGAGGTTTTCTGTCACTGACCATACTGTGTACTTTGCATAAAGGAAGGGCGTGGTCATTAAAAATGCAGTTTGAAATTCAAGGTCCTGTATCAGTGCTTCAGGCTTTCCTGGTGAGTCCTTGCTGGTGCTTCCACCATGGATGGGTCTGCGCTGTGAACCTCTGGGATGTTTCACAGAGTGCCCTGGGGCTGCCCACGTGTGTAGCTGCTCCTCTGGTGCTCCACCCGTCTCAGATCCCCTGGCTGTGGGTCTGGGGCATCCTAAGGGACTAGATGACCACACTCCAATATCACTTTTCAGCTTGATGTCACAGTTCCCTGCCCCACATGAACTGGTTAGCACCTGGCCATTGAGCTGAGTGCCTGGGAGACTGCAATATACAGTTTGTCACAAGGCTGCTGCAGAGTCCCGAGCAAGAGGCGTTCTTTGGCCTAGAGCTTCAAAAGCAGAAGGAGAAAGCTCTGGAAAATAAGCTCTTTTTTTTTTGGCACAAAAAAAAAAGCCACTGGACGTACAGAAGCTTGTGAAGGGAAACAAGTTCCTGAATTTTTTTGCTGAACACCTTTGTTTTTACGGAAGCCTAGGAGACCCCCCTACATTGTGATTGTCCTTCAGAAATAGTTCTTGCTAATAAATAACACGTGGTGATCACAGACATTTTTGAATGTAACTTCAGCACTGTTTATGAATAACGAAATATATGCAAGGTACATGAAGGAGGGTTAATTAACTGGCTGGGCAATACCTTAGAGATTCTCATTATAGTTTGAGGCTGGGCTGAGAGGACTCCTGAGGGCTCTTCCAACCTGAATTATCTCATGAGCCTTTTTAGAAGGTGGTTGGTGACAGAACAGTTTTAAGAATTTCCCAGCCCCTAATATAGAGGGGCTGGCAGTAAAAGCTGCATCCTTGGTGGTAATGGATGCTGATGGCAAGATGATAACAAAAAAATGAAGTTTGCTACCATTGGAAGGCCTATCTGCTTCTCACTAAGTTATTTTATGTAGGATGTTCTATTTATATACCTTTGGATGACAGCTGGAGCAAGACAAGTTTATTTTGGCAAAATTTTTAAAAAAGGAAAAAAATATATTATTGAATTTAGTTTTCATGTAGCGGATAGCTTCATCTGCAAGAACAGAAGAAAATGCAGGCAAAAAATCTTCATATTTTTCTGAAGTCAAGAGTTTTAGCTTTTCACTGGTAGTTTCACATAAAAGTTGATTAATTTTCCTAGGGTTATTTTAATTGTTAAATTAAAATTATTTAGAATATTTAGATTGCATACAATAAATCATTGAATAGAGCGACATTTCACTGTAGCTTGGGGTTTTGCTTTTCATTTGGTTATGGAAATAGATTTATTGTTTTGCTTTGGTTCCTTGATCCGCTTTGTAGATGAACATTTTGGATAAGGAGGGCCCAGTTCGGAAGTCAGAGCTCAGAGGCATTTATCGACTCAGTGTATGTTTGCTTATCTTTAAACAAGCCATCTCCCACATGGGTGTTTGATAAGAGGGAGCATCAGGGATTTGCTGTAATGAACATTTCCATGTGTGCCCAGTGTCAAAAGGCAAGAGGGAACCCGGCCAAACACACAGGGCCTCCTCCTCCTCCTCCTGCGTGTTTGACACCAGCATGGCTGAGCTGAGCTAATCCTGCCCTGTGTCCACTCAGGGATGGGCGGTGTGGCCACGGACCAGGAGAGAGAAGGAAGGTGCAGCCGTGGTGCTGGCAGAGAAACGGCAGTGGGTGTGAGGGAGAGAGGCAGCGAGAGCTTCCTCGGGACGCTGCTGTGTGGGGAAAGCTCGGGATGTGTCTGTGGGGTGTGGGGTCGTGACGTGCTCCAGGGGCAGGAGCCTGCTGGCCTCTGTGCCTGGGCACCAAGGATTAATCCACCTTCATTCCTGCACTCGCTCAGAAATGGTTCTGGACGCGTCTCCAGACAGAGACATCAAGGCAGGTTTTAAAACACGGGGATTGACAAACCCCGGAGATTTCCCTTCCCTGCCACATGCGGGGCTTGCTGGGAATTCTGCAGCTGCTCGTGTGCACTGGAGCTTTTGCCGGCGAAGTCTCCGGATCCTGAGTCCTGACACCACTCACAAGGTTATCACTTCATTCCCGGTAAGAACATCTGATCCGTGCCGCCCAGATTTACTGCCCCCAGATCAAAACCATTTGCTGTGGTAACGATTGGCTTGAGTAGTCCTAATCCATGTCAGAATTACTTTGAAAGGTTTGGGGGCATATAGGGATAATAGTGAGCAGCCAAAGAAAAGCCATTTGCTTGATTAAAAGGCCCATAGATGTGCTGAGTTTATTTCACAGAGGATTTACATCCATCTTATTGGAATTTTTTTCTGTTACAGGCTGAATTCAAATAAGAATTTGTGTAGTTCAAGGAGAAATCCAGTCAGTCACACACAAATCCGTTATCATGAGATGCATTGATAAGCCCAGCCTGTGAGGCTACAGTTTATCTTCAACAGCAGTAAAGTGGCCATAAATCTGTAGATTGACTTTGTTCCAATAAAAGTACATTAAATGAGTGGCACCCTTTTTCTGTGATTTTCTTTTTTCACCTTAGCAAACCATGACCTATTGCTCTCCCTCACATCACCTGCAAAATGTAGCTGCTCTGTTTGTGCTAAACACCAGCCACCATATCCCAACAGCTGTTGGGCTGTTGAGTTGAAGAAGAAATAATAACATTAACAATAACAATAACAACAACAACAACAACAATAATAATAATAATAATAATCTTCTGGGGACTCTTTTAAAGAGCACAGATTCATGTCAAGCAAAACACTGCATGGGCTACTGGAAAAGACAAACTATTTTTACGATATTATAAACATCACCTATTTTCTTTAACTGCTTTATCCTTTAATGGTTTATCCTGGTTTCCTGCTTCATGCTGTTGTCCGTGTGGGCACTGATCTTTGAGTGTGTCTATATACAGTTATTTTTCATGTCCTTTAATAGTTTTCTCCTTGCTGCTTTGGTGCCTGTGGTAACAAAGGAAGCAGCACTGAGTGCACCTTAGCTGATTTTCCACTGTTTATCATCAGCGAGACCACCAACTCCTTTTCCTTCTGCACGGCTCAGAACTCTTCAGTTCATCCTGTGGGCTTCAAAAGTAGCAGTTGCATTGTATAGACAATCCTCTTGTCCCCTGAAGTGATTCCTGGAAGGTGCAATATTTGCTGTACTGTAAACCTGATGCCTAACAAGTTTCAGGATTATCTGGTAGGAAAAGTGTTTGAATTCTCTCAGACTGAGAAGCAAAAAGCAAGAGTTAAAAACAGACCTAGGAAGACTGCTGCAGGGCTTTTCTCTAGTTTTGCTTCCTTCATGAGTAAGAACCCAGTTTGTGGGACCAGATTCAGCTGTGGAGCCTTGAACACCTGAAGAAGACCTCAGTGGCCTGAGGGTGTGCTTGCTTCCCCCTGCAGTCAGCCAGCCCAGAGCTCCAGTTCAGGGTGGCCTGTGGTTGCCACAGATTGGCTCTGGTGCCTTCTCTGTGCAGCAACCCAAGGCAGCATCACTGCTTTTTTCTCCCATCTTAGGAGCTCTTCCCCCTGACCCTATGCTCACTGGGAGGAGGCTATCCTCTTGTCCCTCACCTCCCTCTGTAGCCCTCTGAAAATGTCTCTGTATTACATCTTGAATTTCCAGCATTGCCATTGCTGTTTCTGCCATCAGCCTCTGAGTTATTTTCCTGATAGCTGCAGGGAAACACAATCCCACTGCCTGGAGGGCCTGAATGAGACACCGAGGCCTGTACCTGCCCCTATGGACATCGCCGGAAAAAATACTTAGGTGACTACTTCTGATGCGTGCAGAATATCCACAGTATTTAGGCAGTTCATCTTGAAGAAGAAAGATTTTAAGTAATTATTTAAATTTTATTTTTGTTTTCTCGTGGGTGTTATTGTCTGAATATTTTCTTAAAATGTCTCTGAAGAAATTCCGTTCACTACCACCTCTTTATAGTATATGTTTTTTATATAATGTAGTTTGAATTGTTTGTCTTAGTTGACACCTGGCAGTTTTAATTGATTCCTTCCTGGAAAATGTCAACTTTTAGTTTTCTGACAGTCCTTGAAATAAAGGAAAAAGCGTAGAGAGAATTCATGTTAGCTGCTATAATGATAAATTGATCATCTGGCTTGACCAGTTATAGATCAGAAAAATGCAATCTTTACTATGAAAGAAGAGTTACATCTGCGGCAGTCTGTGAGAAAATGAAGAAGATGGAGATGATTGAAGTCTAGGATTTAGCTGGGCTTGCAAAGAAAGCACCTCATTAAGAAATTCTGACAGCCTCCCTCCTGGTACGTGAAGTTGCACTGTTGTGACACTACAGAAGTTAATGAGGAAGTTTGTTCTAATTATAGTGGAGCAAGAAATTGGAGACTGGAGACCGAGCTCTCTGAAGCGTTGCAACTAAATTGTAAAGCAGACTTCAGTGAAACAAGGGTGTTGTTCACATTAGTCTTGATCTCCCAGTCAGATCAGCTTACCCAGACCTCCTCCTCCCCACACTGGGCTGCAGGACCATTCCCAGATCACTTTAAACAGTGCTGTGTTTAAATCAAAACAATTTGCTCCTCCTCGATGCTGGTACGTGCAATAATATGTGGCTCAGGTGGCCTTCTATTGGCAGTATTGGCCTTTTGGCCAAGAAGCTTTTCCAGCTAGGAAGGCTCACTTTCAGGAATTAACCTTTAAAGGACAGGCTACCTACAGTACCCATAATTTCTTTAACTACTTGTAGTATTGATATCTGATTTATATTAACTGTTTAATGAAAGCAGAGGTGCTCAGTATGGCTGGGATGGTCTGTCTTAGGCAGAAGGAACAAGTTTCCTGGGTTTGGCCACCGTACAGTACTCGAGCTCAGCCATGGACCCAAAAGAGCCAGAAGTACATAAGTAACCCCTTAAAATCTGCATCAGCTGTTCTGCTGGATCAGTATCTCCCAGATTATTGAAAGCCTTTTAGACAGCAGCGTGTTGGCTGCACAGAGAGAAGTGATTTGGGTGGCAGTTTGGGAGGGCAGCTCTCATTATGCTGTGGGCTTTGAGAAGGCTCCTTGATAGCGCTTCTGCAGCAACTGGCAGTGCTAATTTTGTAAGTGCTCCAGCTCTTTTTAATATCACCCGTGTGGTACAGCACAGATTAAATGTGCAGCTCCAATGTGTTGTTATGAGATGCCTTTTAAAATTCTATCGACAGCCTCTGGTGTAGGAACTTTACCATCTGCTGCAATCTGAAAGGATAAGAGGGAAAAATCTATAGCTGGTGCAAATCCAGGCAAACCATGCTGAGGAGGAGTTTGTCCCATAGCTGCTATATCGCAGACTAGACAAATGTTTTAGTAAAGGTGTCAGTCTCTGAGGTGCAACATCCTTTTCCAGTTTGGGAAATGCTTTGGGGCATCATACAGAATTATTTTTGTGCATGGCTGCCAGCACAGTGTATCAGGTGGTGTTTCTCCACAGGGGATAACTGCTTTGCAGCTTTGAGACAGCAGATTCTGTCTGAGTACATCTTGGTGGCGGATAAAAGCCTCATCAGGCAAGCATCTTGCAGGAAGGAATGGGAGATATTTAAGCTCAAGACTACCACTGAAAACACTGACTTTCTGGTTTTGCCTCGCATGTGGCCAGATTGAGTGTACTGCATCCCTGAAGCTGCCACAGTAGAAATGGCACCTGAAGAGGGATTTGGAAGAACACACAGGCCTTTTGAGGAATTCTGTTGTCACGGGAGAGTGAAGTGGGTGTGAAGGGGTCAGTAGGTTAAACTCCAAAACAGGAGAAGAATAAGAAAAGATGCTACAGCCGTGAAGATGAGGGCAGGGCGGTTTCCAAGGAAAAGAGGTGAAGAGAGGTTCGGTAGACAGAGAGAAATAGCTAAGATGATGAGAAAGAAGAATGGATTTCAAAACTGCTTTCTTCATTGGTTGCATAGGTGTTGGTCAGACCAGCATGTGCAGGATGATGTTGTGACACTCAAGATGGGGCTGGTGGTAATGACAGTATTTAGATAAGAGACTGGGGCAGGAAAGGGTAATGTAGGCTATCAACAGCTAATCAAGGAAGCAACTAAACCATTCCTACTGCAAACTTCTGCTTTTCTGATTTTTTGCATGTATATTTTATCTGTCACTCTAGATTTCAATCTTTTCTGTATTGGGGAAAAAAAATATTTTACTGAAGTATTTGCAATCTGGAAGTACTGTCTGAGTGAATACCTGCTTGTTGTTTCTCCTCACCAATGTGTCTCCTTGCACCTTGTTTTCAGCAGGCATGATTTGCCTGTATTAGGAATTATCAGTCTCAATTAACTTTAATGGAGTTGCACAACCTGACTTGTGCACAATGTGGAGTTGCTCAAAACTCCACTTCTCAGCACACAACAGCTGAGGTTAAAGATCTCTTTCTTAATCAGTGATGTCAGTGGTAGGCGTTCTTTTATTCCTGTAATCAGGTCTTTGAGAGCAGCCCCAAGGACCCATCAAAGCCCAGCATCACAAAGGGGTGCAGCCACCTCCTGTGGGCTGTGGTCTCTTGCTGTCACCACGGGTAGCAGAGTCCAGTCTTCTTGCCCCCAGGTCCTGGTTCTCTTGCACAGGTGCAACCTGTGCTGAAACTGAGAGCCCTGCCTCTCCCCACTTTCTGTGGGAATGAGAACCTGCCCTGCCCTGTGATGTGTAATGAACATGTGGGTCAGCTGTGCACAGCACAGACTGTTACAATTCCTGGCCGATTTTGCAATTGCCAGACACTTTCCATCCCTGCTTCTCTGTTAACAAGTGGAGCCAACGATCTCAAAACTGCTCCATGGAATTCTCCTCCGTACTTGGTGCTGAGCTCCTGCAAACCAGCCATGTGTTGCTACCTAGCATTAATAGATGCTGTCAAGTGGTGATGAAGTAAGGAGCGCTGTGACTGTTTCACACTGTCAGACAACAAGGTATCGAGTCAGCAGCGAGCCTTTGCTGGGAGCAGCACTTCGATTGCAGCCATCTCCTGCTTCCAACTGTAAATATTAATAGTATAAGATAGACCTTTATTGGCTACATAGTACTTGCCTTAGCACACTATGTGACACTGTCACGGTACTTTGCTAATTATATTCCTCCATAAAAAACTTTCAGTGTGTTTTTATCCTACTGGTTGCTTTTTTTTCTAGTAGAGAGTTGATTTGAGACAACAAAAATCATTGTGGTTTAGCTTCAGGAGAGACTTTGAAAGAGATGCATGCAGGTAAATTGTAAATAAAAAAAAATTTAAAAACTGCTATGCTAATAGTTATTCAGACTTGATTTAGACCTTTCATTTGTTAGCCAAGTTATTTTTTGTCTTTTTTTAAAGTCTACTTTCATCTTGTTGATAGAATCATGTGAATGTGTCTCTAACTCTGAACCTTGCCACTGTCCTCAGGGATTCTTGGATCAAGTCCTGCATACCTAATATAGGACCTAATCACTGTATTAATATTGCTGGCATTCAACAGGTTTGCATCTGAATGTGAACTGGATGAAGCCAACCCTGATAATTGCTTTTTGGATATCTGCTGAAGATGCAAAGAAAGATGGAAAGTCTCTTTCTATGTTATAGCCAACATAGTACATGAGGAAAAGGTCTCTAAAAATGCACTAGAAATTTCTCTTAACTTTCTACTCCATGCTTTTACCTTACTGCCACCTAAAGATAACTAACAGAAAATACATTGTACTTCAGATTAGAGAGTTTTACCTGATATGCTGGGAAGGAATGGCAGGCCTGTCAATGTCTTTCTTTTAAGAAGAATCCTTACACTTTCAGATTTTCTTGAAGATCATACTTCTGGGAAATAGGAAAAAAATCTGCTGGCTCAGATCACTGAATTTACCTCTGGTCCTCCAAGGCAAGGTGTACTGACTCTGAGGCCAACTCACCCCGTTTCTGGCCAGATGATTATCTCAGATCTCCTCAATACAGGCTGAAAGTAGCATTTTCCACAGTGTGTGGGGTCAGATGTGAAGTATCTTCAGATGTGAAGTATTTATGATACAATCTCCCTTTAATTCCACCTATCTCAGATACAAGAGTGTCTGCTGTCAAACAGGCAGCCTGAGTGGTTCCTCCTTCAGCTCAATCCTTGATGCCTTATTTCTGAATCAGTAGTTTTCAGTTTGGAGAATGACTTTAAAGCAGTCTTTTGTCAGAGAGGGGAACTGGGGTGTGAAATAGAAACACAATTAGCCAATGATCAGTTGGGCAACCCATGGTGGAAATGGTGATTGAATTGAATCTCTTCCCTCTGCCTAAACTCTGCCTGTCACTCACAGCAGGGCAGCACAGCCCTGCCCAGCTCTGACACAGCCCCTCACTGGCACTGGTGAGGTCTGGCTCAGGGTGTGCCCTCCAGGCTCTGCCTTGCTGGATGTTTGTACAGTTGCTGGTGCACTGAGGCAGAAAGCCCTGAGCAGGAGAAGCTGTACCTGACAGGTGATCTTTCATGGAGCTGTTGCAATCAGACATTTTTACTGTATGACATATTTTTTTGGAGTGAAGTGTGGCATTCTCTGTTGTTTAAACTGCAATGTTGCACTTACACTGGTAATAAATCCCTCATATGTGCCTACTATGGGTTTGCAGTCTGAACTTAGACTAAACTCACATTTCCACATCAACTGACCTGTTGTTATTTATTACCTGAGCACAAGGGCAGATGCTCTTTCCCGGGCAGTGACTCCTCTCAGGCAAACACCCTTGAGTGCAGTCCTCACTCCTCAGTTCCTGAGACTCAGCTCCATGCCCCGTGGGACTATTACAGATTCAAGCATGCTTTGGTTTTATACATTCTCAGATATTGAAAGGACCTGGCTCCACCAGCCTCATTACCTAGAACTGCCTCAAACCAATGGTGACCCATTTTGTTAAAGTACCCAGCTGTGGTCACGTTACAGTGTTTGGAGATTGTTCATCCTCTGCCAAAGTTCCATTCTGAAGTCTCACAGACGTGACACTTTGCTTGCTAGCTATCTATATTTCTCATACCATAAATAAGCCATTTAATTCAACTAAAAATGTAATCAGTGATTTCCAAAATCCTTTTTTTTGGTGGTTCTGAGTAACTTCTGATTGATACTTGCATCCTTCCTTAAAATACTCCCAAACTCATAGGTAATAGCAAAATTATGAGGAAATCGGGCAAGTTATATAAAATTTTGGCAGAAGAGTCATAAATTAGTGTTTTCTCCTGGAAGAATATTTCTGCTTCCTCCTTCATCAGTAGTTTTGGGAGAGGATGGAAAAAAGTGATCACGAGCTAGGAATCTTTGACTCAAAACTTTCTGGAGGTGAAATAAGTTGTTTCAGGGCTCTGGGCCCAGGCCAGTTGCAGTCTGAGCAGCCTGGGTGCTTCTCCAAGGGGGAGTGGGTATCTGATACTGAATGGAAATTTAGCTTCCATGCCTACTCCATCTAGGGAACTTCTCTGCTTTGGAGACTATTGCTCAGCAGCAGGTTCTACCAATAATGCTTTTGTGGTTTTAAAGTGTTTAAAGTAGCCCAGGGTAGACTGTGGTCTCTCTCCCTCTCTCTCCTTGTCCAGTTCCTAGTGAAGAACAAGATAAGAACACTTGGGCACCTTACAGAGGTGCCACAAGCATTCATTTGAAATAACTAAGTCATTTTTCCTGTGTTCAGACACAGCCCAGGTGTTCAGTGCTGTCCCCATCTGTTTGACTTTTACAAATCCATTTTACTTATGATTTTTCTTATTTGTGTAATTTCATTTCCCTCAGCATCACTTTGTGCCTCCAGGATCTCCTTCGGAAGCACCTTTTTTGATGGTTTCCAGAAATGGCAACACCAACAGGACTGAGGGGTTTTTGGGACTCCTCTCTGGCTTCTCCAGACAGATCCACAGCTACCACTGGGGTTCCCTGACAATATCACTTACTGAAAGGACAGGGGAGAATTTGGGTGGGATAATAACTTCCAAACCTGTAGAAAGTGACGGAAGACCTTTTACTACTGGGATTTGGTCTGCCATGAAAGATGTGTTACGCTTTCATATGTACAGAAACCAAGCATTTTCTTTCAGCCTGAATGAGATTTGTGTTTGATTAAAGGAAAAAATAAAACAAGAAAGGACCAAGTTCAATTTTCCATGAGACATGGCACAGCATCCCGCCTGATTCTCGTGTGCAATATTCTGATTAGTTCACAAAATGGTAGCATTTGGGATTAAAAAAAGGCAACAGTGACATCCCTGTATAAACTCTGTGCCTATGCTGCCATTTCACTGTGGGATTACTCAGCCTAGACAAGACCAGACACATGCATTAGCATTGGTGAATACAAACTGAAATTAGCCTTGCAGAAGAGGTGCTGTTGCCAGGCCCTCACAGAGCCTAGTCTCTAGTTCGTCACTGATTTTAACTGGAGGCAGGTTTGGGTTTTCCTTTGGGGTTTCTATATTTTGGCTTGGGCTGGGGGTTTTTTTGGGTGTTGTGTTTTGTGTGTGTATATTTTGGTTTTATGTTGTTGGTTGGTTGGGGTTTTTTGTTGTGTTTTTTGTTGTTGTTTTTCCAGGATTATCAGCTCCCAGGTGTCAGCCAGGCTGTGTTCACACCATACATCCTTTCCCTGTATAACTGATACAAAGTCAACAGGGGAGAAAAAGTCTTGTTACAGCATGATCAGGGAAGCAACTGCACCTTTAATTAATGGTTACTGCTTGGAGAAGAGGGAGCAGAGGGTCCTGTCCCTTGGGAGATAAAAGAGGACAGCTTGTGATGTTACCAGTGCTTCCCCCAACAGAAAGAGAAATATTTCCATTTACTTCTGTAATGGATAAATTAGACCCCAAAGTATTGATGTGTTTGAGAATCTCCAGAATCCCTACCCTAACATTTCACAGGCACCACCAACAATCAAAGCTGTCTCCAGTGGTGCAAAATCTGTTCACTCTAAATAATTACAAAGATTTGTAAAGCTGCTGATTTTCTTGTCCTTTGAATTACAGCAATATCACGTTTTTTACTTCAGGGTCTTATTTTTTTTGAAAAGTGAATAATTTGTTCTACCAAATATGATTTGAATAAATTTAAGGACTGTTGTATTTGCTGCACATTTAGATTGGTAGAAAGGTCAGATATTTGTGTAACAAGCTCTGCCTCTAGTTTAAATAGTTCCCTGTATCAAAATAGATAAATGGTCTTGATCATTTGAAACCAAAATATTTTTCAGATTCTCAGGAACATTAATTCTTTTTATTCCTTTTCAGTGGAATAATATTCCATAAGCTTAGTAAAGTGTGTCATTCTTTTCAGATGTTATTAGGAATGGAGCTTCATATCAAGAACTGGAAAATAGATAGAACATTAAGTCTCATGAACCATATAAGAAAGAAAAAAAAAGATATAAAATTTTAGTATCTGAACAGCGCTGGCACGGAGTGCATGAATGTGTTATAAAGTGAGCAATGACTGTAGTAAATGCCCATGTGATGTGGATGTGGGTCCGCAGGGAAAACATCAGAAGGTGAGAATAGGGAAGACAATGCCATTGCAACAGAAAGGATGGTGTACAGACAAAATGTGTTAGTCTGAATACTCAGGTGTTATGTGAACACCGTGCTTGAGCTGATTCCTGTTCTGCAGAGTGTTATGCTGTCATATGTCATCTGGGCTCCCTTTTCTGCTTATATTTACCATGCACATTAAATATTCAACTGCTTTTCACTGATGCGTGCAGCAATCCTGGCCTTGTGAAGAGCTTTCTTGTCTTTCCCAGCTAGGACACATTAGATAACCTTATTGTCTTTGCATCCCAATGCTTTTGTACCTTATGTTGTGACACACATTAAATGCATTTTGTGCAATACCCTTTTAGAAGTTTTAGTTAAATCCTGTGTTCTGAATGCAGACTAATACAAAACAGCAAAGGGTATTAAGGCATTGTTCTGCTCCGGAAAACAACAGCAAAAAATGGCATTGTGACATTTCCAATGACTTGCAGAGCAGGGTTGCTCATTTTATAAATCTAAAGATGTTTTTTCTTGCTGCACATTTGACACGGCACCGGAATAAAGCTGAGCCCTCCCTGGCTCCTACCATCAGTGGTAACAGTTCTGCCATGGTGGTGATCTACAGCCACACAAATGAAGTGAAAACAAATGCCAACTTTTTCCCAACTCAGGTACGCTGATTCTGATAGGCTAATACAGGTAAAAATTCACTCCAGTCGATGAAATAATCTTGTTTCAGCAGCCTACCATCAGACTGTAACAAGTTTACCTGTGCTGTATAAATAGTTGCCCTGATGGGCATTTTCTCAAACCTAGTACACTACTACAGAGAGTAAATCAGAAGTACGAGGAAATGCCCTTTCTGCTTCCAGCAGTGGCCTTGCAGGATGTAAGTTACATAGCCCAGAGGGTTTATTTCCTCCCCACAGTCTGCTCCCTGTCTAGATCTTGGGAGAGTCAGGAGAGCTGACAGGTGAGAGTTGGCTTCTGCTCTTTGATAGTTCTGCTGCCCCAGGGCTTGCTCCCTGCTTGGGGAGGACTGCCAGCAGGAATGTCATGGGCTGGCTACGCTGACCGTGGGTGCTGCAAGCTGAGGGCATCAGTTCTGAACAAGGATTCAATCCTCTCTCTATCGGTCCTCAAGCTGGGTTCAGTATGATGTTAGAACATTCCAATGAGAGGTTTTAAACCCCTCTGGTTTCCTGAGGTTGTATCATAGTGAGGCACCTGACCCACAGTGGAAATAGGACAGGGCACTTCAGAGAATGGTGTCATTTTGAAAATATTACACTGTCCATACCAGTCTTTCTCAACAGGCTGCAAGAGCTCTGGGGAAGACAAAAGTCACAGCAGGTCCACACGTGCTCCTCATTAGGACACCAGCCTGATCTCCCCAGTGGCTTGGCCTGACGGCGCTGCCTGGAGCCCTGGGCTGGTTGGTGACACCATCCAAGGAGAGCCTGGAGCTGACCCCCACGCAGGGGAGACCCTTTGCTCCCTCCCTGCAGCTTGTGACAGCTGCTATAAGCTTTTCAGGGACCTGGGGCACCCACAGCTCCTCAGCTCATGCTGTGGAGGACCAGCAGGTGAGTGGCCTGTCTGAAACTCAGGCTGGCAGCACTTTTCAAGTTCAGTTGACTTACCCAGCTTTACTTGCTCATTTTACCACACTCCTGAGGCTGGCAGCTGAAAATTACTGTCTAAGTGTTGTCAACATTGGGCATTCAATCTTAGGTTAAGAATAAAAATTATCATATTCCCTTAATATATATTTAATAAGGATTTTAATTTTTTTTTAATTGTTGTTGTATTTTTGTCTGTCTATTACTCTTAAAGTCCTTTTTGGAGATCTAGAAATGTATCTGCTTATATGGAGGCTGAAATATTTGTGGGAGCATAAATACCAGATATCTAGGGCAGAATTGTTTGAAGGTGTTTCCAATATAGATACCCTGATTTTCCAATTTTCCTAATTGTTCCACTATTTCTACCTTAATCTCACCAACTAAAAAATTCTAAAGTGAGCTAACCATCTGCAATAGGAAAGAGCATAAATTCAGGACAAGAAAAAATCTATACTGATGACGATGAGAATGAAGCACTTTCAAATTTTTTGCAATCTCAAGACAGAAACTGATGGGAGTACTGGCTTAGAACTGGTGCAGAGTGGAAACTTAACCTGCATGACTGCATTTGCCATTAGATCCTCTATAGGCCTCAAGAATAAAATCCTATTGCTGTTTCTGTGTATCAGGTACAAGGCAGAGGTGTACAAGAGCAAGGCCTGAAGGTAAAGCCACAGTGAGACCAGGGGAAAACAGTCTGGTTATTACATTCCTGATGTCCACATCCTTTAGTCAAATGATAATTATCCATTAACAGCCTCATAAGTATGAATATGTAAATAGCTATGGAATGCATTATTCATGAATCACCAGGCATTAATTATTGTAATTAAGTATCATTTGCTACGTTCATATTACTAACCCTTCCAGTTAATGAATACATTAGCTAATCGCTGTAGAGCAGATTCAATCAAAATTCCCCGTGTCTGTGCTATGGAAGCCTGAGAGAGTTTTATTGAATTTAGATTCAATATTGAACATATCCAACATGCTTATCAGTGTATTTTTAATTACATTAAGTGTGAATCATAACCTCCAGTGCATGATGCTTTGTCCTTGTGCCCAGGAGGATGGAACGGTACCAGCTGGAAGAGAATGTGGAAGCAGCGGTGGTGCAGCACGTGGCAGCAGCTCTGTGAACCAAGGAGAACTTTAACCCTGGGACATGAAATCCACCTCCACTTTCAAGCCTCATGTATATTCACACGTACAACAGGAGGGGGAGGGTGTTTGGTGAGGGAGTGCTGTCCCAAAGGTGCTGCTGGTGACAATGTTCAAGGAACAATTTCAAAGCTCAGCTGGAGCTGTTTGCCAGGCGGTGCCTTTTGGCAGCCCCAGCGGGACACAGCCCTGGCAGGATGTGCTCCTGGTCTAATGGGGCTCAGGGCACTCCTGAAACACGAATTAAAACAAGCAACCCAACCCTGGCTTTTGTCTTTACTCCCTGGAGATCCATTTCAACTAATAGTAATCTCAGTAACACAAAAAGAAGATTTGCTGCAGCTTTTATTTCATTGCCTTTTTAGGGTTATGGTTCTTAGAACCAGGCCTTGTGGGTTTTGAAGTAGAAATTTTGAATAATTTATTGCAAACAAGAGTTTCACTATTTTTAGGGAGAATCACTAACTCGAGATATAAATATGTAAGTTCAAGCGCTGAAAGTTAATAGAAACAAGTAAAATGCCCTCTTGGCTGAACTTCTGGCTGTCAGGACAGAAAAAATATTTGCAAAGAAAGAATGAAATCTTATTTCATCGCTGTTAGTTTGAAGCAGATTTTTTCCTATTTTTAGATTCACCAAAGTACTGTAGTCACATGCAGTGAGTAAATGATTATTGGATCTAGTTTCCTCAGTAATCTGGGAGTTAGAGAATCTAAATAAGCATACATCAAGGATATTTTCAAATTCAAAAATGCATGGGGTCTTTGTAGTTAAAATTGCCATAAGATACTGATGCAGAGAGGGGTCAGTCAGAGCCTGTTTTTCTAAGGGCCAGAAGTAGGAACAGTGGTCAATAAAGCAAATCTGCTGTTCCCTGTAGACACTTCCTCAGTGAAATACCCCTTGTGCATTTTCCAAACTCAGTGAAGAATCTGCTTTCATTCATCCCACAGCTGATGCAAATCCCTTTGCTCTCCCTTCCAGTGTATCCGTCACTGCTGTCTTCCCCCTCTTTTTAGAAATCTTAATTCTGCCTCAAGCCCAAACACTGTTACTTCTCATTACCCAGCTTTCTGAATGACAGTCACTGGCATCTGAAAAACAGTTTGAGTCTCAGTATCATAGAGGGATCCATTACAGATATTACCAACATGGAGCATCACAAGCCATAGCTTCAAAAATCATCACCTTGCTTTTTGACTATCTTCCATCTGCATGTCTTGTACCCCTCCTCTAATTCCAAGTATATTGAGATGATGGTTTCCCAACCTCTTCTCAATGCCCAAATTAGTAGGAGTGTGTTCTGATGGGGTTTTTTTTACAAATACTGATTTTCCACAAAAGCATGAACTCGGCAATGAGTTTATGTTCTGAATTTAAAAAAATCAGCTATCAAAAGATTTGCAGCACAATTGCAACACGGGAGATGTATGAAGATCTTGCTTTTTACATTAATATTAAATGTGAACAATGGCCCTTTCAGCCCCTTGAATTTTAAGAAATCTTAGCAATTGGATGTATTTAGAAAAAGATTACTGCTTCGTGTCTTTATCCATCCAGCTATTTTTTAATATTTGATTCTATCCCTGTTTCCCTTTACTTGTCTGACACCTGCATCTCTTGAAAAAAAAAATACACATAAGAAAATGATTTAAATTAATCTGGCACTTGTTCATTTATTTTTTAGCTTTTAAAACTAGAAATATCAATTCTCCAGCACTGCACCTGGGGCAGTTGGACTGGCTGAAGAGCTTCAGTGGGAAGAACCTGCCTGGCCCTGCCCTGCCAGAACTCCTGGAAAACTCTGGGATGAAGCAACCTTGGTTGGTGTGTAGTGTTCCTGTGAAGTGTTCAGAAAACATGGCACACTGAAAGCAGATGAACAGAGCCATCAGCAGGAAATGAAGAGCAGACATAAAGAGACAAAGGCAGAAGGTTTATTTTGTGTATAAAGGTAGGAAATTTATGTACACGTGCACAATGCAGTTGAGGATACAGCAATACAAAGAGGAAAAGAGCAGCATTTCTGAGGCCAGGGGATGTTTCATGATGACAAGGCATTAGAGGAAGGGAAGAATTCAATTACAGGTGAGTGTTTTCAGTAAATGAAAGAGTGAACTGATGCCCTGCTAATACAATTTATTTTAAAGCTTTCGTATTGCTGTAAATTCATATAAAACCTGTATTTAATACTGTATAAACACTCTTATCAAGTTTCTAGTATGGAATAGAAAGAGTATTGGAATCTCTATACAAATGTATTCTTTTTCTTTTCACATTTGGGATATAGGTCTAATGCCAGACATGCTGTGATTACATTTAGTGCTTTCTACCTTTCTTCAACATTAATACCATGATGAAATCTTTGCTTAATGTAGTGTGTCCTGCAGTGCATATTCTATAAAGTACATGACAGCTCAATTTAGTTATGTGGCAACTAAACTTAACCCAGTGAGAAAATAAAACCAGGACAAACTTCATTACTTTTTAAATTGTAGTTATTTAAGAAAAAAAATTGGTTTGAACAGCTTTGGTTAGTAGCAGCACTTTTTTTCATTTGAATTTTTAAAATTTCTTTTTTGTCTTTAGTTAGCATTCTGAAATAGTATAGCTTTTATTTCAAGTTATTTGTGATTTGCTTTTCATTTCAATAATACTGAACTGAGTAATGTTTTTTGCTATGATTAAATGAAAGCTACGGTTTGGAACAAAATTCCCAACGTAATATGTTATTATTTTAAATTTCTCCACATGAAAGCAATTTTCTAAAACCGTATTTTCACTGGAAAAAGAAATATCCAAAATGCAGTCTGTTTTTTTTTCTCTTCCCTGTGTTCTATAATTCCCAGTATTACATTTGATTGCCAGTAAGATAAGTAAACCTACATCTGATAGAATATATAGTTTTGTTTCTGACACTGCTACACAAATTTCATCTCCAGTGCATTCCCATCCAGTGTTTATTGATTGCTTACAAAGAGGAAACTATGTTTTTGATAAACTTATATTTGTATTTATACATATAAACATTATTTATAATGATTTTTAATAAGAGTTTAACAAAAAAATTGCCTAATCACTTTTCAGATATGATAAAGTCAGAAAAGAGATTACCCTTGTGTACAATTCTTACAGGTAAATTTACTGTGCTTAATTTTCATACTAAGGCAGATGCTAGGAAGAGGAATGTGTGACAGGGATGAACCATGATTTTTTTCCACAAATGTGCAAAAGTTTGTTTGGTATTTTTCCTCACTCCTAAAATAGGAGTAGGGTTTTTAATAGCACGAATGTTGCTGCGTTTGTGCGCTGAACGATTCTCAGCAAAAGAACAGACTTGGGGGCATTTATAAAGGTGGAAAATGAAAAATAGTCTTGATCCACTGTCAGGGGCCTCTGCCATATCCTGCTGTGGCAAAACAGAAAGCTTAGCATCTCACTTACACACATTTCAGGGTTTTCTAACGTCACTGGAGATTTAAAGGTGGGATTTGATTTTCCTGGATGCACCAGGTCCAACCCACAGCAAGTTAGGGAGGACTGATGAAGGAACAGGATCTGGTTTGAAGCGGAGGAAAATTATATCGGTGGTTTCAAGGACATCTCCAAAAGATGAGTTTTTCCCTCTGTAGTCAGAAAACTTCCCAGTCTGGTGTTAGTCTTTCCTATAACTCTGCTACCTGCCATCTAGCTGAATAACAAACCACCACCCTACATACGCTTATTCTTTTGAATCCTCTCTCAAGGACCATAGGTAGAGAATCTATGCAAATATAATAATGAATGTCCAAATAAATTATTTCACCATTCATAAATGGGGTTTTTGCCTTAAAGAATGATTAAAAAACAAAAAAAAACCCTCACTTTTTACAGATGTTTAGTATTTAACAATGTATTTCAGTTGTGTCTGCACTCTCAAAAGCTACTAAAAAGATATTTTGTTAAAAAATTTTTGTTAAAATTCCTGGTGCTCATAATTTTCAAGTCCCTTATTTTCATTCTTTTAAGAATCCATGAACAACCAACCGAATTTCTTTGCTTGCTTCCTAAGAGGGAAAAATCCCATTTTTTTTTTGTCTGATGACACTGATCTACTAATAAATATCACAGGTTTACTTGAAGTTATAGAAATCTTTAAACAAACGACAAATCTGTGATTTTCAAGTCTGAGATACTTAGTGGGCCTTTCTTGAAAGGGGAAATGTTGGTAAAGATTAAGATGCTTGTATTTGTTCTCAATATAGTACATTGGAGGTGTAGAGGCTACTGGAACAGAGGATCAGGATTAGTGATATCAGTGCAGGATTGACACTAATTCAAATGGATGTGGGAGCCTCCTCAGCATGTTGTAAATTGCTAATCCAAACCATTACCTAATTATCCGAAAATATCCTGCATGATTTCCCAGGTGTGAGGCCTAACTGCCAAAGGAACAGCAATGAACATGGTGTGTGATGTAAAGGTAGTGACCACCTGGAAGATTTAAGATTAGACTTACTGAAGGCAGTGGGTCCTTGCCACTCATTGCAGTAGGGTTTGAATGCCACCCTCAGTAAATGTGACAGTTGTGTTCCCTGGTATTTGTCCCACTGTCACCCGCTGGCAATGTCCATGTGGTGAAATGCTCTGGTGAAGGTGGGGTGAAACATTCTTTAACATCTGCTGGCATTTGTTCTAAAACTAAATCAGTTAACTAAACCAGTCAAAGCGATTCATAGAAAAACCATTCAAAGAAATGTAAAACAAGATTTAAAACTCTGATACTTGTATTGCTTTGCTAAGCTGGTTAGCCAAGGCATCTTCTGCTGCAGTGAAACGCAAAAGTTTAAAGACTGCTCAATATTCTTCCTGATCACCCCACTCGACTGCTGGCTCATCATCCATTCGTAGAATGAGATAGGAGAGAAGCTGAAAGAGATTCTGCCACAAGAGCAAAGAGATAAAAAAGGAGAGGTCGCTTACATCGATCTCACAGCGGTCGCCAGCGTAGTTCACGTCGCACAGGCAGTGGAACTTGTTGAGGAGGTTCTGGCAGAGGCCCCCGTTCAGACACGGGTCAGAGCTGCACTCATCAATGTCCTTCTCACACCTGGGGGAAAGACTGCAAACAGTCAGCCTCTGAAACCAGGAATCAAATGCGTCAAACAGGCACATTTTTAATACAGAAGCTTTGGAGGAAGGGAGACGAAGATGCTCTGGGGTATATTTCCACATGTGTTTATGGTTTTATTAACTAGCTGATTAGCCCCACTCAAATCCTGAATTTCCTGTATGATTTTCAAACACAGATAGTTAAGCAGGCAATTTCATCTCTGTAAGGCACTTCATGGTTCATAGTTCTTAGCAAGGTGCAGTGAAAGTTCTTGCTTGATTTTAGAGCCAGCTCTGGTGCAAGTCCTGCTGACAGTTTGCTTGTCCTTTTCATTGTCCCAGGAAGCTGAGGACACATTTTTCTTCTCAGCAATCTGGATATCAGTCAAGCAAATGTGTGTTTTTCCCAGCTGAGTGCTCCTGGAAATAGTCACCTGCTTTTTCGGGGGTTTTTTAACCCTTTTATTTTCTTCCCTCAATTTGGAATGCCAATAGATCCCAGCACAATTTCCTGTCCAGTCTCTCTGAGATGGGCCCCAAGAATGGTTAAGAACAGGGCAGGACAAGTGTTATAAGCCTTAATATATATTGTTAAACGTTTTTGAATTAATTCTTGTGATAAAATAAATTTGAGTTGTAATTTCTCGAGGCAGTCAATGGAAAGATTATGAGGGATGTGTAAGATTGTCTGGAAACTACTAATGATTTGGTGATTTTCTGCTCTGACAATGTTCCCTTTTAATTTCCTGCTCCCTTTTATCAAATAATGCTAACGGTTAATCCTCATTTTTCCAGGTAAAATTGCAGGTTTATACTTGGAGAGGAATGTGAGAAATTATCTCTGAATTATAAGGAATTGCTTTGTTCAATCATATTCATAAGCATGCAATAAAATTTTAGTCTTAAAACAGAGAAGAGCATTTCTTTATATTAAACACTTTTACTCTATTATAATCGAAACATCTTCCAATGGCTTTCTTAAATGGTAAATTATATTCATATACTTCAAAGACCTAAGGTATTTATCCAATATACAAAAATTGTATGGCATGAAAGTACCTATGCAGATTTAAAAAAAAAAAACAAACCAAAAACCTCTCAAATCTTCCAGGGAATCAGGTACCTGAAAAAAAATGACTTTCAGGCACACTTAAAAACCTGACTTCCTTTATATAATTTTGAAATTTCCAGCCTGAATTGAATGACAAATTTGGTTTTGAGAGAGAGCTCTATCTTCTTTTATGGAGAGTAATCTTTCCACATTTCCCTTTCCACCTGCTGTAAAGTTCACTGGGCTTTGTTTTTTTGTGGGATCCCAAGTCAGTTGATTGGCATAGAAGGATACTGCTTTCTCTGTACTGTGCACCAGTGGCTTTCTGAGGGATGAAATATTGTCTTAAAGGAAAATGCCTGCTTTATCAATCTAATACATAAATATAGAAAGGGTTTTGGTTTTAATTTTCTTATTAACAGGTGTATTTGAATTCGTTCTGAAAAAGAAAAAAGAAGGGGTGAAATGTTCTCATTTGATCTACTGAGACCTCCAAGCATGGAAGAACTGCTGGTTTATGGTTTGGCAGCCTGGAGGAACAGAGGCCAAATGGTGCATTTCAGACCCTGGAGAAGAGTGCCTGGCTGCCACAGGCAGTTAACGTGCAGCTCGCCGGGCACAGGGCTGCTGCTCCATACGAGAACCTTGGGAACCATAAAAGAGAGATTATTGCCAGCCAGTGGGATGGATGGAAGGAAGGCTCAGTCCCAAAGCTGTAGTTAGCAAGTTGGCTGGCAGGGGAAGGGAGAAGGAAAAAGTGCTTTGCTGCTACCTTGAAGTCCCAAGAAATATACACAGTGCAAAAGTGACTATGAATATGCTTTTACTTTTTAAAATTTTATTTTACTGTATTCTTTTCCCCCTTGTTGAATATTGTGAGGTGGTACGCAGGTGACCTGGCTATTAACGGTGCAATTCAAACGTATCTGCCAACTGTACTGTGCACTGAGTGGGTGGAATTTTCATTTCATCTGTCTTTTACAGCCTACTGTACTCTTTCCCCAAAATCAGTGGGCTCATAAGTTTTTGAGAGAACGAAAACCTTTTGCTGGAAACTTCTCTGTGTTACAGCTTGGTCCTGTTGAACTTTTGGATGTTATACTCTGATATAATGCTAGTTTCACCAAGAGTATGTACACCATTTCCTGTCTCACTATCCAAAATGCCCTTACCTGTTCAGACTATGACTGGGACAATGCCTTCCTAAATTTCTACAGCACCTGAGGCTCTCAGACCTCCCTGTTCCAGAGCTCTTTGAAGGCCAGTATTAAGTGGTGAGTGTGAATTGTGCTACAAGATACAAATTTCACTGTGAGGAAGGTCCCTCTGTTTCAGGCTAAACAATAACATGTGCAAAGTATGCCTTAATCTCTTCTCAAAATAATTATTCCATTTTCATCCTTCAGCATTCAGTAAGAAAGCACAGCATACCATGCAACCAGGTATGCCACCTCTTACCATCCCTGTGATGGAATAGACTGTGTATTCACAGCAGACGTGTGAAAATGAAACAGCTTTGCATATTTGTGTGCCAGAGCATGTAGCTGGTTTATATATACGAGCAGGATATGTGTGTTCATGTGTCCCCACCTCTGGAAATGTAACATTCTAACTCCTCATATGAAAATTTGGCACAGAAGCCAAAAAAAA
Source organism: Falcunculus frontatus (assembly GCA_013398115.1). Classification (NCBI taxonomy): domain Eukaryota; kingdom Metazoa; phylum Chordata; class Aves; order Passeriformes; genus Falcunculus; species Falcunculus frontatus. Next base: position 1,281,162 of record VZRV01006376.1, on the reverse strand, counting down.
AGGCACAGACAAGCAAATGTGCAGTGCTGTTTAAGAAATAATATCTTGAGCTGAGTTCCTGATGCTGCACTGTACTGACCCTGCTGCTGCACTGGACTGAGCCCTGCTGCATTCATTTGTGATTCTTGTCTAAAACCACAATACTTCTGACCCTCAGAGTCACTCAGTCAAGGAACTGCTGCACTTAAACAGCTCCTTTGTCTGTATTTCTGCCAGGGGGCTGGCTGTTACTCTCTGGACTCTTTTGGAACAGCTTTTGGAAGAGGTGCTCCCCAAAGATGTGCAGGACAAAGCCTCTCACCGTTCTCCCACAAACCCCGGCAGGCACACGCAGGTCAGCTCGCCACCAAGGTCAGTGCAGTTGCCGTAGTTGAAACATGTGAGGTTCCTCTCTTCATTCCCACAAACTGTGTAAGGTAATCTTCGATATCTGGGTGAACAAGAAGGCAGCAGTTATTTGCACTGTCCTTGTTTCTGGATGTCTCATGCTCTCTCAGCTGAAGAAGAGGAGCAGGGTATTGCCCAGAGGAATGACCGCTGGAACTCAGATTTAAGATTCCCAGGACATCTTTTGCCTAACTTTTAAAATGTGATTAATTTAGTTTTTCTTTTTTGAATATTTGCTGGCAAATTAAAGATTCATTTCTCAGTAAAATTTAAAAAAAAGGATATTGCTCTACTTACATTACTGTACATTACAATGGGGCTCTGTGTGATACCTGGACGGTTTAGTATAAGATTTCAAAAGAGAGATTTAACATACAAGACAGACTATACTGGACCACCATAAGGCATCTTCAAACCTGAGGATGTCCTCACTACTCAGAAAAAGTCAACAAAACCTGTCAATTTTAGTAATTATATCCTAAAAGACTGTAGTTGGGAAGCATGAACATGGTTGGCTGTTTGCATCCTTTGGGCTGCAGCAGACTGGATTTATGGGAGTCCTCTAGAGGAAGAAGAAGGATTTTGCCTTCTTGGAGAGGAATGGGACATGCTTACAGGGGAGAATTTTATGAATGTGCAGAGAAGGGCACTTATAGGGAAGAGCCTGCAGCCTTTCTAGAGGAGAGTCTGGAAAGAACAGGAAACAGCATGTGAGCAGTGTCAGATGCAATGGGAAAAGTGGGCTGTGTGGTGTTTGCAGCCACCAGGACTGAGAGCAAGCTGGGAGGAAAAGACCAACCCAGAAAAGATTCTGTGTGTGGGGAGAAAAACAACTTCTTTCCCTATTGTTATTTTCTCTTACCAACTCTGAATTCCTTTATTTGTAGCTCTAGAGCTATATTGCTCTAATAAAATATAGTTTTAGGGATTTAGAAAGCTTAAAAGATTTTTTTCTGAAAAGAAGATGTAGCACATGTATTTTCAAGCTCTGGAAGGCCTGTAATCTTGTCATCACAGAGCTCATAGGACCAATGTCGGCAGCAGAGCTGTGCCTGGTTCCTTCAATCCTTGCCTCATCAGTCTCTGCCTGAGCTGGCAGCTCTCCTCTGCCTCAGTCCACATCTAATTGATCTGTACTACTTTCTGTTCTCTTCATACATCAGCTCCACAGCCATGATTAATATAGAGACAGATGCAAAACATCTGTGTTTAAAACAAAGACATCAGTGAGGTAAAAACCCTTTAGAAGAGACTTGACAAAATCATGTGGATCAGCCTTGTTTACAGTACCTGCAAAACCTCCCAGTGAAGTTAGCAGCACACAGGCAGGAGTATCCATTAATCCCATCAACACAAGTGGCCCCATTCACACACTGGTGGCCATGGCACTCATCTATGTCCTCTTCACAGTTCTCCCCTGTGTAACCAGGCTCACAGATGCACTCATAGGAGGCAATCCCATCTGTGCAGTTCCCATGAATGCAGGGGTTTGAAGAGCACTCATCAATGTTGACTTCACAGTAGGTGCCAGTCCATCCATCGGGACATACACAGTGGTAGGAAGTGTACAAGTCTTCGCAAATCCCCCCATGCATACAGGGCTCTGAGCTGCAGAAATCTACCTGCAAACAGCCAGTAAGAGTGGGGTTTGCAGATATTTTGAGAAATTGCTCCTCTTGAGGTTTTTTAGTAGGGATGTCAGCATTTTCAAAGTATGAGAGGTAAATGCCACTGATTTCTATGGTGCTCATACACCCTCGCAGGCCATCCAGGCTGTCGAAGGCCTTGTCAGCCACATAAATGTCTGTCTCTTCTCTTAAAAAGTTGAGGCTTCCTGCAGCAGCTGTGCTGGTTGCCGTGTCTTTCTTGTTGTCTATATCCATGTGCCATCTGGAAGATTGGGACAGGGGCTCCACCATGGAGACCGTCACCTGGTGCCATTTGCCATCACTCACAGGCACTGAACTCGCAAGGGTCAGCCTGTAGAAGCTGTTGCCGCTTTGCAATTGAAACAAGAGTTTGGAGTTGTGGATACTGATGATGACAAACTCAGGCTCCCTCTCTGCATACAGCAGGATCACGTCAGTGTCCCTGGTTCGAAAGCCAAAGATGATATTGGTGAGGTCTCTGCTGATTTTCCCATTGCTCCTGTAAAATATGGCGCTGCTCCGGCCGCTGAACACCGCGTTAGCAAGACCTGTGCAAAGACAGCAATTGGGAAACCGGACCAGTTTTACACCAACACATCAATGTCTCTGCAGTGCACATGCTCCCTGCCATATAACTCCTTTTGGGTTTGCTGAAAAACAGTCAAATTCCACCAGTGTTTCAGTTATCCTGGTCTGCCTCTCATGGCTGTGGAAATTAGAGGGCAGTGCCAGCATCAGCTGTAATGACATCCAAAGTGTACTGCTTTGCATCATCTCAGGTTATCACTCTAATATATAATTCTACATTTAGTGTATCTCTCTATTTCAAAAGAAGACATATTTTTGATTGTGTGTTTGTTCCCCAAGTATGGGCAGCTGGTTATTCCCCATGACAGATCTGGATGGGGTGAACATTTCTTCCCAATTCCTTTTTTCTTAGGTGTGTCTTAAGATGTTTTATAAAGTATTTGACTGGACCCAATTTCATCTCACCAATGCAAAAGGATGAATTTAATTGAAGTCAGTTGACAGAAAGCCCCTTCAAAATCCCTGTAATCAGAGTCATGGCTGTCACATTTAAAGCCAGCTTCTCCTGCTGGGCAGGCACTGCCACAGCCCTGTGCTGGTGGGACTGGGAGGGCAGCGGCTCTCAGCTCACACTGCTGTGAGTGAAAATTGATGGGCAACGTTGTGGCAGCTTTATGGACATCTTCACAAAGGTATCTGACACCTTTCATTAGCATGGTTTCTACTAAAATGCACTTACTCACTGGGCTGTAAATTTAAACTTTCTGAGGTTTCTGAGGATTACGGGCAGGGAGGAGGGACAGGAAGGAATGTCTTCTGTCTGTACTTCAGAAAAAAATAGCTTTGAAAGATCTGAGATAAGCTGGGTTTCTGAGCTATCTCTGGGCTTAGTAAATCTTGAGGAAAAGAACCCTGGGAGTCCCACTGTGAAGTTATTGACTATATCCTGATGCCAAGGCAGCAGAGGCATAACTGCATTTCCTGGTACATCAAATGTGGTGTCTTTCTCATAGAAAAAGTTTCCTCACAGGAAATCATACTAAAAGGAAAGTCAGAGTTTTTCAAGATTATCCCTGATTTCTTAAATATCTCACAAACCTGCTGAGTTCTTTTAAGCAGAAGACACCAGACAGAGAACTCATTGCCCAGGAAAGCTTTTATTGTGTTATTCTGTCTTGAACAAGAAGTTTATTCTGTAGCTAAGAACGCAACTAGTTAAAAATGCAGTTCTGCAGCGCAGGAATTTTTTACTATCTATTAGGGAAACTTCCTACCATGTCCACCTAAACCAGCACAGAAATCTAAAGGGGATGACCTTGAGTCATTGGAAGTGTGAATGACCTCGAGTTTAACAGAAGGAAACAGCTCAGGAACTTTTCACTTCACGGTCTCTGGGTGTTTCTGTTCTACCCTAACATGCAATAGCAAATCTTATGAGAGAAGGTATTTTGACGTTATCATTAAAGGCACCTCTGAGAGAAGGAGTTATTATTTTTTTTCAGTTACAGTTTTAACCCATCCTGCAAAGCTGATTCTAACAATCTGCACAAAAATAGTATCATATTGGTCTGTCTGTGATAGAGATCTTTTGTTGGCCAGCCTTCCCATTCCTACGAGTCAGCCATTCTAACAGTGTCCATCAGACCGAGTGGGTATTTACCTTCCTTCACAGCTTTGGTATGGCTTTCTTTGGTAGCAAAAAGAAGAAAATATTTCTTAAAAATACCTATTTGCTTTTTTAATTCCACTCCAGGGTGGGAAGGAGAAGGCAAGTGGAGAAGGAAGGAGATGTGCAGGGTGGCTCATGAACATAAGGCAGCTAATGGTCATCAGTTTTCAAATGGACTGCTTGGCATGCAGGTGCTTCTCACAGTTGCTTGAGCAACTGTACTGCAGGTATTGAGGTGACTTCTTTCAAAGCTGTTCAAGATTTAAGAAAACTAAATGATGCAATGTGAGTTAGGTAGGTTGTCTTTTCAGGAGGATGGAGAACATTCTAAGGTTAATCCACCCCTGGATTAATCTCTTATGTCTTTGCAGTGGAAGTGTGAGGGCAATGTGCTGATCTATTGGACAACCTTGACTAACTGGGCTGAGAAAGTCAAAACCAAAGGTCCTGTAAACATCAGTGTCTGAGTCAGGGGGTCTGGATGAGAATTTCTGGGTTTGGTAGGGCAGACTCTTCCCATTTACGTTACTTAAAACTGACATAGCTATTATTTTATTACAGAAATAACATTTGAATGAACTTTAGAGGCAGTGATTACTTCGTTTCTAGGAAATGCTGCTGAAAATATCTACTGCTGCTGATCTCCAAAGATGATTGGAACAACTGAAATGTACCTACATTCAAATCCTTGGTGCACCAGCTGGCATTGTGCTTCGTGAGGACAGGGCCCAAGCTCACACCACTTAACTTCCTCACAAGCCTTCCCCACTGTGTTAGGGGGACACGTGCAAGTGAAGTCATCCCAGAGTGAATAGCACACACCACCGTTGTGGCAAGGGTTGGACTACGGGGAAAGAGAAGAGATAACCTCAGTATGAATAAAGGCTGTTGGACTACCAGCTCTGGGGATGGGGGACTGTTTGGCAAAAAGAAGATTTCTTTTTATTTCAGATGGAAAATGATAAAGGCCAGTATTATGACAGTACAGCATGTTCAATAATTGGTGAAAAACAGTATCTCAACCTCAAAATAGTTTAATTCTCCGCTATGCAAACAGATTTTGCTTCTGATATTCATCATATGTAGCACAGCTCAACAATATCTGCTCTTTCTATCATTTTTGCATGTTTTCCTATGCTGTCATTATAATCAAATAATGTGTGGGAACTTACTAAGAAATTAAAATAAACACCCCATTATAAGCACACAAAAATGCTGTGAAAAATGTCATTCTTACCTTGCAGAGGTTGTCACCAGTGCAGCCCTGGGTGACATTGATCAGAGTTAGGTTGATAAGAGAATTCAGTGGATTGGTGATGGGGAAGAATTCCAGTGGCTGGTTATTCACTCTCACATCTTGGATACAGCCTTTGAAATACCTGCCATTTCTGTCAGTTTCTTTGTTATCTGGTAGGCCTCCAATGTAAAGAATATCCTTACTCTGGATGGTTAGTGATGGAGTAGAAATGAAGCCTAGGTAGTGAGAGGACTGGAACAGCTCCATCTTATTTGGTTCTATTTTTAATGTTATTAAGTAAAAGTTTCCATCGTTCACGGAGTGTTTCCCTAATAACTTCATGGAATTTAGAGCTAGCATGGTGAGTTTCCCGCCTTCCAAATAGACTCTCATGTAGAGGTAAGTACTGTTTCTCAGAGCCAGTAACAAGCCAGAAGGTTTGCGTGTTCGGACAAACATTGATATGATGAAGTTCTCATTCTGAGTGGAATCAACAGGAAAAGCAGCATAGCCTGAGGAGTCCTCGGACCCAAACCGGCCTGGAATGTACTCTTGAGTTTAGAGATATTGGAAAAGGTAAAAAAAAAAAGAAGAGAAGGGAGAAAAATAAAATAGTTAGGGCTAAATGATGAGGGAGCCAATGCAATGATCAAATAACTACTTCTGGTAATATTTATGTATGGTAGTAAGTAAAATGCTCATATTTATGGATGAATAAAGACTTGATCTAGCTGTAAATAGCTTCTATTTCAAAATTCCTGTTGGCTTCCATGGCCATAGCATTAAGCCCCAGTGCAGGACCAGATGTTATATTATTGGGCACATTTTTTGTCTTTAGCATGCTCTGTGTTTCCAAGTAGTTAAACAAGGACAGACTTCTATACTTTCCTGCACTGGTCCTCAGAAAGATCATTCTGGAAAGAACCTAGCTGCTTTGATCCTCTGATGACCATGGAAGTTAATGCAATTCTGGGATTTTGTGATATTTTTTGCACAGATTCCAATGCAGACAGCTGCTGGGCGAACCCCTCTTGTGTGACTAGATGAGCTGTTTGGTGCTGCTTGGGCTCCCCAGTTCTCTGACAGACTTTCTGCTTCTGGGGCTCAACATGTGCTCACCTACAACAACTTGTATCCAGTCATGAATCCTGCTCAGTCCCTGAGTGCCCACAGTGCTGTGGGAGAAACCTGATCCAGGATCGAGTAAGTTTTTTTCCTTTGTGCTTATCAATTAAAATGATTAAACCAAAACCATCTGTCTGTCCTCTACCCCTTATTTTCAGTAATGATTTTCAGTCTTTTAAGGATACAAAATATGTAGCCAAAACTGTATTTTGTTCTGATGAATCATCTCGTTAAAGAACAACAAAGTGTTTCTATTTTTGCACTATAAGTTTTGTGATCTTGTCCTCAGTATTACAGACTTCCTGCCTAAACAGTTTCAGGAGCTATTTTTAATATATCAAATTCATAGAAAGAATAAACCAAGCTTTTTTTAAATGCTCACATAGTTAAAGATTCAGCTCCCTGTTGTGCAGTAAAACTCCTGGAGTGGGATGTCATAGGCCAACTTTCTGCCTGGAGAACTATGGTTTTTTATAACTGCATTAAAAAAAATGATGAAAATAAGGGACTGACCATGAAGCCCCAACAGACCCTTAATAACCACACTGCACTGCTATGTGGTATGCTCATATTATTTAGCAACAGGAATAAATCCCATATTTCTTCCTAAACAGAAAATATCTTAATTTAATTTGAAATAGTTTACTTCTATGAATAAGATTACCTATATATTTACTTGTTAAAACTCTTGTATGTAGAAATAATTATTTGTTGAAATTGGTGTTTTGAGGCATTAAGTCTTTTTATCTTCTCTTAAGGTTGTACTAGAGACTGAGACACTTTTTTCATGAGGGTAAAAAGAAAAATTCTGCTGGAATGAGGATTCCACAACTGCAGTGTTAGAAAGAAGCCTTGATCTCCAAAAAGGTAATTCGTGTTTACAATTACCTTGTCACATTTCTCTCTATTTATAAATATACACATATATCATCAGTCTGATCTGTTTGATGAGATGACTAGCATCACCTTGGTCAATATTAACCTCTTGGGTCACAACATCTGGATGTTGATCAAAATGAGTCAACATCTGTTTGTTATTTTGTATATGTAGAGAAAATATTGCCTCTTGTCAATTAAATACTTGGCAGCAACTTTTCTTCAGAAAGACACCAGCATTTCTTATATTATCCTTTACCACAAGTCTCCGCCACTCTGCCTCTTTAGAAACCTGCCACAGTCTTTTACATATGGCATATATCTAGAACCTATGTACCAAAATGGCACGGTGCCATGATTAGCATGGAATATTGTGGTCAGCAGGGAAAAAAAAGTGTGCTTTCTAATCATTCTCAACAGTTCTAATGCCAGTATAAGCTGCTCCTGGCCCTGACTGGTTTTAATTTTGCTTCATATAAGGAGGCAGACATATTTCCCAGATGTTGTCCTATACTCCAAAGTTGCCTTCCAAATCTTGGGATAAATTACAGCTACACTTCAAAGAAGTCTGTTACAATTACCTCTCAGACTTTGTCATTTTGCAATAAAACCAAAAGGAAAAACTATTGAAAGGTATTGATAAGTATTAGGCAGAGCATGCAAAGTGAAATTGTATTTGAACATTTGAAATGTGTTTGAAGCCCCAGCTTTCTGCAGCAATGCATTCAGTAACCCCTGAGGCCAGTTGTTCAGCTGATGTAAATCAATGTAGCTTCACTGCACCCATGCCAGTTTACACCAGTTTAGGATCTGTCCATTCCAATCTGACCAAAGCTCTGCTGTTGTGCTTAATTTTTTCCAGCCCACTTGGCAAATGTATCTACGTAAATATGCATATGTATGTATACGTGTATGTACGTATGTATTTATTGCTCCCTAAACATTGCTCTGCTGACCATGTGGGGATGAGGGAGGCAGAGGCAAGGGCACAGCTCGAAGACTTAGTCCTGTGCAATTTTCTCATACAAAACTACTTGTTTGAAATCCCTCAAACTTTGCCTGGGGAAGGATTGCAGAGCTCACTCTGAAGCATTCCTGAGGGTTGCTGTATTTACAGCTCTCGGGGGCTTCACCCAGCAGATGCAGTACAGCAGGGAGCTGGGCAGGGACCTCCTGCTGTCCTTCCACTTTGCCCCAGCCTGCACTTGCAAAGATCATTTGTAGCAGGGAATGTGCTACAGGCATCTGCAGCTTTTGCGCTCCTGCTCACCACTGCCACAGAGGCTGTTTGCTGTGATGAGCTCTTCTGCTCACTCAGACAGGGACATATTTCCCTCTGGTCCCCATGCAGCTCTCTGGGAGCAGCAGCCTGAGCTGGGGATTGTCCAGCCCTGCCTTGGGACCAGCTGAAGGATGAATGGGCCCTGCTTCCAGCTGCTGAAGCCTTGCCTGCTCCTTGGGCTAATCAGATTAAGCTAAGAATATAATCTCATTCTTTTTTTTTAAATTGGAATCTGCCTTTTTTTAACTTGCAGTACTTTTGCTTGCCTTCATTGCCTTAAATGACTCTCTTTTTAAAAGCCTAGAGAGCTTGAGGATAAAATTTTCAAAGAATGCTTTGAAAATACATCTTAAACTCCAAGTGAGTTGCTTGCTTTCTAAAATCTACTCAGCATGGATAACCTCCAGTGAGCTACAGTTTTTCAGAGTTTATGGAGTGCTAAGAGCACTGAGAAGATTTTAAAACAAGAGGAGCGGAATCCACCAGTTTAGCCTGACGTTTCTTTTTCGTCAGGCTGAAAAGCAGCCCTCCTGGAAAAGTAACTAGAAAATAACAAAGGTGTGCCACTACTAACCTCTTGCACTGGCTTACCACTTGACATTAAGCTCCAGAGATCCTAAGGGTCACACTGTTTCCCTGCCAGGTAAACGGGGTTGTTTATGGCCATAAAACACAAGTGCCAGCAGCATTCCCTTACCTGATGCACAGTCTGGCCCTGTGTAGGGCCGGTAGCAGTCGCAGTGGTAGCTCAGCCACAGGTTGATGCAGCGTCCCCTGTTCTGGCACGGGTGGGGGTCACACCAGTCCTTTTTAGCACATCCTGTCCTGACATTTAAAGATGACCCAGATGATACATTCTCTGGAGTAATAACATTCAAGTCTATCTCAATATCCTGGAGACAGCCTACAAATGAAGGTGCAGAAGGTGTATTAAAGGTGTTCTGTAGAGGACTGCTGTTCCCCACTGGTAAGCCGCCCAAAAACGTGCTCTGAAACGCGAACATCACCGGCTCGTTATCTATCTTAGCAGACGTTTTATTGAGACAGAATTCTACACAGGAGCTGTCAAGCAAATTAAGAATAACAGCTCTGGCCAAGGTTACCTCCACTGAATGCCATTCTCCATCACTGACATTGTGTGGAATATGCAAAAGAGCCTGTGGCTGATTATTGACTTGCACGGATAAGTGTAAGTAGCCATTCAGTAACTCCAACTTTGCAAATGTATTTTTCTCCCCTCGGTGAAACAGGAAAGCTGTGGGTTGCACAGTTTGAAACCTCAGGTTTATATTATAGAAAAAATCCTTTTTATGGGCCAGGGGATTCTTCAACAAAAGGAAACTGTTTCCTTGGAAAGAAAACGTGGTTATGGTTTCACAGTGTATTCCAGTATACCCAGGTGAACATATGCAGCTGAATCCATGTTGGCCATTTTTTAAATGCGGGATACATATTCCATTGTTTTGGCATTGATGATCAGTACAGCCATGTAGAACTTCTGTACAGTTCCAACCACCATAAAAAATCCCTTCTTTGTCTGCAGGTGGGCAATGGCAAGTGTAATTTCCAGGAAAATTCTCACAGATCCCACCATTTTGGCAAGGGTTCGTGTAACATTCGTTGACGTCTTCATCACAGTGAGTACCTGAAGAAGAAACAAAGAATTAGGCATTCTGGATTGAATAACTGGAGCCCAAAATAACACTTTTAATAATGTGTTTTATTAAATTATCTTTTATCAGAGGGGAATATCTTGATAAACAGATGATGGACAAGTTAAAAAAAATACATTAAATATAAAAATGCCATGCACTTGCCATGGTTTCCTTGTGCAAATTATTATATAAACACCTTAGTGATAACCACATTTTGGAGAGAAGAACCAAACAAATGGACAGTTTGGATATGGATAATGTGATGAAATTAAGATAAACATCATCAGATAAGATCAAGAAATTGTTTCCCACATATCCCGTGGTAGAAATTTGGAATGCTTTGTAAGGAGCTGAATGGTTTATCACATGCAAAAAAACCCAAGAACTGTTGCTTAATTCCTATAGTATGGTCATGAGCTGGAGTACGATCTGCTGGTCTTTCCTTCTTTTCCATATTCATTCAAACAGTGTAAGAACTCCAGACTATTATTCCTGGTCCCATTTGAAACATCTTGGAGCAACAGTCTTCAAGTGAGAGTCACAAGACACGGTGGGTCAGACGGACAAGTGCATGAGCATGCCTGTGAAACGTATGCACTGCAACAAGTATGTACTACAGGGGAACTTTTTTACCTCTCCTCTATGCAAAATATAAAGCAAGAAAAGATGAAAAGAATATTCTCTCAAACATCTCAGAGGTTGATTGGTGATGAGTGCAGTACTGCAAGAGATTGTCAATACAGTCTCATATTTCCTCTTCTTCCGTATAATTCTTGGCTTCTGGTATATCTGGTAAAAGGAGAACTCCTCATCTCAACTCCACTGTAATTTGATAGATGTGGCCTAAGTGGGTCTGCTGGATCACACTTCTCAAAGAAAAACAAATCTATTCCTCTGGTAAAACTAATCTGTTTATTCCTCTGCACTGTTGTTCATCTATAAAGTGGTAATTACAGTAACTTCTCCCTTGAGCAATCCAGTGACCAATATGCATTCAGTGGGTCAAGGAAAATCTGTTTCTCATCTCCCTTGGAAGCAGCCGAAATATCCGAATACTTTTTTGATAGCTCATGCTAAGTACAGCTCTTAACATTTCCACTTCCCTTCATAGTTACCTTAGAGAAAAATGAGAAACACTTTGCAGTTAGTCTTCAAACCAGTATCATCAGCACAAATTAAATGGATAATATTTCATCTATCCCCACAGCAAAACTGCTGCCTGTAAACCAGGCAATGAGATATGCTGAGGTTCATGGAATGGCAGATGGGTGTACCAGGCAGCACACCTAGATTCATGTACAAACTCACATCAAGCTTTATTTCTATAACAAATCACAGCCATTCCCCATGGAAAATTACAGAGAACACTTAGCCACAATGAATCACTTCAAATAGCCGTAGATAAGTGTAGTTACTCAGGCTGATTCCTATCTGTCCACTTTATTCAACCACAGTTGTAACTGGACCCACCTTGGAGATTGGTAAGTACGGGAGAGCCAGGAGGGAACTGAGAACTGGGAGAGATTTATTTAAAAGATTAGCCAGAGTGAAGTGGTCATAGCAGGTACACAAAAGATTCCCTCTGCAGCAGTCCAACTCACTCATCAGTCCTCAATTTAGGCATACACTGACTTTCCACCTGAAGCTTCAGACTACTGAGCACAGCTAGTGCCATGTCCCTGGCCTGGCAGTGGGGTTTTACTGCAGCAGTCTCTCTGTTTCCCAGCCAGGCTCATCTTTATTCCGATGAGAGATGTCTGTGTATACCTTAATGTGTAGTGGCATCTGGCAGAAATACGACTCATTGGGGCTGACTTTCTCCAAGTGAAGTGCAGTTCCCAAACCGCTCCTGGCTGGGGGCCAGAGCCACGTCTGCTTTGTCCAGTTTGGGGCAATTCCAGTGTTGGTGACTTGTCCTGCTTTTGCTGTTCTAGTATATGAAAAGTGAAGTTACTGTGAGCAGTGTCCTGTTTTGGTCAATGTTTTAGTACATCTCCTGCCTGATACTGCTCCCTTCCCTGCTTTGACATCAAGAACAATGTGTCCTTGGGTCTTTTGTACAACTCAGTCTTAATGATGGCTGTAGAAATGCGGGGCTCTTTGGGCTTTTGTGTCAGAGATAAAAATGTAGTCCAACCTACAAGCAGTTGGATCAGGTTGTGCTTAGCTTTGTCAGAGGGCTTCAGAGTGGACAGACTGTATTTAAGGATTTAGACTGGGAGCCCCTGTGAAACCTTTCAGAAAACAGTCAGCATTGTGAATGGCTAGGTCCTTAGCTGTTGCATTTTCAGCAATGTAAAGTGTGTTACTTTATTATCCCACAGCACCTGCCAGACATTCCCTTTGCCTTGTAACTTGTGCTCCGAGTCACACTTTGCAATGGTGACTTGCCTGTGGAAAGGACGATACAGATGCATTTAACTTTACAGTTTTCTTTAGTGTCTGTGTTGCTCTCTACTTCATCAGATAAGACATAAAATTAACAAAATTATTTTTGTGAGAATGTTAAACTTTTTTTTTAAATCATATATATTTCTATCTTTAAATTTAGATAGGACACTTGATAAAAGAAAGCATCAATGCCCAACAAAGAAATAAAATGAGTTTTTTGAGGAGGTACACATACTACTACTACTACTACTACTACTATTATTATTATTATTATTATTATTATTATTATTATTATTATTATTGTGTTCTTTGCCTATAGAAAATGAATGGTATCAGTTATTAAATATAAAGTCACTCTCACAGAGCCACTTAAATACATAAGTTTCATGGTCATTTCAGTGTCTCAATACAATGCTTATATTTTAAGTAATTATATTAAAAATACATAGCAAAATAATTATTTTATCGAGTTGTGTGTTTAGATATACACACATGTATGCATTTACATATATAGGCCTACTATTTCATGATAAGATTAGCACAAACACAAATATAGGTCACACCAAAAGACAAATAATAAGTCACTTTTTCATATCAAGAATAAATAAATCAGCTGTTCTTGCAAGTGGTGTTGATACTGCTCACTATACAAGCAAAGACCACTGTCAGTCAAGATAAAAGCACTCTAGATAAAAGGATTAGTCAATATTTATAGAACTGTACAAGCAGTTCAAATAGCTCAGGTTAGCATGTAAAAAAGTATCCCCAAAACATGTAAGACATACCAAAACAAGTGCAAAGGCAATGATTTTTTTTTTCAGTGGTTTACATGGATTAGCTCAGCTAAGCATGTTTGTGTTTTTAAGGGAAAAAGTAAAGTAGAATCATTCAGCATTTCCCCTTCTAAATATTACACACTGACATAAAATTTCAGATAATTATAAATAATTAAGATGATTACTTTTCCCACCTGTGAAGTTTTTTTTCAAAACAAGAGATGAAACTGTTCCTTTGACTCAGTTTGATAGCATCACTCATCAGTCTCCTTTTTTCACTTACACGTTGTTACTATATGGTGGCTATTTTCTAACTGTTAACCTCTTAATTAAACTCTCTCTTTCAAATTTAGCCTCAAAGGTTTCCTGCAGAAGCAGGATGACAAAAGCAGTTATTGCAAGCATAATTCTGCTGAACGCCGCTGTTTTTCATTTTGATTAAACAGTTACAGAAGTATTATCCAAATTACACTTTTGGTACACACCTTTGGTTAGAAATCTGCTTACAGCCCTTTGCCTTTCCAGTCCCCTGACATTAAATAAATATCAAGAAACTACAGGCAAGCAATCTGGATAGGTGCTACATGTTCAATACAGTCTAAGTGCACATACAAATTCACAAAAATAGAATATTTACCTGTAAACATTGTCATTAAAATGATGTAAACTTGTATCCTAGTTGCAACCATCTTTTTCCACAGGAAAATTTCCGAAAGAAAAAGATTGTTTAGCACTTAAGCGGTCCACAGAGTAAATTTCTGTAAAATTCACAACAGTTCTTAGTATAAAGGCTTCCTTTCCAGGATTAGCTTGCTCCACTTCTGTACCTGCTGATGCAGCCTGATGGTGTATTTTGCCCAAGCCAGATCAACAAGGCTTAAAGTAAGACCCATTAAACTGCTTACACAATAGATATGTATCCTATTTAAATTCTTTTTTCTCCAAGTTTGTGCTCACACTGAATGTTGTTTGTGTTTCACAGAAATGAATATTATTAGGATATGTTCAAAACTGATTGGTCAGTTTTTGTTGTTCTACAAGATGTTGTTTCTTAAGACTTCTTTTTCCTTTCAAAAGGTTTGCTAATCCAGATCACCTCTTTCATGGTCACTGTCGTTCAGAGAAACTGTACATCTCAATAAGCAGATAGAAAAGATCTAAAATTTGATCTTGTTTCTTTATTTTATAAAGTATTTTTGTTTCATTTGCTCTCTCTACTTAGTGGAAGTCTGTGTCTCTAGATTTTTGAGTGTGCTAAAGATAGGAAAAATTATTTACTAAAATATTTTTTTTCTTCAGCTCTTGAGCAAGACATTTTGATTTAGACCAAATTTAATGAGGGGAAAACAGAGTTCAGGAGATTTGACTACTTATTTCTGTGATAATTTTAGCAGCAGACATTATTTTTGTCACTTATGTTTATCAATTCCTTCTTCTCCCTCAACTCATTTATTCACTAATTAGGAAATTACTGACCTTGTGTCACATTTGTGTTTAGGTTCATCAAAAGACTTATGCACAGAACATAATTTTGGATTAATTTAATCTGTGGTTCACAATTGTTTTTATGGAGATGCTCAGAGAGCTGCTGCTTCTTCCAGCTTCTGATACAGACATCAAGTGAGTTTTCTTATAATACATGTAAATATCATGGGGTGAGAATGTCATCCAGACTCTTGAAAAGGTAAGAAAAGAAGCTTTAAACAAAATAAAGTTCAGTTTGATTAGTTAGTGTGACTGCACTTGATTAGTAGTGATAATCAGATGTCTCGTGCTACAGTTTGATGTTTAATGTGCACTTTATTTTGAATATTGCAAGAAGAAGTTGGAGGTTCTCAATGGCTGCCATTCCTTTTGCAGTCTGACTGTGAAAACGTGACTCTGAGGGAAGGTTATGAGCAGACAGAGTCTACAGGTGGGGACAGACATCTGCTATTGCAGCTCAGTGACAGCACAGGGCTGGTGGCACTGTGGGACAGGGGAGATGCAGAGCAGGGTACTCAGCAAACTGCCCAAAGCCGTGCCAGAACCACCGCTGGGAGCTTGAACAAACCCACCAGGAGCAGATACTCTACAGCCACATGTTGTCTTTAATAACATTTTCATATGCTAACAAAGGAGAAAATTCCATGTGAAACCACCATAAAGTAGGTATAAAACTTGAGTAATCCTGCCCAGAAAGTAATTGTCAGCGATTCCCCCTCAAACGGGGATTTGATTATGGTTTGGGATTGTCCTGGCTTTGCTCTGGTTGGTGTTTTCATAAAAGATGATGTTGGCACAGAAAGCTTGCCTAGTAAGTTGTCTGATAAAGCAGGGTTAAGTGAAAGTTTTGATTGTATTATAGACCAAATAAGACCTTTAGAGATGAACATAAGAAATTGGAGAAATGGTCTGAAAAAGATTGTATTCAGTTCTGGAAGGGCTCGCTCAGTTTCTGCAGCCTCAGGCCAGAATAACCAGCAATCAGGTGGAAAAATACTTTCAGTTTACAATGCTTCAGTTTCACTGAGTCCACTTTTAGCTCTGCACTGCAAGGAAGATTTGGATCAATTAGGAGGAATTCAGAGGAAAGCAATGAGAATGATTGCAGGTCGAGAAAATAAGGCTTGTGAGAAAAGGTTAAAAATGTAGGGCTGTGCAGTCAAAAGACAAGCAGAGGAAATGGGACATGGTGAGAGTTTTTCAGTATAAAAAAGAGAATAAACTGTGCCCTGAGACCACAGTAATCAGGTGAAAAAGTCGCAGGTTTGGCCTGCACAAGGAACATCCCCGTCGCACTGTAAGAAAATATTTCTAATGATAATAAGACAATAAAGCCTTCACATAAGATGCCCACTGGGAGCCATAAACTCTATTGTGGATCCTTAAAAACTGGTTAGAGACAAAAATGCAATGAGACACAAGCCAGCAGATCCTACCTTAGACACACAGTCCAAATGATACCTGCATGTCTGTCTCTTCCAAGTCTATTTTTCCATGGTTTTGGGCCTCCCTTGAACGAAATAATTCCCAGCAATTGAGCTGTAGGCGTGTCAAACTATTACCTGCACATACAGGTATCAAATGCAAGCAGGAGGAAAGCTTGGAGAAACTCAGATTGTAGGATACCCTTTAGAATTGCTTTATGGAAGACAAAGAGTTTGAAATAGCACTTCCTTTGCCGATATTTTAGAATTTTGGAAATGTCTGTTATAAAATCCTACCCCAGGTGCAAACAACTCTCTCTTCAAGGGACTCATTAATCCTGAGGCCAGCAGAAAGATCTGGCAGAGCACATATTCTTCAGGGCCCCAGGTTTTAGCAGACAATCACGAAAATTCTAACTTCGCCACATCTGTGCAGATAATTGCAAAGAGATAATTACTTTTTGCTGGAAGGAGGAAATGCACGTTCATGAGTGAGTAAGCGCAAGGAAATAAATTGACCATCTCTGTGTCGTCGTAATTAAACCCCATGCTTGTGGGCATAAATCAGTCACCATGCAGGTCAGGAAGGAGGCTTTCCTCTTATGTACATCAGTGTAGAGCAAGTGAGAGGTATTTAAATGGATTTTTTTTTTCTCCTATTTTTCTTCAGTAAAAAACTGGCTTACATTCGATACTGAACTTAATGTGACCAGTGCTCTGATCTTGCATGGCAATTTCTGTTGCTCTCCTGGCAGGAAAAGCTTGTGTAAAATGAAGGACAGAACACAGACCAGAGCTGGAGCACATGGAAAACAGGATTCTTTAAAATAGTAGGATAAAAAGCATTTGTTAACATTGGGCTAATTTGCACACGATACTTTTCACACAGAACTCTAATTTCGTAAAGTCATAAGACCTTGCTAGTTATTCCTTTATTGCGGACAAATTCACTATTCTGCTATTTTTCCTCTTGCCATTTGAAATGTACATGTAAAGTTAATATTGGCTAGGAAAAAAAATTAAAATAGAATTAGAGTTGAGTGGCTTGGCTTAATCATTAAATATGTCACTCTAGCTGAGGGATATGGAATTCACAATGTGCTGCATTCAGAATGGCATGCTGTAATTCAATCTTTTTAAATGTTGCTGGCCTGAAGCTTCATAGACTAGTTTGAATTTTCAGTAAAAATGGATTTTTTTTAAGTAGTAAAAAACCCCAATCCCTTAATCTCTTCAATCAGTAAAGGTTTTCTGAGAGCAAAAGTACTTCGAAATGTTTTTCCACTAGTTTCGCATGTTTTGTCACACCTAAAATAGTTTTTATTTGAAAAGAAAAAATAAAAAGAGAGAAGAAGAAAATCATGTCCATGCTGTGGGTGATTAGTTGTTTAGTGAGATCGGGTGTGTTTATTTTATTTCAGAAATATTGGAAGCAGCCGTGTGGGCTGAGCTTGGCCCCGCGCAGGCGGGAGGGCCCCGGAGCAGCCACGAGCGGCACGGCCGGGTCAGGGGACAGCGCCTGGCAAGGGCCAGGGGCCGCGTCCTGCAAGGGCAGCACAGCAACGCTGCTGCTTGTAGCCTACACCTCCAGCCCCCGTTTCAATTCACACAGCCAGCCATGTGGATCCAATTGTGGGATTAGGGTCTGAATCTGGAGTAAAGAAAAACTCGTTGAAGAAATACGTCGCTGCGTGGAACTCATTTTCCTTTCATTTCCCTGCTTCTAGAGTCAGTCTTATATATGGGTGAATGAGGCAGCTGCTGCTGTGTTTGACTGATGGAGGCATGGAAGAAAATCAAATGGTGGCAGCCCAGTTTTGCCAGGCAGCATCCTTCTGGAGTGGGTTTTCTGGCTGCACAAACGTGATGTAGCTATGGGCATGTTGATGGTATGAGATAGGACAGGGAGAAGAGAGGAGGGAGAGCACAACTACAGAGTGTGACACGTTAAAGTGCAGAAAGGTGATGGGAAAAAGAATAGGTAAGATTTTGGAGACCAAATAGATGAAAGATGTGACAGGGGAAAAGGAAATAAAAATACAGGAATCAATGCCCCCAAAGATACTTGTGTTGGCTTTTGAGACAGAACTCTTGTCAGACACGTGGGCATTTATGGGTAGTAAGAGGACAGAGTATATGTGTGTGGCCATCAATCTATATGGGATGTGTGAGGGATGCTAAGAAATTCTGCAGATCATAGATAAGGTCTTCACAGAGATCTGGGCTAAAATTGAGAGTGGGGAAAGGAGACCATGGGAGCAATAACAGAGACAAAAGATTGGAAAAAATTTAGAAAAAAACCCAGCCATAGATATTTTTTTTGTAATCAGTCATGTGCACTGGAACAGAGAAGTCAATTCACAAAACACAGAGAATTAGGACAGAACCACAGAAAAATTTAGAACGAAAGGGACATTCAAAGGTCATCATCTGGTCCAGTGCTCCACTCAAAGGGTCAGGACATAATCCAGAGAAGAAATGGTAATAGTACGTTTCAGAGAATTTGTTATTTTATACCTGATTCTGGACCAGATATTTAGAAGCCAAAGAAAGATATTTGGTGTTCTGCTTTCCAGTATGGGGTTTTTTGGGGTGCTCTGTAAGTTGGAAAAAGTGTATGTGTAATTCAGGAATTTTTCATGTTTTACCTTTTAGCAAACTGTGGCAAGACTGTCAAATTCAAAGCATTAATGATCTGATTTGCATTTTTTGTAGATTTATGAGCTTGTACATACAGATGATATATGTGCATTTGAACTGAAGTATATCCAGAGGGATCTTAAAACACCCAATACCTTTGAGTTGTTTAATTAGATCATACAAGGTCATGTTTCATTGACTTGAAAATCTGTTTGGAGCATATGATTCACTTTGGAATTAGAAAACAAATTAATTTTCTGTCCTACAAACACTTAAGGGCTTTAAAAGACCGCTTGCTGTTGATGAACACATCCATTGAGAAATGTACGCGGTGTCTTGTCTCCCCTAAAAAGGGATTTTCTACCTTCTCTCTTGTTGGCTGTTTCCTATTTGTTTTAACTGAGTTGGGCAAGCACAGCCACTGTGCTGTTTAGTGTGAAATGGCTTCTGCCCTGGAAATGGTGCTCTGGAAAATTTCAGTAATTTGCAGGATTTTCTCATTTTGTTATCATGTGAATCTCCACAACGTGCAAAAGTGACTGTGTTTACATAACTTCATTGTCAGTACTTATTGAAACAAACTGAAAAAGCCAGAAGGCCGGAAAATCATAGTTTTAATAGGGCCTATAGGGTTTAATTGATAATGGAGATGTGAGAATAGAAAAATGTAAAATATGAATGGGTGAATGCACACGATATGTTTATGCTGTGTGTATTTTGAGCTGTGCACAGCATGACTGTATAAAAAGCATGGGTATGATCTGTATCTATGCTGTGTATAATTACATTTCTCTGTTCCTAGAGTATATGTATTTACATAATTTATTAGCAATTTAAATACAGAAAAAAATCCAAGCTTTTTATGCTGAACTACCAATTTTTTTAAAAATTATTTTTTATGTGTGTTTTCTTTCCTGGGTAAGCTGTGACTTGCTCTAGAGCAGATGTAGATGCAGAAGATCTGAGACTTCGGGCTGTGATCTTTCAGTCCAGCTCTGTGTCAATGGGAATGGCAGAGGATCGTACCCCTTTTCACTTCACAGCAGTGTTCAATTCCCCTCATTCCCAGCAGTGTTAGTCCCTTTGTAGTGGGAAAACTCATCTAAATGGTGGCTTTGCTCATGCAAGGTTTGATATGCTCAACTCATCTCGAGGCTGGGAAGATTGAGCCCCAAACTAGCTCCATTTTGGCTCGGTCACAGAGCAATCCTGATGGCAGTGGGACAGCATGGACCTCAGCTAAAACTGTGCGTGCTTGCCATGGAATCCTGGCTGCCTTATGGGGAATTTCCTGGAGCATATTAGAGGCATGAGATTTAGCTAGATTAAATCTAGATTTTCTATGTCTTTATGTGTTACAGTTAACTTCTGTAGCCATGCAGACTTTTTCACAGCACAGCATTTAAATAGTTTTCTTTATTTGGTATTACAGGCGGTGATTTACCATGACGTTTCGGCCTCAGAAACAGGTCTAATAACAGATTCTGAACCCTCTTTGTTAAGAAAAAATAGTGCCCACAGGACAGAAACTAAAGCCATAATTGTATTGATCATTATAATTCTCTGTATTAGTGTCGTGTTGTTAGCACAGCCAGACTCGAAGAATTACAGCAGTGGGAGAGCAATCTGAATCAGATCCACCAAATCTACTTCTAGCAGTTAATTATCAGCATAAATTAGCTGTCTATACCAGGATTTTTTTCTTCTCTCCAAGACTGTTTATTGAAAGTGCAAAGTTCATTGTCAGCCAGGGAAAGAGAGTATTTTCCTTAATCTGGTTCTCCTTACACAATCAAGAGAAGTCCTTTCCTAAGTTAATTCAAATATTTTTAAAGAGATCAGCATCCAGGTCATCAGTAAAAGGCTAGCTTAACTTCTTTGAAATTCTCCTTGTACCTGAAAAAGTCAGTCCAGGTACCTAAAGAGAAGCAGGCTGTGCCTTACTAGACTCACCTCTCTTTTTATTTCAAACAGTGCCAATGAACAGACATAAAAATACTGGGCTTTATCACTTGTTCCTCTTATTAGCAAACACTGTATAATTAAGAGCTAGATGCTACAGGGAACAATAAATGTAAGAGCTTTTATGTAGTATATCACATAAAATTAGTGCCGGTGCTCACTTTATCAGCTTATTTTAATCACTCAAAAGCCCAACATATTCTTTATGTCCTTGAGAAGACCTTAGACCTGGGACTCATCAGTGATAATTAATTGCCAGTAAACTGTAAAACTCTTGAGTCCAATCCACCAAAAGCATTAAAGCTATTTCTTTATTTGTTAACAATTAAAATGGGAACTGTACATATATATATACGTATGTATATGAATACGTGTATACAAAATTAGAAAGAGCTTTTTGTGCACCGGAGAGTTTGTGCTGCCATTCAGAGGCACCTCAGTAGGCTGGGGAAATAGGGAATCTTCAGGAACCTCACGAAATTCTGCAAAGGGATTCTCCAAGTCCTGCACGTGGGGACAAATGAGCGCATCCAGCAGAAGAAGCTGGGGCCAGCTAGCTGGAAAGCAGCTGTGCCATGCTCTGAGCATTCCCAACACAGCCCAGGAGGCTGTTGGCCCTCTCTGCTGGGCAGTGCAGGCAGCAGAGAGGGCCAACAGCCTCCTGGGCTGTGTTGGGAATCGTGTTGCCACCAGGTCAAGGGAGGTGACTCTTCACCTCTGCTCAGCACCAGGGAGACCACGCCAAGCCCAGCTCTGCACTCCCCAGGTACAAAAAAGGAGCAGAGATTCTGGAGCAGGTCCAGCCAAGGGCGCTGAAGGTGACTGAGAGGTTGGAAAACCTCTCATGAGGAGAGACTGAGAGAGCTGAGGTTGCTCAGAAGTTGAAATGAAAGCCAGTTTTAAAGGCAGGAGATGGCCTTCAATTAAAAAAGAAAAATATAAACTTCACCCCAATTGACCAGTCCCTTCCCTTTGAAGAGCTGTGTATTGCCTGACCTTGTGAATGAGGTTGCTCTCATGGGTGGAATTCTTCTCAAGACACGGTCACGTAAGTGTGAGTCTCAGCTGTACAGATGTCCTGCTTTCAATTTTAAAATGCTGTATCTTGTAAAATAATCCTTTTTAGCAGCTACAGGTGGAAAATCTGGCACATAATTGTACTGTAGAAGTTAAGAATATTTGGGTTCTTTACTCCATTCCCCCTGTGCACAGGCTTGGCAGCATTAATCCAGGAAGGTTTAGAAGATTATGTGTACATGACAGCCTTGAGGATTTCCATCATCGTGATTTTCCTTCCAACTCTTTTTTTGAAGAGCATAATGACCTGTGACAACTAAGCTTTATTCTCTGAGGAGCCTGACATTGCTTCTGTTTAATGGATCAGACAGTTTGTGATACATCAGTTCTAGACACTTTCTTCCCTGCGTCAACCTGGGGTACCTCTTCGATATTTCCCATCTCTGCTGACCTGTGTGATCAAGAGGTCATGTCCTGAAGTCAAACCCAGAATCAAAACACTCACTCCTACCACAGGCCAGACTATTAATGCAACCCATTTAATTTACATCAACTTGGAACTTGACATTCAATTTCTCAGTCCAGAAGCAATTATTTTTAAAGGAACATGCCAACAATATTGCTTGGCTTAGAATGGTGAAAGTTCAAAAGGGTAAAAACCATTTCACACCATAAATAAAGAATTGATTATACTTGAAAACAAAGTTTGTAATTACTACTGACATTTCTGAGCCTAGATGAGGTGCCTTTTATGCTTTAAAAACTGATGTCATTTCTGCCACTGGCATTATGGGAACCTTATGTAAGGGTCTGAAATAGTTCTTTGCTGCTATTTTAAGTACAAAGAGGAAAACATGAACATTTTGCACAATTCTTGGGTCAAACACTTACTTTTTTTGAAAGGGTGCAAAATTCTTTGTGGGTGCCTCCCTTCAGCCCAACAGCTCTGTCAGCAGGACCACTGGCATAATTAGTAAAATTCTTAATTTGTTGTTCTTCTTGTGTGAAAGCCAAGCTTACAAGGTGCTAAGAAATTTTAACAAGGAATAACCTTGTCTGGGTCATCAAATTACTCTTTTCTACTTAAAACCATGGTGCTTGTTTTCTCCACAGCTTTTACAGCCCTGGGTGGACTCTGCACGTCTGGCTGCAGACCAATATCTCTGAGCTTCACATGGAAGATCCAGGGAAGATCAAACCATGTGGTGCAAAAGCTAAAAACCCGCACTAAGAATTTGGACTAGCAAGCAGTGCTCAGCACAAAGTCTTTGGGAAGCAGCATCCCCCAGATCAGGCTTCAGTGACAGCGCTGATGTGTCAGCTCTAGTCAGAATTCGCTAATGTCTCACAGATGCTGGACACGGACAGCATTTCACACTCCCTCTGCTGGCTCACAGGTGCAGAAGGGGTACAGGGAACCTGGTTCTCAGAGCTCTGCTGGTACCAAAACGCTGATGCCAGCCCAGACAGACTGCATGTTTTCACAGCAGCTTATACTTTTTTAGCAAGGTAATAAAAGGTTATGCTAAGCTGCATAAGAACTTTAACCTCTAAACGAACAAAGTGATGAATGGAATTATATAATTTCTATTTAATGCCATAGCAATTTAACAACAGCATACTTTAATTTTTTATCTCAGTGTAGGTCAATATTGCCTTCAGAACAAACACATGCAGGTTTGGCATGCAAACATAATGCATTTCCCACTGTCAGAAGCCATGCATTTAAAATTATTATTTAGTAGTGAAGACCAAGAGAAACTCTCCTTGTTAGCCAGCATGCTGCAAATTTGGCAGAAAGGAATGAAGACAAATCCTTCATTCTCACCTCAAAAACATCCAGCCAGAAAACTGTGCCCTTCAAAATAGCAAAAATAAAAGTTGGGGACCTTTTTAATTAGTAGGGCTTTCTATAAGCAGAGCAGTAAAGTACTCTGAATTAGCTGTTATATATGTGTTTACACATGTATGTATTTCTTTGTGTATTAGCACATGTGTGTGTGAACACACATTTATACTACATGCACATGGCTCAGAACTACCAGCCTGTGTCCTTTTTCTGACTGAACTCCACCAGCTTCTCCCACGCCACTCATGAGTTCCTCTGTTATGTAGGGAAAGAGAAGTAATGCCTCTTAAATGTTTGGTTGTATAATTTACTGTATTTCCAATAAACTGGATTTTAATGGGGTTCACAATGGTGACATTATTAAGGCTGGTTTTTAAATCATCTGTTGAACAAAACACTGAACTATTAAATCAGGTCATTTTGTTTATCACTTGACATTTGACCTTAAATATTCCATAAATTAAAAAGTATTGAAAAAGTAAAATATATTAGTCTCATAGTACAGGTCTTCTCTTTACTGTCTACTTGTCAAGCACTTTCTCCAGAGCAGTGAAAGCTGGAGGTGTAGACTTAAAGGAAGTTCCTCTCTGTTCGAGCAAAAGTTGTGCATCTGCTTAACTTTGCAATTTGACCATAACTGAACCAGAACAATGTAGTCTTACACAAACCAGCGCCAAAAAGCGTCTGCTGTAAAGTAACTCCTGAGATGGACAATCCAATTCTGAAGGAGATGAGCAAAGTTCTGCTGTCAGTTTGGTGTGAGCAGTACCTTTGATTTTACCCAGGTTTGTGCATGGGTGTCACTTGGACCACACTTTAAACTGAGCTCTCATTAGTGGCAGTCTGTGCCATCAGATGTGAAACGTTGCTGGGCTGGGGAAAAACAAGCACAAAATGAAAAGGCCAGAGAGATTCCTCAACAGAGAAAGACAGAACTGAGCAGGTTCATAAGCTCAGTCAAGAGGTGGCAAAATTGGATTGTGGAGAGACTATAAATACATGAGATATGACAATTAAAAAGGCTAGGAAAGGTTTATCCAGAGATTTAAGAAAGAAATCAGAAAGGTAAGTAGGCAGTGCTTGAAGAAGGCCCCAGGAGGAAAATTCTTACTGGATAGATTTGATTTAGCAAGTAGTCAATCATATGGACTGACTACTGGAATGGAATGACCCACCAAGAATGAGTGTCAGGAAAATAACAGGTGTTTAAAAAGCATTATTACTGATGCCAAACAATATCCAACTGCCTTTTTAAATTTTTTTTCTTTAAGCATTTCCTGCTAGGTACTGGACACCCTAATTCATTAAATCTGAGGACATTATCTGTCTGTGTGTTGCAAGATCTGGGAGCTTATGGATTAAAAGCCATTCATCCCCTCCTCCTTCCCTTCAAGGAAAAAGCTTTTCATGCTATAAAGTGTTTATGTGCAACACTGTTTAACACAGAGAGATGTGCCAGATTCAAAATATCCACTGCTTCCAGGCTCTGTCAATCACACTGGACTACATTATGCAGCTTAACATATCAGTGCAACTGGAGAAAATAGATCATAGTAATGATGGGTCAGCTGTCACATTTTAAAGCATGAAACTCTATACATGTACTGAAAATAATAATGGTAGATGATGCCTAATGTTTGAATATCATATATTTCTAACTCAAAAACGCCCCCCAAAAACATCTGACCTTTGTGCATTTTTTTGGTGCTGAATAATGCAGAAGTGATGGCTGAAATGTCTTTGCATTTCTGCTTGGAACTTGCAAGAAGTAGAGAGATTGTAATACATATTTCTCAATAAAAAATATACATAAGTCTATCAGGGCCCTAAATATCGGTCCCAGTGCTGCAAACCAGGTTTGGGAGCTAATTCTCTAAAGAGCTGTCATGAAAAGCTTGAGAGCTCACTTCCTAATGATCACGGTTCAGCTTTTACAAAATTTTAACCTAGATTGCCATTACCAGTAAAAATACTTTTCCATCGAAAGCTTCCCTTGTACAATAGGAATAATAGGGAGAAGCTGAAATTTTCAATAAAGCTGAATTTTATTTCATTAGAAGGGGTCCTCTGCATAGTCAGAACCCATGCTAGGAGCATATTTTGTTTCTAGGATCTGAAACTATTTCAGTCTCTACTTCGAGCACATTAAATATGGTAAGTGGATCTGATAATGATGTACACTCATCCTCCATGGGCTGTGAGATTCTGCTGTTCACTGAAGTAATGTCCTTCCTTATGATCATATTGGACCTTATTTTGTTTATCTGACACGGGCATGATACACAAACGTTCAGATTTTAGTGAGGCGAAACCCAAGCTGCAGAATATTGTAATCAGAGAAAGGTTTTCAGCTGGTATTAATATCATTTATGCTACTCTCTTCTGAAGTGTCTTCCACTAAATCAGGATTCTTTAGCCAGTGGTAAACACTAGGTGACCATTTCAAGTAGAGTCAGTGCCTTCAAGCAATCGCTCTCACGTCTGCTGCCATGCAGGGGGCAAGTCATAAGAAGATTAATTTTTGCCAAAAAACCCCAAAACTATTAGGCTTTCATAAAGTGTCTCAAGATATGGGCTGTTAAGGAAAGAGCTGTCATGAAAAACACAAGTCAGTCTTAGTTGCTGTGGTGATTTATATGGTGGAAGAATGTAAAAATTACACTTTCTTTCACTAAATGGTATTTCTTAAAATTCTTCAAGAGGAACACTACCTGCAGTAGAAGTGAAATTAAAATGTCCCACCGGTTCTGTAATGGTAACTGATAAAGGAATGGCAGATTCATAAATTCTTCCAACTACAACCCAATTTCAGCACTGCCCACAATGTTCTGAGGTATTGCTACCCTTGTATGGCCATTACCGTGCAGAGTGTGTGAATTGTGAACTCAGCCTCAGCTTTCCTTCTGGGGAGCTATCCAGAAAGAGTAATCACACTGACCTAACAGTGTGCTTGGTCTGGGAGCTAAGCATGTGACAAATCATTCGTGCTTATTGCAAAGAAAGCAGTTTGATTGTGAATGAAGAGACAAGCAAGAAACCAGTGAGCGTGCTACATTCTTGGGGCCTGAAAGCATTTGCTTCCCCCTAGAATAGACCACAGACCAGGGATAAAGGATACTCTTTGTCATTCTAAGAGAATATTCTGACCATTTCCAAAAAATCAAGAAAAAACAGGAGAAGGAAGAACTCTGTGGCAGAAGTAGAGGAGGGGCCAACAGAGAAGAAATCAATTCTGATGACAACGTGAACATCTCCTTACCAGGGTGCTACTGACTGGAGAAATGTTAAATAGTATTAGTGGGTAGAATCATTAAAAGTTTGTCCAAATGCTCTCTCAAGATCAGAGGCTTTAGCAGAGATGGGAAAAGTACTTTAAAGTGCTAATTGTCATTTTGGTGTAGGGTTTTTACAGGCAGTAAGAGCCTGCCAGGCCCTGAGGGCATCCTGTGTTGGTCCAGCCCATGCTTACGCTGGCCATGGAACGCTGGAGCTGCTGGAGACTGGCTGGGAGCAGGAACAGGAGCTTCTCCTCCTCCTTCCCCCTGTGCTTTTGAACACAGGGACATGTGGAGATCACAGGGGCTGGGACAGAGATAAGGCAGCGCTGTAGAAATCTCTCTAGGAAAGCTGTAACTTCCCTGCCACGCTCAGAAAATAGCCACACTTTTTCATGTTGTGCTGCACATCTGCCTGACACCAGAGAGCTGGTTTTGTAAGGGAACATTTCACAGTGACCCCACAGTGAAAAAGGGATCCTAGACTGACTGTGAATGGAGTTTGGGCAGTGAAGAAGTGTGTTTGCATGCCAATTACAGCCTCTCTGTGCTACCAGAGTGGTAAGAAGTCCAAAGAGAGAGAGATCTCAAGCCCTAATTCTAATTTTTCAGCAATTCATGTGTTTAGTACGCACAAATGTATTTGGAATGTCTCCTTAAACCAGCTAACTTTGATGGATATTTCATATTAACGACACTTTCTTTCTTGAAACTTTGCCAGTAAAGGAATAATAATTAGCCAACAGTACCTCCAGACCTGTTAATTTTGAGTTTGAGTGCACATCTTGCCTGCAGGAAAAGCCTGAGTCCCACTGAAAAAATGAGCAGTGCTCTTCAAAGCTTCTTAACTTGAAAATTACTTTTCCTCTCTGTATTTTCTCCTTTTTTATCTTCATTATTTCCTTGAACAGACTTGTCTTATTCTAAAGTCTCAGAAACAAGAGAAAATAACCCCTTAAACTGCGATGACAGGCCATGAAACAAAGTGAATTAACCTGGTGTAATGGAGGAAGGATTGACTACAATGGTGTGAAAAGCTGAAGGACAGACAAGAAAATAAAGGAAGTTATGGAGTTTGGAGATGAGATCTTTACTATTCATCTGCTTGATATAATATTTGTAAGTCATATTGCTTTATACAGCTAAGAGTGGCTCTGTGATTGTGCTGATGGTTAAGAAGGTTTAAAATATAAAGAAGATGTATAATTACTTTTAGAGTTTAAAAATATACACGTACGTATTTTAAGCTTCCCAGGTTAGTGGTAATGTGCCCATGGTCCTACCCATTACCCATAAATAATATTTGTGTCTGTCCCACACTGTCAGAGGTCAGGGGAGAGGAGGCTCAGGCTGCCCTGCTGTCTGGTGGGTGCTCTGCCCATCGCAGCACGTACTGACATGCAGGGAGATAGAAGCTCTGTGTGCTCTGTGTATCTGTCCCCCTGGCTTAAGTGCAGAATGAGAGACCAAATAATTCAGTTTTTAAGTATGGGTCCCATGACGTTCCCAGTCCAGTGTCTGGCCTGAGGTTTCCTTTACTTAGCTGAGTGTTCAGCACTCTCCCATACTGGCCATTTATCTGCCTCATCTTCTGGCTTTGGGAGACGGTTTCTTTCCCTCGTGCATATGCCAGGAATTCAATATGCATACGACACCAGTCTGATCGTATCATTTTCTCTTGCAGTAGTCCAACAGGCTGGGAAAAGGGCCAAGGAAATTTAAAAGGGAAAAACAGAAAACAAGACAAACGAAAAGGCCAAAAACCATTTAGGAATTGCTGATGCCAAAGCAAGCAGCAGCGCTGGTGGCACAGCTGGCACACAGCAGATGACAAGACACCAGCAGTGGCCAGGCCCTCAGCAGGCAGCACTCGAGTGTGTGGCAGCAGGGACCCTGCCTGCACTCAGGGGAGTGGGCTCTGCTCCTCTCTCCCTCACCGTGCTGAAGGAAAATGGATGGGCTCCATCCCTGCTCCCAGCACTGTCCCCCTGCCTGGGGACATGGGCAGCACAGCTTTTGAGGCACAGGGAGCAGGACCTGCCTGCCTGGCACACTCACTGCTCCTTGTGCTCCACTCCACTCTGGAATGTGTCACTTGATAGACCTTGCAAGTTCAGAAGCTCTTTAACTTTGACATGGTGTTAAGTTTATTACAACCTGGTGAAATGAGTCACTACCAGATCCATAGCTCTGCCTTTCTCCTTTCTCACAAGGTTTCATGAGCAAAGTGAAAAGTTTAACCTTTCAAATAACAGCCTTTTTAACAAATGTGCAGTGCTAGAGCAATACAATATATCCACAGTATGAAAGGACACAATTCTAGGGTAACTATTGCCTTTAGCTCGCAGCAACAAATCACAGGACCTTTAAATGAAAGCCCGATTTATTAAAAGTACTGTTGTGCTAGGGGGCCAGCATGCCAAGGTAATATAAAAAAAGCTAGGGCTTGCTACTGCAGAAGTACTGAGACCTCTTGAAATCTGAGTATCCACAAACACTTTGATTTAAAAGGGAACGGGAGAAGTTTAACCCTTTGTAGAACCTGTGCAAAAATTTTCTATCTTAGATCTGGATAAGGCACATATCTAATGTCCTCAAAGAGTTTCTAGCTGGGATAAAATCTCCAGACTGGGATTTATATATTCATTTTTAAGAATTGAATTGTCTAAATAATTTTGTTTGCAGTTTGATCCTTTCAAGACTTTTGGTAGGACGACCGACTATTTTTCAAGTCACCCGAAAAATCACTCTCTGTAACAAGATACTGCCGGGTAATATTTATTCCTTTCTCCCAGTTTGTGAGGAAAATATTTAATCCATAGGCATGTTCAGGCTCCATTATCTCCTGCTTTTAGGTTTAAAACTGCCATCCAGAAGGTGAATATTCTCAGTTTTTCAGTTCAGTTACACTAATTTGTTTGCAATCTTGTCCAGTAAGTTCAGAGACGCTTGTTACATATTGACAACCACCCTCAGTTTAATTATATCTTTCCACCGATTTCAATGGCTTTTAGATCAGGCCCTTGTAATGCAGGGTATGTGGATTATTATTTCTGCATATAACCCCCTTTAGAGAAATATGATTATGTTATATGAGTGCTTTACTGAGGAAAGAGGCATAATAAAATGAATGTGGTTTATTAAACAAAATCTCTGTCCTGTTTCAATAGGAATCTGAGGGGTTATATCTAAAGTACATAAAACAATTCAGGTGTTAAGGCTGGAAGAATTCCTGGCTTACAGCTGCAGAAATGTAGGATTTGGGGTGTCAATGAAATATGCTGATATCCAGTTGAAAGGATCTGACCTTTTCTCCAGGTGGCTGTTAGTTCATCTCTATTAGATAAGCACCATAGAGTGAGTGGTCCTGATCAGGGACTCACCTCCTACCTTGAATCCTACTGCTATCAACTCTAATATTAAATCTTCTTTAATTCTAATTAAAACTAGAGGTTCATTTATTATTTGGCTATAATTGGAGAAATTGCTTGTCCAGATCAGAGGTAAACACTTCCAGTCCTGCCTATAGGCTTTTTGTGACAAAGCTACTGACATTCAAGGAGGCTGAGGCTCATTTTCAGCACTTTTTATTTTCAGGGGGAAGGAGAAAGGTCAGAGAGAAATGTGTGGTGCTACTGCTACCAGAATGACCTGTTAAAGATTATGATCTTCCTGCCACGGTGTGGACAAACTGTTTAGTAAAAATAACTTTCGGGGGGTTTTTTCTCATGGAAGTTATATGGGTAGCATCAGCAGGTATGTACGTAACTTTTAAACGTGGCTTTTAAAAACATAATTTAATTTGCATACACAGTCAGTCGAAGTTTCAGGGACTCCAATACTTCCTCTCCTTCCTGCTGTGGAGAGCCCTGCATTGTGAACAGTGAGATTATGGATTGAAAAATTGATTCAAGATTGAAAGATTTACATACATTCTGACACACTTTTTTTTTCAGACCAGTTAAGAGTCTGTACTGCCGGGGGACTAAGTCTTTCGTTTGAACAAAACCAATACAATCATGACCCAAATCAGGCAAACAAGCCGGGTGAAGGCAATTGACAAGGAAATTAGAGTATAAAGGGTGATGGTTAATCTAGGAAACACCTTTCTGTTTGTCTCAGAGAGTTTAGAAGTTTTCGAATTAGGAGAAGACAGGAGGAAAAGAAACTGGAGGTCTGGGCATCACTGAAAGGAGGGGAAGAGAAAACAGCGGCGTGTGAAGAGGTAAGGGTGCTTGGGACAGCCTGGGAGGTGCTGAAAGCCTGGGTAGAAGCCTCAAAGTGTGCTCTCAGGCAGAACAAAAGAACAACAGCAACACTTAGTGACAGGACAGGGAAGGACAGTTAAGGGAAAGGGCTGGAACGAAAACAAGTCTCGATGCCACTTTGAAGGAAAATAAGTAGAGAATTCAGAATGAAAGCCGTGGTCTCCATAAACTTTTGTACTTTTTATGCTGGACACAGCAGTCATGTGTCTCCCATGACATGAAGTTTATAAGCTGCTCGGGAGATGAATGGAATGAGAAACTGAAGGCTGGTTAAATTAATCTAGCTATTAATTATTTTTTTTCTTCAGAAGGAACGAGAGGGTGGAGTTGACAGAACGATACTCTAGCCCCAGAAGCACACAATCCAAACCCGAGTGGTTTGCGGCTGTGCTAAACAGTGCAGGCTGCGGTAGAATAAAGGCAGGTCTGAACGCATCTCTGTCAGGATTATGGTTAGCTGTAAATTCGACACTTTCTTCCCTGTAAGAACAGAGCTGTGCACACCAGTGGGGGTTATTTTGCCCGGGGAGGCAGAACGGTGCCGCACGGGGTCGGGCTCAGCCCGGCCGGCGGGACCCCTGCCCCGACCCGGCCCCGATCCTCCCCTGGCCCGGCCCTTACCGGCGAAGCCCGGCGGGCAGCGGCAGATGTAGCCCTCGGCCCGGTCGTAGCGGAAGGCCGGCGGCAGCCCCGGGACCAGCCCGTAGTGTCCGGCCCAGGAGCGCTCCACGCAGTCGCCGCCGGACAGGCAGGGGCTGCTGCGGCACTCGCCGATGTCCTCCTCGCAGCGGGAGCCCGCGTACCCTGCGGAGACACCGACAAGGTCAGGGATGTGACACCGGGAACTCCCGACCCCCGCCGTGGGCAGGGACACCTCCCGCCGGACCAGGGTGTTCAGGGCTCCATCCAGCCTGGCCTTAAACACTGCCAGGGATGGTGCAGCCACAGCTTCTCTGGGCAGTCTGTGCCAGGACCTCACCACCCTCACAGTCAAGAGGTTTTTCCCAATATCTAATTTAAACCTACTCTCAGTTTGAAGCCGTCTCCCCTTGTTGTGTCACCACATCCCCTCTCCGTATTTCTTATAGGCTCCTTTCAGGTGTTGGAAAGCTGGATGATCTCTAAGGTCCCCTACAATCCCAACCATTCTACAATTCTATCATTCCATGTGCTATTCTTCTCTTCCAGACCCCACTGTGAATAGTAGCTGCACACAGCTTCAAGCTTTGTCATGGGCTGAAAGTCTTGCTCAGCTCCTTGAAGGTGTGAATGTTCCCTTGCAGCTCCCTGCCAGGGCTTGGCAGCAGGACATTGCTGTGGCTACTCTACATTAGTGAGCTGAGCTGTGCCATAATGGATTTGTTTGGGTCTTTTTTAGGCAGTAATGTGGATATTTGTGTGGGTAACAAGGCATTGCATTGTGGTGTAAATACACTCTCAGATTGTGGGAAGGCAGAGGAGGGTAGGGAGTATAAGTCATTTGGTGTTTATAAAGTGTTTCATCTGGACATTGAAGTGCTACAATGATCCCTGAATTCTGGAAAATGTGAAGGGTTCTGCCTAATTTTTCCTTATCTGTTGCACCAAGACTCGTTGTCTTGGGGTGACTTTATGATGTGTATCCCCTATCATCGCTCTATGCCCGGATATGATTCCTGTGCCTTTCTGTGCCTTTAAACTGAGCCCAAGAGAGGGAAGAGAAGGAAAAAAAGGGCCAGACGAACTTTTTTCAAAGCAGTCTGTGCTCCAAAGTCACCACTCCTCTGCGTCTCTCTGCTGTGGGGAGAAGTGTGGAGGAAGCACCCTTCCTGCTTTCCAGCCAGCT
The DNA here is from genome assembly GCA_013398115.1 of Falcunculus frontatus. Lineage (NCBI taxonomy): Eukaryota > Metazoa > Chordata > Aves > Passeriformes > Falcunculus > Falcunculus frontatus. Next base: position 1,247,842 of record VZRV01006376.1, on the reverse strand, counting down.
TCTTCGGCTCCGTTTCTTCAGGGAGAGACGGAGAGTTAAACCTTGTTTTTCTGGGACTTCGGATTCTTTTTTTTCTTCTCTTCTGGACTGGTTCAGAACATCAGAACCTCACCGGGGGACCTTCCCCTGGCCTGGAGGGGAGCCCCACGCCGACCCAGCTCCGAGGAGGAGAGAGACCACACCCACAGAAGGACTCTAAAATCTTTCAGATTTTCTCTCCACAGCGAGAGATTTCATTATTTAGCATTATTATTCTTTTCCTGTGTGTTTGTTAAATAAATAGTTTTCATTCTCTCTTTCACATTCCTCCGAGGAATATTTTTTTCCCGAACCTGGGTGGGGGAGGAGCGGCTATAACCTGCCTTTCTTTGAGGAGACGTTCCCTTTGGACGTTTCCCTGAATTTGGCCCAAACCAGCTCACTCATGTAGTGCAACAACACTGAGGCATTTAATCCTCACAGTGCTATCTGTGCTCCTGCATCCCCAGTAGGATCACAGACCTAAACTCCTCCTCAGAGAGACTTCTTGCAGTTTGTGTGCTGGAAGAGTTGTGTAGTCTCTCAGGAGCACAGGCTCTGTGTCCCCATTGGGGTGTGGGGCCTGTTTGCAAACAACTGGTAGAGAACACAGCCTGTGGGTTTCAGTGCCCACTGCCAGACAGTTTTTAGACTGGTTTAAAGGTTGTGTTAATGAAGACTAAAAAAAGGGTCAGCTGCAGCAGTGATGCACATATCATGTGATTTGAAGGATTAAGTAACTGGGAGATGGTGCCCATCTTTGACTTATCTCCTGTCTTGGCACCATAATGCTGGTGCTTTTTTGTTTTGCCCACTTCTGCTGTACAGAAAAAGCAATTCTTAGCTGGAAAAGCAAGCAGCTTACCCAAAGGGCTCTGCCTTATGATGATTGAAGCCCATGTAGACACAAGGCCATAGAGTACTTTTAAGGTTACGGAGCTTCAACCTTTTATTGTATGGGGGGAAAAAAACCCCAATGTCTCTACTACTACTCCTCAAGGAATATTTATAGGAGAACTTGGAGCCTACCTGGCCAGCAGTGGCACGTGTAATTGTCAGCATGGTCCTCACAAGTGGCGTTGTTGTAGCATGGCTGTGACCAGCACAAGGGAGTGAGGGTCTCGCAGTGCAAGCCCATAAATCCAGTCCCGGTGCAGTTGCAGCTGTACCTGAAACACAGAATGCAATGTTCACTCAGGCTGCAAGTCAAGAGATCTGGGCTTTGTTCCCAAACATGCACAGGCTTCTTGTGTAGCCTTGGCTAGCAGCTTACAGGTCGAGTCCAGCTCGAGACCACCATCTGGTGCTCTAGGAGAAACCGCAGAAATTGGGAACCAACAATGAGCTTTTCCCTGAAGTATGTGGTTTTGTCTGGGGAAAAAGAGCTGCCTGTGAATTCAAATTGGTTTTGACAGAACCCTAAGAATTACTGATCATTCTTTTTACTACTTCTTCTTTTAATTTTTGGGAGAAAAAAAAGTTTCTGTAATTTCCAATGCACTTTTTTTTTTTTTTTTTCTGGTAGGCTTAACGTTTTTCATAAAATTAAGAGGGGGGAGGCAGTAAGTATGTTAGTGTCCCTTACCTTTGGACTGATAAAAATTGAATTGGCAGAAAAATAAGGGATTTTCCGTTCCTCGACTAAGTGATTTTTTTTTTCCTGAACACCAGCCTTTTTTTGTTAAGTTAGAACAAAAATATCAATTGTTTGCTTAGTTCCAATAACAACAGTAATACAACTCCCTTTTGATAGCAATGTCACTACAACATAAGTAAACAAACTAGGGTATATACAGAAATTAGCAATGTGCACGTATCAGTAATATCAGGGAGGTTTTGCTTGCGTTCTTTTTCAGGAAAGCTGAGTGTTATAAAACGCATCGTTCCTTTTCCTTGGGCATCAAGTACAAAGTTATCATGTACATGTCATATGAAAAGGCTTTTGCAAGACATGTCAACTGTGCAGGCTTGTATGATCTTGGTCTAATAATAATTATAGGAAACAAAAATTTCTTCTTATATTTTCTCTTACATTAAAATGATACACTATTATTGTACAATTGCATTCATGGGGCATTTTGCTGAACAAGACATAAGTATACTCATTTCATAATTTCTGTGTTAAATATCCAAGTCTTAGACTTGGAGAGGAGGTGAAATTGTTGAACATGAAGCAACATCAGAGAACAACTGGCTCCCACAGTCCAGCGGACCAAAAAGTGTAAACTTTTTACTACACTGTTTAAGTGTGTGCATAAGCAGAAACTTCTGGCGGGCCAGTTTATTACTGGTGTATGGATTATTCTTAAATCAAAGTCAGAGATGACTTAGACCAGGTGGCATTTGAATTTTGGATATAAAAAGTAATGAGGAAGATGTGAATCAGAAAAATAATTTTCATTCTGAGGTGTGCTCTCAAACCAGAAATCTCCTTCTTCTGCTGAGTTTTTAATACATTTCTCCCATGCACCTTCAGTTTGGTGCTGTTCAGCTTTGTGGTGAAAGCTCTTTTTTCTGCCTGTGTCCAAGCTACTTTTCCCTTTGGTTCAGAATCATGGAGCAGTGAGGAATATCCAGAGCTCTCTGCTTAATGTGCAGCCCCACCTATGTGTCTTTTTTCTTGGGTATCTTTTAACATTTGACATTGCTGTTGACCTTCAGGGATTCTGGACGGTGCCCTGCTTGTGAGCAGGCTACAGCTGAGCAGGCAGATGGCTTTTTATAGTAAGAGTGATAATTTAGATACTCCACCTAGCATATTTTTTTGACTTCTTGTTCAATGTTCTCATAATCTGCAGAAAGCAGTAGATGTAGATGTTTGTTTCTATGGGATCTCTTGTGGACATTAAAGCTCCTGGGAATATTTCCTATGGAAAAAGGACATGGAGCATGCAGAGGTATCCTCTGTGCCTAGGCACACTAGGTTTTGTAGTCCAGTTAAGTCTGTAAAATGTTGAATTTAGGTAAGAATGTTCACTTATGTGAAAATGTTTTTTTAAGAGATTGGCTCATACTTTGTTGCATTCATGAAACATCACTCGAAGATCAGTCTGAAATTTGGGAGAGAATTTGGTTTGATGTTTGTATTTACAGCTTTTTGTGCTAAATCCATTGCCCTGTACACATTTCTGTGAGAGCTGGTGGCAGACACCAAAGCCTCAGCTGTACTGTAGATTAGTCAGAAAACTCCTGCATAAAGACCACAATTCTTCATTTATCCCCAAAAATACACAAAAGAAAGGAAATTGCTGGACACCCTTCTGTTTCGAATTGCTTTGTTGTCCGTTCCTTTCCATCACATAACAAATATGGAAAGAGCTCCTATTGTTCTCCAGATACCCTGCAGTATTACAATCCAATTAAAATAGGTCTTGCATGTGCCTCAGCTTTAAAAGCCAGGAGAAAAATGAGCAGGATTAAGTCTGGCCTGAATGAGCATCCCAGTTGCTCACCTCACACATGTATCCTCAAAAGGCTTCCAGGTTCCTACACAGGTCTGTGAGCGAGTCAGGTCTGAGGTGACCCCCCTCTCCCCGCTGTCATGCTTTAGCTACACTGGAAAATAATAAATTGCTTTGTCCTGCTCAGAGCCATTCAGCGCTGCTGAAAAGAAGCTCCACAAGGTGGGTGCCATGTCACCACACTGAACAAAAGCTCATTCCTGGAATATGATCTCTTCCCCCCTCACTCAAGGCAAGCATGCCTTTTGCTGATGTGACTTTTGGACTGATTTTGGGGGCACCAAATTCTTCAAAACTGCTTCATAAAAACTGGAAAACACACAATAAGGGAGAAATCCTATACTGGCGAGAGGAGCACCTGCATGAATACACTTGGGAACTTTCAGACTGAGCTTATATGTATGTTGAGTTTGGGAAGCTCATGCTGAGTCAGAAAATCCAGTACTGGTGAGTGAATGCCAGAAGTCTGCTTGGACCTCTGTGTGGGACCAGTAACCATAGATGGAGACTCACTTTTCCATTGCCTTGCAGTCCTTTTTTCTTTAGTATTAGTTTTTTGGGGGGGGGTTGGGGGGGGTTGGGGTATTTTTGCCCATGGACTGAAGGTTGTTTTGAAAAAGTAGCTGTTGTACTATATACCTGTACAGTTTCTGACACATTTCCTAATGATAACCATTACTATGGTTACTGTTATTACAGTTTTTCTCTGCTTCTCTCTTCTAATCCTTCTGTCTGTCAGTGTGGGCAGCTGCTGTTAGCAAATTCAGTTTTATACAATCTCACATCTTTCTTGGAAACTAAAGTTTGGTAAGCATTAGAAACAGAATTCATATCTAAATGGCAGTACTAAGAGTCAGGAAAAGAGTGTGTTGTAAATAAAGTACAAATACGAAAAGTATATTTCTTGGTCAGTCTTTGCCATAAATATTTTGTTGTCCTGTTGGCTCTGACACCGGACTGGCATTCTTTAATCCTTTTCAAACCGCAGCTGAAATTAGCGCAGGACCAAGAAGTGAAATCTAGGATTTGGAAGGAAACGAGCCACCAGGCAGGGCAGGCTCCCACCGCGCTCCCATCTGCAGAGGCGGGCACCAGGAGCAGCAGGCTCAGCCCTGCCCGGGGCTGGCACCCCTACCCTCTGGCACACCCACCCGGGGCTAGCACACCTTCCCGGGGCTGGCACACCCACCCGGGGCTAGCACACCTTCCCGGGGCTGGCACACCCACCCGGGGCTAGCACACCTTCCCGGGGCTGGCACACCCACCCGGGGCTAGCACACCTTCCCGGGGCTGGCACACCCACCCGGGGCTAGCACACCTTCCCGGGGCTGGCACACCCACCCGGGGCTAGCACACCTTCCCGGGGCTGGCACACCCACCCGGGGCTAGCACACCTTCCCGGGGCTGGCACACCTACCCGCTGGCACCGTCCGTGCAGAGTCCCCCGTGCAGGCAGGGCTGGCTGGAGCACTCGTCGATGTCGGTGTCGCAGAGGTCCCCGAGGAAGCCCGGAGCGCAGGAGCAGGAGAAGCTCCCCAGGGAATCGTGGCAGGTCCCCCCGTTCAGGCACGGCTGGGACAAGCACTCATCGATTTCCAGTTCACAGTTTGTACCTTCAAAAGCAGAGAAAATAAACCCCAGGCTTAGGAGATGGCTTCGGAAATCTCGGCAAGGACTGACTGAAGTACAATTGTCACATAAACTTTTTTTTTGTTTTCTTTACACAATTGTCGGGTTTTAAAGGCGTTTCCTCCTCAATGTGCTTTGCACGACTAGCTTTTTCGAGGCTGGGCAGAATTTACAAAAGAACAAACCAGCTGTTTTCACAAGAATTGCTAAAATAACTTCTTATGTTGGCTTGAACATGGAAACAGGATGAAGTAATTTTCAGTTTATTCAAATGATGCTACTATCCTATTTACATAATACGGAAGTGACCAGCTGTTTATTGAACTCGTAAGACTCCATTTAAAGCTGGACTTTAAATGGACAATTCACAGCTGATTGAATTCAGTGGGAAGTGTCTTGTTTAGCAGTGGATTATTGCCTAATTTTTTTTAAGGCTTATCAATGTGCAAATAAATGAGTCTGCGGTGCCATGTTTGCAACAGGTCAGAATCTTGGGGCTGCTCTTCAGAGATAATTGATGGAAATAAATTAGTTCTAATATGAGTTTACATCTATTTATGATAGTTAGCATGTTAAATAAACACTTCTTTTTCTTATCTCTAGCACAGTCCAGAAGACATTAAGAAAATTTAATAATTAATGCCTTGCAACTTTGATTATTTCAGAGTTTTGTATGCTTATGCATTGACTTAGCGTTTTGAGCAACAGAGTAATATTTTCAAATAATTTTCAACTGCCAAGTCAATTTGTTTTTGCAGCTACAGTATCAGTCACAAACCAGATGCAAAATGGCAAATTATAATGAAGAAGCTGCTTTGAAGTGGATTTCTCTATTTTTTAATTTGGCTTATCTAAGCAGCAGCAGTACTGAAAAGTTTTCAAGGGAGTTTCCTACTTGAAAGAAAAACTGCAGCCTGGGGACGGGTTATTTTTTGTTTGTTTTTTTTTTTGTAAAGGTGAAGTTTTCAGTACAAGATGTAGACTTTCAAAAGAGGGAAACAGACATGTTTGGTGGTGGGTATTACCCTTACAATTTATGTATGAGCTCACCTGTAATTCTCTCTCTATGCTCTTTTTACCAACTCTGTACCGCTGTGAAATTTGTATATTGTAACTCTGAGCATCTTTCTTAAAACACAGAGATTGATACTATTTAGCACTGTTACTTCATGACAAATTTATTTTGATGCCTGTGAGCATCTTTGTTTTAAAAAATAAATCTGTACTACGGATAAGTACCAGGAAATACCTTAAAATGCCAAACCAGAATTTGCAGATGTTGACTCATAAGTATTTTTCATTGTATTTAAACATTAAAGTGCAAGTTCCTATTTTCAGCAGTTGAGAAGTAGTTCCTTGACCCCACATAGTAGATGGGGAAGCTGCCAGTGGCGTGCCCCCAGTTCAAGGTTCAGTGCTCAGCTAACCACTACTTCCAGCGGGAGCCTGCCGAGAGCCCCGCACAGGAACGCTCTCTGACGGCTTTATGGTAATGTACATTACAGCCAGATATAGTAAGCAGTCCCTCTGTGGTCATTGCCCTGTGAATTCACTGTAATTATAAACAATGTGTTTGCAGAAGTGTGTCTAGTGACCGTAAATCTGCCAGAGCTTGTTAACAGCTTACTGCGAACACTAAAAATCATGTGACAAAACAAGCCCTGTTCAACTGATCCTCAGCTCAGCCAAATTTAAAACTACAGGCCTGAGAACAGCCTGACAATTAACATGAGAACATAGCGTTGTTGTTTTGGTTCACGTCTTTAATCTATCAAGCCCAGTAACCTGCCTTCGGCAATGTTGCCTCAGAAGAAAACTTCTCCCTGCATAATGCATCCAGCCAATGCGATCTGCCATGCAGACGGGGGGAATCCCTTCCTAGCCTCTGCTGAGTCTGCTGTCAGGCTTTCTTAGATGTGTAGAAGAGAGATGAAAAGATTAGATCTGCATTTTCACCTCAGTCTAACGTTCTGTCATGAATATGCTGTATGCCAAATATCATATGCCAGGCGGGAAGGAGAGTGCCAAGGAGCCCCGCCGCAGTCACGGCACGGGGCTGCACCACCACGAGCTGCGGCACCCTGGGGTGTCCTGGAGTGGGCTGAGCATCCCAGCACGTACCAAACCACACAAATGGTTCGAATTGAAAAGCTGGGAGGGTGGGGGAAAGTCACATTGGTAACTTGTGCAGTTTCTCTGAAGAACCAGGGTTATTTCTTATACTGCTTGCGTCTCCAGTGAGTCCTACTGTGCACTTCTTTCTACAGCCCCAGTCAATAAAAAGTAAATGCAAGCCGGGATGAAGGACACAAACAGGCAGTGTTTTCAAACTTGCATGCCTACAGAGAGAGTATAAATTCACTTTCTGGTCAAAGATACCAGAGATTTTCAGGCTCAGTGTACTTACATGAGGACCTGCACATTCTTAATATGCCTGGAAACTAATAACCAGGTCACTCTTTCTGCTCTCATGCACTAAAGTGCTGTACTCAGGCCCAGCAGGTACAGAGGTCTGTCCCCAGATTCCTCATTCTGCATAAAATAATCTTGTGTGCCATTATTTGGATGGAGTGTCATGTGGCTCCTTTATAGGCATCAGGCTTGAAGGGACAGGAAGAGTTACATCAAAAGTTAGACAAAGGGAGAAGTTGTGTTTCTTTGATCAAGGCTTGTCCCTTTTGAACTTGGGAATCTCAGCAGAGCTGAATACCTGGGCTGGCTAGGACACAAGGTGGGGAGTGCTGGTTTGGAGCTGGAAAGCTGAGGAAGGGAGCAGGGTTTGCACTGCTGGCAGTTGCTGTTGGATAGACTACGTTGTTTGCTATTGAGATCTACAACCACATGGATATGAGCTTGTTGGGAAGTGAGAGCTCTACCTGAGGTTTTTCGTCCCGTGGTAGAGCTGCTGTGCCTCTGCTTGTCTTTAAGTGCTTAAGACTTATTGATGATGCATCTACTCTTAATACTTGCATGGCAAATACATTATTGATGAGAATACTGAATGAAAAGTTGGAGATCTATTAGGAGTAATTTCCTCTTATTCTACAGATGTCATCCCAGTGATGGTTACCTCACAGTAACAGGTATTGCACAAAGAAAAAATCCAGCCCATTGCACCTCTTTTGTCTGCCACTGAAACACTTTCTCTTGCTATTTTAGACTGAGATTGGGTTTTGGAACTGCTGTGCACTGCTGAGAGTTCACATTGGAATGTTCACTGGCAATGGAGGACTGGCTTCAGGAAGGTAATTAATGCACATAGCTGTGGGTAATAACAGGCTCTTACACCATGCTCTGTTGGGGTGAATTAAAAGCAAATGCAATTAGTCCAATGGAGGAAAAAATGCAATTGATTAGGGTAGCCAGCAAAACTTCAACAAACTAACTGAACTTCATTATTTAACAGCTGCATGACACATGTCTTGTAAATAATTTCACACATGCAGAATTATCATAGAAACTGCAGATTTCACGCTAAATTTTCCAGTCTTTGGCTCTTGGTGCGTTCTAACTTCTTCCATTTGTGTAAGAATTACGTGTGACATTTCTCAGCTATTTTAAGAAACGCTGCAGCATACGAATCACACAAAATAGCAGTCATAGTCCATGAAACAAGTAGCAACAGCAGCCAGTAACTCATGCATTTTGTTAATGTTGCAGCTATAGGTTTACTATACCTTCTTTACCTGCCTATCAAGAGACATAACGCTCTTTTACATCTTAAATGTAAATGAGATGAGGCTGGATGACTTCCCACAGTAATTCATGGTGTCAGGCCAGGATAAAAATGGTTGGCAAGATCCCCTAACAGGGTAAATGAGGGGTTTTATTACCACTGGGGACACCTCGAGGCTTTCATCCAGTAATCCCCCTGGCTTGTGCATTTAGCACAACTCACAGCAAGGTGCAAAAAGCAACAAAAAAGAATGCTTCTGATAAATCATTTTGTTAAGTAGCGTTTTAAAGCTGATGTTTTACTGCTGGAGGAATGGTCTGCTACTCCTCTATAGAATTCCTATGATTAGTCTTTGCTGCTGGCAGCAGTGTCGGAGCTGTTTGTCAAAACACTGCAACCTCTTCTGCTCTTAGACCTCTTCTCCTTCCTTGGTCCTCTCCTCATTTCTTAACTCTGCTTGTGCAAAGTGTGGAGCTTTGGTGACTTTTCTTGGTGAAAGAAAAGAGCATCAGCTTGGGAAACAGCAGAATTTCATGATGAAAGTGGAGCGACTCCAGCAGAGTGAGTTTCCATCAGCAGTTCGTTTTGAACTAAACTTTCATTTCTTTTTGTTTGGGTTTTACTATTTCATTAAGTTTTCTCTCCCTTTGTCTCTAAGGTGGATATTCTGCCTCTTTCAAACCAAGTTTCTGGCCTGTGCATCCAGGCCTGGACCCCACTAACAGCGCCAGTTAAATAAATACAGTTTCCTGAGTACAACAGGAGGTCTGGGCTGAGTCTGATCATTGCAGAGTAACCATGCTGCTTGTTAATAGGTTTTTCCTTCCTTCTGCTCTTCGGCTTTCCCCCAGTTGTGTAGTTTTCTCCTCAGCTGGCCTGGGCTCCGACACCCGCTGGCAGCAGCAGGGTGGCAGGAAGGTAACAAGCTTCCTTCAAATAACATTCTCCGTGCTCATAAGGGATATTAACTGAGGGCTGCCTTCCAACGAGAGCTGCGTTAGACACAGGAAAGCTGCTTTTTACCTCTGACTTCCCCTCCTGCATGGGGATTTGGGGATGGAGCTGTAAACCACGTCTCTTATTTCTTATTCATTTGAATCACTTGAAGCAATAGCTGGTTTTTTTCCCCCTTTTTGCTGTATGACTATTTCTTTTCCTTTGCTTACCTGACTGGCAATCTATCACTAAAATGCCTCCCCTTTTCTCCTTTTAATGATTCAGTGTGCTACCTCTCACAGTCCTACCCCTGAATACAGCTTTGAAATTTGAAGGGAGCTGTCTTCCGACAAGAATTATGTGCTTTCCAGTAGAGGAAGCGGGGAAGAAAAATCACACCTGTACCTTAAAAATGGAGCTACATAAAACGGGATTATCAAAAAATGGGCAGTTTGGGAACATAACACTTTTGTTTCTATGTAACTTACATAATGTTCTAGTTGCAAATGAGTCCTTTGTTTCTGGGAAGGGCAGAGGAGAGAAATTTAATGTGAAATGTCTAGGTTTAAGGGTGGAATTTGTCTACTTGAATCTAATTTTAAATCTGTCAAACATAGGTTTTGATCCTCAGAAAAAAAAACTAGATATAGCACTCTGAAGAGAGCATTTTGAAAATGTTTCTTTTAAAAGGAAAGTCCACCTACCCCTGTGACATAGCTTGGTGTTCACAAGATTGCCGTGTAGATTTTGGTAAATGTGAGATTTCTTTAATCTTTCTCCTTCTGATATCAGTAGTTCACAGTGATGTGGTCATCCATAATGTACCAACAGCCACCAGTGCTGAAGCTGAAGGTGAGGTGGTAATACAGGTATGGCTAAATCCACGTGTGGGTGAGGGAGCTGAACCTGGAACGTGAGTTATGATGGTTCTCCACAACACAAAGGAACAGGTGCTTTAACAGCACTTACCTGTGTAGCCAAGGGGACAGAGGCAGTCATAGTGCCCTATCTGGTTGAGACACGTTGCCCCGTTCAGGCACGGGTCCGAGGCACATTCGTTCACTTCCAGGTCGCAGTGCTTGCCCTGGTAGCCTGGGACGCAGTAGCAGGAGTACTCATCCACGCCGTCCCTGCAGAGCGCTCCATTGCGACACGGCTCGGAGACGCACTCGTCCAGATCCATCTCGCAGAGCGCGCCGCTGTAGCCAGAGCTGCAGAGGCAGGTGGGTCCCGCCAGGCTGCTTTGGCAGGTGCCCCCGTGCTGGCACGGGTTTGTGTCACAGTCGCTGCCAGCTCTTTCACAGGTAGCTCCGTCGTACCCAGCAGGGCACTCGCAGGTAAAGCTGAGGTTTCCAGCGGAGCCTAGGCAGGTGGCGTTTTGGAGACAAGGGTTCGAGGAGCAGGGGTCGGAGGTTTTGTTGCAGAGTTCCTCCACACTGTCCACTGATGTATCTGCACAAAGGCAAGGGTCATCTTTGTGACCAGCAACACATGTAGAGTTCTTTTGGCAAGAGTTTGACAGGCACCTGGAATCATTCCTCATGCAAAGTGATTCTAGGAAAGAAACACAAAAATTCCTGAGGATTTCCACAGCACTGGGAGTGACCAACCAGTGAAAGAAGTGTAGTTCTTAACACAAGTGTGCTTCAAAACCAACAGCTCCAACTGCTGGCTATTGAGAAGAAAACATAACTGGTAACTGTGCGATGCATTAGTGGACTCATGAATGTAAAATGAAAACAATTATGAAAACTTGAGTAGGTTGTAATTTCCTGTTCTCGCCTCTTCCAACAGCCATGGTCTGGAGTGTCAGGATTGCTTAACACTATATTAAGAGTATAGCTGAGGCAATATTGGTGGTTGTCAATTGATATCCAACAATATGGAACACATTTAGATATATTTAAGATTTTTGTTTCTCTTTTTGTTACTAGAGAAAGGAATTGAACCACTTTTTTCAGCTCAATACCACTTTTGTGGTAGTACCACTCTTTTGTGGTAGACGTTTTTCTGCATTAGGTTTCACAAAGCTAAATTACTCAGATGCAGTTATAGCTCAAGTAAACAGTTCAAACCATCAGGCACCTTGATTTTGATTTGCTGATTATAAATAGTAATTTGACAACTGTATAGCATCTCCACCACAAAGAATCTCCCAAACACCTGAGATGCAAAACAGCCCTGTGAGAGCCTTCCAGCCTGAGAGGCTGGAAGGACACGGTGAACATGGTGTAAAGGTGTTCCTTACTTCCTTACCCTCTGGAAACCGTGCTCCTGCCAGTAACTAAAGGCCACTTGGAGTTGCCTTGCTGCTGTAAAGAATAAAAATAGCAAGAGCTACTTCTCACCTCCCAGTCAAGCAGGGTGAGCTGCTACCAGCATTGTTCAGAATCCACCTCCGGGATACACTGAAGCAGCTGTAGCTGGGCCAAGACTCTATGAAATGAAGCTGAATGTTCCTTTAGGAGAGAAGGCACTTCATAAGGGAAAGACTCATGAGCTGGAGCACAAAAGTTGCATTGAATGATCTGTATGGGAGTCCTGTAAACATATTTTTTTTTCCTTTCTTTATTTTATTCTTTTAATCTGGAGTTTTGTTTGGATATATGAAGGGTATGTGTCTTCCACAACATCAAAATAGTGTATGTTTGTACAAACAGGGTGTTGTGGATGAGCTGAACTTCTCAGAGGAATTCAGACCCATCTACCAGCAGTCTCTAATTTCTTCCCAGCTCTTGAACTGAGACTCAGGAAAGCAGACACAGCAGAGATGGAGAGGGGGCACTGAAAGAGAAATGGGGAGCAGAGATGGAGAATCCAGTAACTGGAGATAGCCCAATGCTGATAAAGGCCTGGGACAGATCCCTGGAAAAGTGAGAGGCTAGGGTTGATCATTTGAGGAGAGCAACCAACCAACCAAATGTATGGGTCTGTCAGAGAATACAAACTGGCTGGTGATGGTGTGTTTCCATAGCGTGTATTTTAATACATAATACAATTTAATTTGTTTTTTTCCTAGGAGGGGGAAATTGAGGAAGAAAGTATCAGAAGGCTTAACTAGCTTAGGAAAGACTGCTTGTGTAGATTTGACACTAATATAATAAATGGAAAGGCTGAAAAATTATCTGTGCATGACTTTGTGCCTTCTGACTTGAGGTGTACACAGGAGCAGCAGTGCCTCTAAAAATTAAAAGCACCAATCTGAATGAACTTGATGTTCATTAATAGGTACATTTACTGAGACAAATAACTAATTAATACTTGTTTGAACAAGGGGAGTAGAGACTTATGTAGAAACATTGATAGCAACAGTGGCACCATAATTTAAAACCAGCAGTGGTTTTAAGGATTACGTAGAAAGCAAGCTAAACATTGATTAGCAGGAGGAGAACTGGAGTGTTACCTCATGTTCTTTGAAGGAAAACAGGACAAAAATAGTACTTTTGGATTAGCCTGCCTCTAAAATGACCATTCCCAAACCTGTTAATAATCAGTTTTGGGAGCAGGTATTTCACCCTAATGCAGTGTTGGTTGGTCTTGCTCCAGCTCAGAGCTCTCACTGAATGCAAAAATTCAAGGCATTGGTCATTTGTACTGACCTGCACCACTGTCAGCAGTAATTCAGCCCCTTCTCCTCCTCAGCACACCCTCACTTATGTTCTGACCTCCTGGTTCATGTAATTTTGTGGTTTACCCATGCATTTAGGTTTTTTCTTTAGCCTGGATAATACAGAGCTTACTGCAATCTATTAATTACAGTTAAAATGAGCAAAACTGTGTTCCTCAGGAACTTCTGCATCCCGCATTTTCCTTGCACAACTTTAGAGAGCTTTCCTTTCAGTCTGTGTACCTACTTAAAGTTCAGTAAAGTGCATGTTTGAGGAAACACTGCAAATTTGAAGAAATTAATTATGATCAAGTTATAATGTTGTCTAACTGTTGTACTGTGTAAGCTACGGGAGGTGAGGTCAATCGAGTGTTTTCTTATGCAGGACCACGGTGACATGAGAAGCTATTTAGTTAATTATTACTGCTTTTCCAGAGATAATTTGCATGCAACAGGCTCAGTTTGTTATAATGACTGTGTGAGAGGACGTGAAGCGTTTGCCGGTCTGCAGTTTTGATAGCAACAGAGAAGCTGTGAGCACTGGTTAAAAAGCTTCATAGCTCTCTGAGGCAGTGAGAGTGGATGGAAAATGAGGGAAGGAGAAAGACAGCCCTAAAGCACAGTCTGTAGGTAGTGAAGGCAACTGATTTCTCTCCAGGGTGACACCAGTGAGGGAAAAATACAAAACAGAAAACTTTTCCTGGATTTTTTTTTAAAGTACTATTTTAATTTCAACTTTTGTAGCTTTTATAAAACTAATTTCTTACGCAGAAATTGCCAACAGGCAATTCAATAAATCCAGTACTTCCTAGAGGGTACTTTTGTCTGATTTGTACGACAAGCTCATAGTGAAAGAGTAACATTTTTAGAGTTCTATCTTCATTCTGATGCACTGTGCCGTGGTTTTTATGATTTGTATAGTTTTTGAGGAACACAGGAGTTCTGAAGGTCTTAGCAGAGATGAAACCGTGCTGAGTTTTAGCTTACTTTTGGTTTAAAGTCTGGGACCAAGAGTTTTTGTTAAGGGTGCTCTATAGCAGTTTGTCTCAGCAGCAAAACTGCCACCCAAAAAGGTGATCTCAAAAGGTGTGTGGTTATCCCACCATGGTTATCAAATCGTATGTAGTTTACCAGGATGTTTCTGTGACTTTTTATTTTTTTTTAAAGTTCATGTTCCTAAATGATGTGCTTCAGCTAATCCTTGGATTCTGGACTGCTAATTCAAACACCATTTTCCACCTATTTCAGATAAGTTATGTGCACTACCTCCCTTGCTGCCCTGTGGAAACTGAGTTTTGCTGCTGCTCTGGAGTGATGTGGAAGGATGGATTTGGGAACCTCCTGAGCTGAGAGCTGCATGGAAAGAGGATGAAGAGTGTGGCAGGTGGAAGCTCCTGCATGCCCTGTGATGCAATGTGATGATGCAATAGTCTGTCTGAGTTTGAGCAGATGCCTAAAGAATATTCTCTTCTGCATTCACAGAAAGAGGTGCAAAGGGACAGAAATGTTTCAGTGGAGCTTGACTTTTGGCCAGGTTGTGGAAGGATAATCAGGAAAAGCCTCATGCTCTACCTCAGATGTGCAGAGGCGTCGTTTTTCATTCCTAAGCGATTAAGGTCACTTCAGCAGTGACTTGTTCTGACAGAGTCTTAAAACTTGTACGTAACATTAGGAAAACTGGGAAACAAAATGCTGATCACTTTGGATTTACACTGACTGACACTTGAGGTAATTATCAGTCTCTTTATAAACAGTGGTACATTAATCTAATTACGAGAGGATTTAGTGCCAAGCGTTTTGCCCCATGGTTAAATCCTTGAGATGCAGATGAGATGGTTGGCAGTGAAATTCTTTGCAGTAAAGCTTGCCATCTACTGGCTCGTCATCCATACTACCAGAAACATGGCAATACCTGCAGCTTTTATAAGAACTGGCACAAACGACTTAATGTAAGAAATGCCAAGAAAAAGACAGTTTTCGTTTGTTTTTTTGCTCTTGGACAAGATTATTTAAATTCATTGAAGTGATCTTGTTAGTGTAGGAATAATTGAGCTTATACAACTAATCAGCACTAAAAATGCATGACTTTGGCTGGTAAATGCTTCTGAATGATCAGAAACCACTGTAGTGATAGAGAACAATTTTTATGATGTTAGAAATGCATGGCAATGCGGCTGGAAGGTCAGAATTAAATTAGTGGAAAAGTTATCATAAACAGGGCAGGGATTTTGAAATGGCCAAAGCATTTTGGCCCAGATAATCTGATTGTTAAACTATCGTTCCTCAGTAAAGCAGGTAATTTTGAAAAGCTCATCTGTATGTCTTTCCTGACAATTTCAAGGGGTTTTTTTTCTAAATCCTGTTTAAATCAGAGATTTACTGAATTCATGTCCATTTTTCAAAATATTCTTCTAAGTTAAGTTGATAAGATCAAAAGTAAAGTGAATTGATGATCCCCACCTCTGAGAATCTGATTCACAATCTAGGCCACTCAAAGCCCCCAGATAAATCCTTGGCAAACTGGTTTGGGTTCTTTGTGTCAGAAATGTCTTTCAGCAAAGACTTGTTCTTTCAGGACATGACTCTTCCTACGAGTTGGTGAAATATCATAATCAGCAGCAGCATTTAAAATTAAATTTCAATCACTGCTAATCACGCTGTTTTGAACCAGAGTTCACTTGGCTGTGGCCATGCCTGCACTTTGCTAATCATCTCATTGTGCCTGGAGGCTGCTTGTAATTTGCAGTGCTGTTCTTCAAATGTGCCTTCTCCCCCTGAAGGAGGACTCTGAGCTTCACAGAAGCTCTAAGCACTAACAGCTTCAGAATCTTTTACATATGCTGCAAGATTTTCTGACCTTCTTAACAGAGCCAGTCTATTTTCTAGGGGGAAAAAAATCTATGATAAGATAGAGAACTTCTTGATACCCATACAGTCATCCTCACCGATGATTTTACTGTGCTTTGAGGACTTTTTTCCTTTCCCTTTTTTTTTTTAACAAAGTTATTACTTTACACATTTGAATTAAAACTCAGAAGCTACACCAGCCAGAGCAGAAAAAACAGTTCACGATGAAATATGACATTTTACTTAGTCATACATTTTGGAAAAAAAGTGGATAGCAAAAAACTCCGCATCTTTGAGTTGAGAAATTAGGCTTTAAAAATACTCTTAGGGAAAGAAGGATTGAATTGCAATTGCAAGATGTGGTCTATAAAAACTCCAAACTATAACATCAGAAAATGTGTTACCTGTGGGTTGGGGGTTTTTTATGTTTGGGGTTTTTTGTGTGTTTGTTTTGATTTTGTTTTTTTAATTTTTTAGAATAGCTTATCTAATTGACATCTTGGTTGTGGTCAGTCACCAGAAAGAAAATTTGATCACAAATGAAGCAACCACTGCTTCTCTTGGTGCTGTTACTTCAGTCTGGATTGTGTTGAATCAAAACCAGCATACAGCATTTGTTCACAGCTGAAGGCTTACACTGGGATCAAATCAGCTCACTAAAAATGTCACAGGATAACATGATGGTAGCAAGGGTTTAGATAGCCCAGTGTCTGGAGTCAGAAACATGAACCTTCAATGATCGTGCTCATTGCTTGTTTGAAACCTGCCCTTGGGATTTTAAAACAAGTATGTGAATCTGTGTCACTGAAATATCAAGCTCTGGTACTAGACTGAGATCTTGAAATAATTATCATTTAACTGGAAATACTAAAATATTGCCCAAGGCATTTAGTGCTGCATTGAGGAGCACGTGGCTTTGGTGTAACTAATCCTCTCTCTGTTTATCTGCAGTGCATTGTGACACAAAAAATACAGTTCATGGCTATGACAATAACTTCCCTGCAAAGACAGCCTTAGAAAGTTGTGGGTGTGCAGATAGATGTTTAATCTTGATGTATCGTGAAGAACCAGGGAAGAGATAAGCACAGCTGCATAATCAACAGGGACAGAGATTGGGATCAGATACCTTGGACTGAAAAGCAGAGATATCTCTCCTGGATCAGCACTTGGCAGACGGGGAAGGAAAGGACAGGAAACCATGTTCTGGATAAAACAGAGCCAGGTAAGGGGCTGTCTTAGTCCTCAAAATAGCTTTTCCATGGAGATTATTTGTAAGCAAATAATTTCAGTTTTTCCACACAGTCTCAAACCTTCTAAGTATTGCACTAAGTCTATTTGACCCCTTCCCATCTCCCAGAACATTTATATTACCATCTTAATTATTCAATGCAATGAGCAGCTTGTAGTTACCGTGGTGCCGTTTATCCTTTGCAAGCTTCACCTGTGAGGAAATCACCAGCCCCCAGCCCCTACCTCCTCTATCCACAGCTGCAATGATTATTGCTCAATCTGCTCAATGGAGAAGCATACTTTGGGAAGGGATGAACAAACTTTTCCGAAAAACAAGGCCTTGTTGTGTCTGCAAATACTGTGGTCATAAAGAGTTAATCCTGAATCTTCAATTGTGTGTCCAAAACATCCTAGCATGTTGTTATAGAAACCACTTTCAGCCTTTAAATCTTGAGTCACGTTTATTACCATAGTAACCAGCACCACACACAGGCAGGAAAGAAAAAAGGGTGGTTACGCAAATATTCCATTGCTATCAAAAAAACCAAATTTGGTTTTAGGTACATTTGTATCAAAATAATCAAGGAAAGTAAATTAACTTATTTTCTGAAAAAAAAGTATGGTATATTAGTGTAAGAGTAACAACTGAATACCATTAAAATATTAAAATGTTTTTAGGCAACACTTTAGGATTAAAGCTATTTGTGACTGAAATTACAGAACTGGTTATTAAACCAATGTGTCCATTTCACTCTTCCCCAAACTTTTCTGTTCACACTGACTTGCTGCTGGTCCCTGAGAATGAAGGCAGTTACTGCTGGCTGTCATTGTCCTTCACAGTCTTTTTAACATTTGTGCCACCCCAGATTCCCTTTCCCCATGAGCAGTGCAGCAGAAGCAGCCCTTACAGCTGCACCCACTGGCTGCACTGAGTGCCACAGCAATGGGACCAGCTGTCCCAAATTAACAAACAAAAATGAGGTAAATGCCTTCTTTACTTCTAAATGTAATTCATTTTTGGGTGTCACTTTATTTGGCATCACACCCTAGTGTTTGTGCTGTGAACAGGAGGAGAATCAGGCCCAGAAGCTCAACAGGGCTCCTACACATTGAATTTGGAGGATTTTTGGTTCAATTGGACAGCAAGGCACAGTGCTACTAACAATGCAAATAGACCGGTTTCTGATGAGAATGAGAAGTTTTATGCTCTGCTTCTTTACCTTTTGTTTAGCACTACAGCACTGAGTTCAAGTTGGTAGTTGATAGTGAACATCCTGCTTTTGCAGTGCACAGATATTTTTGTTTGTCTAAGATGTAGAACAGTGGCTGATCAGGCCAGGAGGCAGCTGATATCCATTACAGTAAATGATGTGGACACTGATGTAGAAACAGAACTGATTTCTGCTGTGCAATCCTTGCTGCTGTTCAAGCTCTCTCTGAATGTACCTCTCCCCTTTAAGGGTTTTGTGATATTTGTTCTCATTCTTATCTTCTAAGTCTGCAGAAGAGAAGCAACATAAGTGTAATGAGGTATTCCTTGTCCCTCTAGATGTGCTGAATGTTTTGTTTTTTTTTCAGTTGAGCTCACACAGCAGGATTTATTCTTAATAGTACAGAACAGGACTCCTCCACACAGGGACGTAGGAGATAAATGGACAGGTGAGCAACAACTGCAATATATGGTAGTGGGAACCTGTGGGCCAGCTTCAAACTTGCCTTTCTGCCAGCTCTTCAGAGGTAAAGAACATAGACAATTTGTTGTGCTCAAAATCTGAAGCAATTTTATTTAGGTAATAAGCTTGATTGCTTATAGGAAAAAACTTGGTGATTTTGTGGGTTAAATGTCTTTGTCCCAAGGATTCAATCAATACCTTTCCTGCCTGAACTGCTCTTAAGGCCTCATTAAAGCTGGGGACATCCTCAGCATGTAACTCAGGATACAGAGCCACGTGTGTAAAGATCTCTCCTGTGAGATGAAAGGGTTTGCAGAAATAAAGAGAGAAAACCCAAGTGGTTTAGTTAGGGGTGTGAATTATGTCTTACACTTTAAAATGTTATCCTGGATTGCCCCTGGTGAGGCTTCTTGGCATGCCTAGATGAACTTGTTTGGATGGGTGGATTTGTGGTGCTTTTGTGAGAGGCATTGCTCCTGCCTTGCTCCCTAAAGCTACAAGCATCTACATCAAGTCTTGTAAAATTAATGGAAGCATAATCTGCTGTTTGTAAACCCAATATCAGAACATACTGGGGTGTGCAACTGGTGCTGGGGAAGAGGAGAGATGAAAGCAGTGCTTACAGTTGGGAGGTACCAGCTGTATTTGCAGCAGTGCTGGGAAGGAAGGCCAAAGTGTACACCTGGGAAGTGGGTGCCTGGCAAAATAACAAGGGAAATGGTGCCAGAGCTAGAAAAGGTTGCAGAAAGGCCAAAGCATGGTCTCCTTTTCCACATCAGTGGGGGGATTTTGAGCAACACAGAGGGAGTAACACAGCATAAAACTGTCAGTTTGTGACTTTGGGTGAAATCCTGTTGCTCTGGCTTCTGTGTGAATTCCAAATAAAATAGTGGGAAATAGGGAGCAAAGGAGCAGTTTGTCTCTTGAAGAGGTCAAATCTCACTTTGAGAGACACAAGGTCTCACAGCTTCTCTGGAGTCTGGAAAGAGTTTAAGGCACTTTGTGTAAGACAGAGGCATCCAGCTGCCACTGAGCTCCTGGGTCCTCCTGAATTCAGCCTCAGGAAGGAGCTGAGGGCTTGGCTGAGCCGGGAGATGCTGCCCCTCAAGCAGACCAGCTACTGCTGACTTGCAGTGCTGAGGTTTGGGTCAGGTGAGAACATGCAAGCAGCCGAGCTCCCACTGTGCTCAGCTGCTAATACGGGAGAGAAAAGGCACTCAGAGATGCTGCCAAATGCTGCTAAGAATGCCTCCAGTAGAGGGGCTAAAAACCGAGTACAAAATTGATTTCATGTCCAAATTCTGGGTCCATGTATTGTTTGCATTTGAAAGCCATTATAAGGTATCCTTTTCAGTCTCCTTTATTTGTGGTTCTGCCCTTCATTACTTCTTTCCTTTTTTTAATATGAAAAGAGCATGAAGCTGTGATGCTGATCGTGCAGTGGCACATAGAGGTGCTGTGATTTTGAATGTGGCCTCAAATGTCTGTAATGCTGACCCAGGTATGATTTCTTTCTGTGAGTCATAACTGGGTAAGCTTTAAGCTCTGATTATTAGAAATGCATCATAGCAGCCTGTAACACGGGGCAACTTTTTTAAAGTCTCTTGGTGCAAAGCCGTGTTCTGATGTGTGCAGATGTTGAGATTGCCTTCAGTAGGTTCTCAGTAACACAACTGAGGACCAGATGTTCCTGATGACATTAACTGCAGCATATCAAAGTCATGATACTGCATCTCCTGTCTCCCCAGACTTAAAAAAAGTAATCAGCCCTGTGACAGATCAGCATTATGTGGCTGGAAATGCAGTGCACTGTGATTTGAATGCTACAGGACTCAGAAGAAAGCTTCAGTGTGGCTGCAATGCGCAGTAAGTACAGAGAAAGCAAGGCCATGCTTTTCCAGCATGAACTTTGTAGAAGAGTTCACATTCCAGCCCTTTCTGTTATGTGCTAATTTTTTTTCAATAGAAATCACCTACAATTAGCTCTGCATGAACTAATTACCAACTGGGATTTCAAGACTGCTTGGGGAAAGTTGCAGCTCCTGTGTTTTGGGACAGGCTGGAGTCTCACGGGGAACTGGCTGTCCTGCTGTCCTTCCACAGCTGTCCTGCTGAGCCCCTGTGCTGAGGGCAGCTTCCCCTCAGAGCCAAGGGCATAATGCTGAGACTGGGGAAGAACAATGATGTGATCGTGATCTGCACGAGTTGCCCTCACTGACTTCACACAGACAGAAATCAGTCCCAGGCCCAGCAGAAGGATGTTATCACATGAACCTCTGCGGAGGGCTGGCCTTTTGAACACTGGTTCCAGTGACCTGTGAAAGTGAACACAGTCATGGCTCTGACACAAAGTCTGTGGCAGCATTCCTGACCTGCAGACTGTATTGTAGCATGCTAAAAACTCTACCGACTTGTAACAGAGCAAGAATGAATTTGTTTCATGGTTTTACCACTTTTTATTTCCAGAGCAGGCTCAGAAGCACTGAGGAGTGACTGACCCAAAGGAAAAGTAGGTGTCGAAAACCCACTATATAATTAGGGATACCTTTCTCTTAAACCTTTTTGAGATGCTTCACTGTAGAAGTAAAACAAAACCAGAATCTTCACCAGCATCAGGGTATGCCCAGGAGCCTTCTTTGGGGAATATGCTAAGAAATAATCCTTTGATATTAGAAGAATATCACTTAAAGTCAAAGTGTTAAAGCTTAATGTGGTGGCGTGTTTTAGAATAAAAACACCTGCCACTAGGGCATTAAATATCTGCTATAAGTGAAGAGGTATCCAGCAAGCCTTTATCAAAATTAGATCAATACAATTTTTGCCGGTAAAATGATAAAAAATTTAAAACCATGAATAAATAAATATTCACCAGTAGCAATCAGTATAGTAGAGTAATTTCTTGAAGGCTTTTTAAATTTCTATTTCCCCATTAATAGTCTCCTTTATTTTCTCTGTTTATTTAATGTATATAAGAGGTAGATCTGACTCCCCGTCTCTCCTTCCTTTCCTCGTTCTCCCTTCCCTGCCTTAGATTTTTTTCCATGCATTCCCCTTTTCTTCCTCTGAGGCCTGATCCAAAGCAGACTTGTATTTCCAGGGCAGGGATGGGAAGTTACAGTAAGTTTGAATGGCTGGTAAGTGAGCCCGCAGCAATTGCAGCCGCAGGACGCAATGTCACCGGTGGCTCCAGCTGCACAGGGTGACACAGATGCCTCTGAGCCGTGCTGGAGTGCTCACACTCCTCAGGATGATCCAGAGGACAGTAATGCTGCTCTGGCCTGCCATTCCCCTGGATATAAGGTTTAGCCATCCTGTTGCATGACAGCGGGGGTTTGTTTCACACAAATCTGCTCTTCAGACGCAGGGAGAGCTCTGGGTGTCGGTGGTGTGGTGGCTGAGGAGCAGAAGATAAGATCATCGAGCAGGAGGAGGGAGCTACAGCCTCCACAGCTTGACATCCACGTGCTTACTCAAGAAGCTTTGGTGCCACACAGTGATGAGAAAACAAAAAGAATGCTCTATTTTGGGAGAAGGGGCATTCCTCGCAACACTGGTCCAGATTTGCCAGTACAGGGAACGTTATAGGGCAGCATCCTGCCCTGCTTTATACTAAATTATGCTAAATAAATAAATGAGATCTGTGTGACAGCAAGAGTCTGGCCAGGAAAAAAATTAAGAAAGATTTTATGGCAATAATGAATAAGTGATAAATATCTAGTGACTATCTTGCTGGGAGCATTTTTTTTTTGCAGAGAGATCTACAGTGGGGCTTGTTTTATGATCCCAAAGGGCACCACACATCATAGTGTGCTGAGAGGCTGCAGAACAGATTGAGAAGTAGTTCTCAGTACTTAATACCTAGGGATCCTCAAAAGCCATTTCCTCTTAGGATCACATTTCCTTTGATCATTTGGGTTATTAATTATAGATACCTCGAACAGAACAGGCACTCTTACAGTACTCCTCAAACAGTCTCATTTAAAAGGAACAAAATATTGCACTTAATTAGGGGTTCAGCTCTGGTGTCTTTTCAAGGCACTTTGGTATTGATTTGACCATGGTAGCCTACTGTAGCAAATATTATGCCATTAATAATAAAGGGAGCTTGTAGACATAAAAGTCTAGGAAGGAAGCACCAAAATGTTTGTCATTCAGCTTGCCAGAGCAGTTGGAGTATAACCATCCAATATAGCATTTAGAATAAATGCTGTAGTCTATAGTCCAAAAGTGTTTGCACTTATGTGGAGACCTTTCCTTTGTGCCATTTTTCTTAATTGTATCAAGCCCATGCTTCATCAAGTGAATTCAGGCAGAAGCATTTAAAGCTTAATTTTCTCTCTTGATAAGTGGAAGCATATTGTTCCTGCCTTGACTCTTTAGGCTAATTTTATGTCTGTTCTGTTTTTGTCTTAACTGTGCTTTGGTCATCTTGGTTAAACATACAAAATTAGCCATAAAATTAACCAGGTGAGCATCAATTTGCATATCAATTTGCTCACTTTACTCTTAGCTGATTGTGAATGTGTCAATTCACCCTTGTCATCAACAAATTGTATTAATTGACTGAGAGAGGTTTATTTCTGTACGTTCTGGTCTCATAAGAAGCTGTCTCTAACATTTTCTTCACGCTGCAATCTTAGAGAGTTATCCAGGAGTTACTGAACTGCAATCATGGGTTACGTCTGTGAAAGCAGAGGGTTTTGCTCCCCAGCCATGTGGGTCACATTCCTGTCGGGGTGGCCATGCAGAGGCAGGGGCAGCTCTGTCAGCAGGTTACAAATTAGCACCTCTGAATTAGCTGCTCCTCGTGTCTCCTCAGGGGGCTGGAGGGGGATTGGGCCAAGGTGTCATGGAACTGTGGAGCCCAAGCCTGTGCCACCTCATTTGGCTGTTGGATGCCAGGATGGCCCTGCAGTTTGGGAGGTGTTGGAGAAGAGCCTGTGCTCTGTGAGGAGAGGGGCAGTGCCTGGCCACAAGCCTGGCTGTCCCCAGGGGCTCTGAGGTGAAGGGAACAAGCTTCAGATCGGCTTCCCTCCCAAATTTATTTAGGGAGAAGACAGAAGGTTGCAGTAGTGGAGGGGGAGAGGGGAATAGATGCTCCTTCTGGAGAGACAGTGCTTGTGTGACCTGCAGGGAACACCACAGGTGCCCCACAGAGCAGCGTCATCTGCCCTGTTGATCAGCTTCTGCTTTGCAAGGGATGAACTTTCACTGTGCTTTTCAGGTAAGATGTGGATTGTATGCACGCCAAGATAATATAAAGTAGTTTTTTAAAGTAATTTTTTGTTACCTAGGTGTTCTTGTAACTACTAAGAATTTGGGTTAGTATCAAAAGTATTTATACAGGGATTTCTTTTCTAAAACAAACAAACAAACCACAAAATAAAACCCAACAACCCTCCCCACATGGTTCCTGATGATCAGAATTCCTACTCAAATCAGCAGTAATTTTGTCAAATTATTGAACCACAAAGCTTAACCTGTCAAGTACGTGTAGGGTCAAGTACAGCCCTTTAGTATTTCCATACATACCTAGTTAAAGAGTTGCTCAGAATTTTAATTCAACCAGAGAAATATTTGCTAAGCTTACCCCACTTGTGCTGGGTTTTTTATCTGTTATCCCAACACTTGGCATTTGCTAGACTGATTGCTAGAGAGCGATGCTTTCTTTCCATGCTGCTCTCTTCTAATTGTTGAGCCAACAAAACAAAATTCTATTTTATTATTAGCAAAGGGAACTGAAGCTCCAGATAACCTGATTTCTTTTTTCTCTGGATACCTTTCTTTTCTGGCTGCCCCCAAAAGAGATCCCAGTTTGAATGGCATATTTGGGAGAAAGTATAGCTGGAGAGTTCCAAGTAAGCATTTCACAGAAATTCAGCATCCCTGCTCCCCAGGAGATGGACTGAAGTATCTCTCATAATGTACCTGAACTCATGGCAGTAAGAGGGATTGTTATCTAGGAACATCTGAATTTCAGGTATAGAATCTGTAACTGCCAAATGACTTCTTTGAGATGACTTTTGTCAGCCTTGGCCGAAGACTTTCTTAAACTAGTTCTTTATTAAAAACTCACTAGGACTGTAGTTTGGAAAAAGCAAGATCTTGTTTTCACTACCCTGTAAAGCTTCACAGTTCCTCAACAATTTTCATAACACTTTTCCTTTTTCTTCTCCACATTGTCATGGCTGTTTGCTGCAGTGATTGAGTTTTCTTACCTGTCAGAACAATGTCAAGACAATGTGAAGACAGTGTCAAGGCAAATATAGGAGGGTGACAGTGTGAAGGAGGGAAAGAGAAAAGAGCTGTCAGTACTCAGAGTGCTCTGTAGAGAAAATATTTCCATGATAAAACCATTGTCACCATGTGCCGAGCGAGAGAGAACCAAGTGGAGGTAATTAAGTTACTGCACTCTGAACACGTCTGGATGACAACTTGGAGTTAAAGGACTTAGAAAAGCAGTTTGTGAGAATGTCTTTTGCCCATAACTCTTGTCCTATATCATCTCCTAGATGATGCTCCCTAATACTTTTTTCCTCCTTCTAAGCATTTTACCTCAGGGAGGAAAGATATTGCATTGCCCACCGAGGGGAAGGTGAAGGGTTTTCCCACTTTTTGTGGTTGCAAGACACTTTATTATGTGTCATGAGACAAGACTTCTGCTTGTGGATAGTCAGCACTGAAAGGTGCTGAGTGTCCTGCTCCAAATCAGTGCAGAGTTAAGGCACAATTTACCTCCACGGTGTATTTTTTTTACGAAATATCCTTGGAAAGGTGAGGCATTGTCACAAGGATGAACAAAGTACAGATGTGCAGCTCATCTGGGGCTAAATTCTGGCACCAAAGCCCTGTACTGCACTACATCGCTATTGAAGGCTTGTGTAGAGGGAGTGCTAACCTTTAGAACAGTTTTCAGGTTTTAAAATTAGGCACTGGTCTTGCAGCAAGTCTGTGAATTTGGTCTTTGAGCATGTGCTGTTCCTTCCTCCTCAGCCTTGGAGGTGTGGAGAATGAAAGGGTTTTCTACTATTTGTCCTGTTTCTGGACATCAAGATAATCAGATGTAAGAGGGCTTAGACAGACATTTGTCAATATAATTGCAGTTCTGGAAAAAATAAATACCCTGTTGTCAATGATTTCTAAATAACATTATAAATCCCACTGGAGAGGTTTAAGAAAAATGAACTTGTAAATAGTTCCATAAACTCCACAAAATATTTCAAGGATTGTATTTTCAGGTACAAGAATTAAGTGTTAACTATTCAAAATTGGAAAGGCCAAGTATTTTCCACATATTGCATTTACATATTTATTATAATTTATTTTAAGGAAGTAGGTTGAATAGTTAACAAATTTTCCTACTTGTTGTGTATGAAATAACTGAATCATAAAAATGTTTGTTTTTCTACCATTATCCTTTTGCTGGGTTATGCTTATTTGCAATTCATGACAGCATTAAATATAAAAGCATCGAGCCTGGGTGACCAGTTGAGATGAACTGCAATTTTTTTCCCTAGCTACAGCAGCAATGCTTAAAGGGAAATGAGTTATTCCTTACATGTTAAAAGTCTAGGTTATATATCACTGAAGGTTGACTTTTCCCCCTTGCCCAGTAAAGGTTTTTTAACCTGAAAATAGTCTGCCGTTTTGGATTGAGCATCAGCTGGAGAAGAGTGTGTTTCTTGCCTGGGGCTCAGATGCCTCCTCCCATTAGCGTTCACACCTCAGCCATCGTGTGCCTTGCAGTAATCGCTGCATCCCTCCAGTCCTCACAAAGGAAGGGCTGTGGGATGGCAAGTGAGTGACCTGATCCCTTGAAAAGAGGCAGCTAAGAGTCATCAAATAAAGGAAGCGATATGTAAATTCTCACAGTTAGCAGTGGAAATTGCACATGCAAAAGGTGCCTCCATTTGTTATAAGAGTGAATAAACAATAACGCCATTTTTAAAAAAGAAATGCTTGCCATGTTACAGATCTCTCAGGCACAAGAAGAATCTGGAAAACTGTGTGTCTTCCCCCTAATACATATCCATATTAATGTGTGTGTATAACATATGAAGGGAGAAACACAAGATCTAAATTTAGTGATTTGAACAGGGAGATCACTTGGATTGTGTTCTCAGCTCTCTCACTGCAAGCAAAGTATTCACCTTGCCCTTCTCAGCTCAGCATTCTCCCCTATAAAAGTGTCATGTGCCTCCTTGCAGGCTCTGAGGCCCAATCTGCTTATGTGTTATAAAACCTGCAAAATGCCTCACAACGAAAAAGCTAAAATCATTTTCATGGGAGAAATTTTCTCTGCACATTTGCAAGGAAGAGAAAGAACCTAAAAGAAGTCCGTTCCTCCACACTTATGTGACTCTGCTGGCTTTGGGCATGACCACACCTTTAAGGATAACTTTAAAGTCAGCAAATGTCTTTGAGAGAGTCTAAACTGATGTCTAAACTCAAACTCAATGTACAAGTGTAAGTGCAGGGAGGACAAATGAGTTTTACAAGGTGAAATGCTGGACTGACCTTGAACATGAAAGCAGAGCCCTAGGTATTAGCAAAGAAAAATGTTAGATTCCAAGACTTCACTTGAGAAGCAGAACTAATTAGAGAAGATTAACAGAAATGAGGCATATAATAGCTGGAATAGGGCATGACTGCAATTTGAAAGGCTGAATCACTGGACCTCTCATCGAGGTCAAGATCTTAAAAACACTAGACCTTTTTTAAAGGCAAGTGACAAGTTTTACAGATGTCCCTGTGGTAGCTGAACATTCATTATAGAATTCAAGCTCTGTTCTGCACATGGGAGTTTCCTCTGTGTTGAGACTGTTTTCATCCTTGATGTCTGGGTACATTTCTGAGCGTGGGGTCTTATTCAGGGCCACATTCACATTCCTACTACTTTGCAGGGGGTCCTGAAGAGATAGCGCACTACAGTGGTAACACAGTGGAGAATTTTTCTTTGGTTTTTTGCAATGAATCTAGTAACTGATTTTTTTTGTTTTGGAGTGGGTTTTTTTTCAAAAGGAGTCTGAAATATATATTGCAGTCTCTTTCCTCATACCTTCCACTTCACAGTTTTTCCTGTCGCCAACCAGCTCCCAACAAACTCTAAAGACCTTTTATAAACTGAATGGTAAAAAATGTGTCAGAATTGGTGGGACAGCACTTCAGATACACTCCCTGTAGTGACTGCTTTGCCAGCATTGTAGTAATGGGCTCAGCTAAAATCCAAGTGGTTCAGAAAGGAACATGGAACAGGAAGGGTTGGAAGGGGCTATTGGTGATCATTCAGTCCAAGCCACTTCATCAACTAGAGCAGAAAGCTCAGCACCCATTGCCTATGGTGAGACTACTTCTTGGAACTTTCTGTAATGATTTAGTTCAAATTTCTCAATTTTGGAAAGGCAGGTTTACTGTAAGCATGTGTAACCACATGCCTGTGGTTAATGGAAGTGGTGATGCTCATCAGGGGTTGCAGAAAGGAAGCAGTCACCCATGAAGACCCAGAATTCTTCAGGCTGATTCAGAGCCCTGGCATAAAAGACGGGCAGGAAAATCCATCTCTCAGCTCTCTGGGTGTTTGCAGTTATGCTAATAAAAGTCAGGAGAGGGTTCCCCTGTCTGTAGAAATGTTGACACAGTATGTCTGAAACTGTAGCACAATTAAATAGCACTGGCAGG
The DNA here is from genome assembly GCA_013398115.1 of Falcunculus frontatus. Taxonomy (NCBI): domain Eukaryota; kingdom Metazoa; phylum Chordata; class Aves; order Passeriformes; genus Falcunculus; species Falcunculus frontatus. The sequence continues at coordinate 1,219,087 of VZRV01006376.1, read as the reverse complement.
TTGTTGTGTGAGTGCCCTCTAGAACATTTCTATGTTCGCCCAAAGAAGAAACTGTGCAATTCAGGATGCAAACACATTTCTGATGCTTCTTATCTGTTGCACAAAAATCTCAGTAAGTGTAATAACAGTCTCCCTTTGCTTCTAGTAGTATCGAAGAATGCAGCCCCCTCAAAGTTTAGTTTAAGAGCTGAATTGTAAGAAGCACAGTAATTGTTGCCAGCCAATCAAAGTATCGATCTCAAACTCTCAAGTATCTCAAAAGACATCACTCTCCATGTCCTTGAAGAGAAACCATTCTTGATTACAACCCCTAACTTTCTGGTTTCATAAACAAAGCCATGCTGGTCCTTGCTGGACATAGCACAGCATCTTCACTGAAATGAATGGACCTAGGAAGTTAAGCCAGAAAAAATAAAACTGAAGTCAATTCTTCTCGAGGCTCCTTGTGGAATAGCAGAAGTACATACAACATTTGCCTGTGTGACTGCAGCAAAACTATTGCCAGCTTGGAGGTATTGGCTGGGGACACAGTAGGGCCACAATAGGGTATTTTCTTTGGTCCCTGGGCAGTGAGAACACTTAGAGACATCTCTGGGAACACAAAGTGCCTGTGTGAATCTGTGGGCAATTCCCCATACAAAATGAAATATGAAGTGTTTACAGCTTTAAGGCTGTAATAGAAGTGCTGTAAAAATAGATCTGATTTTGTTCTGCTGTGTGCAGAGAACTAGATTTCTCTCTTTTTTACTCCTTTCTATCACTTGTCAGATCATTAGGTCAGTCTGCTTGCTGGAAAGATTTTGATATCCAGATCCTTCAAAGGTGTTCAGTGCCAATCCTTCCTTCTCCTGTTTAATTCCATTAAGGTTTTGCTCCAAACACTTCTCAGTCTTGTCACTTCAGTACTGTGGAAAATGGTGGAAGTTCCAAGCTGCCCACTTGTTTTTTGGGAAACACAGCGTTCTTCGGAAACAGCCTTTTGAATGTGAAAATGGCAATTGATTTGAGTAACTTTAAACTTCTTGCACTCTTCCACAAGCTCCAAAATGGGAAGATGTTAAGACTAAATTGAATCAGACATTCAAGACATACTCAATAGAACAGATAGTTCTTGTTATATCAAACAGCGGGCATTTTTACATGGACTGAGGCTTGCAAAATGTTCAGTACCATTAGTATTACAAACTGAATTACAAATGTCAGCTGTATTTAATGAGAGAGAGGGGACGGGTTTAGTTAGAAAGGCTGGATTGGTGAGTGCTACAAAATGATGGCCAGACATTTGCTTTTTGCAGCTGCATTGCAGAAACACTTATTTGCATTCTGCTACAAATAAATACACAGATAAAGATCAAAAAGGCTTGGATTATCATTCCACAAACACGTTTTTCATCCTTTCCTACATTTTATGGTAGGAATCAGTTGAGACTGGCTTTCAGAATTCTTCTAAGATTGAACAGGGAAAAGAAGAGTTCACAAGGGCCTTGCACGTTTTCATCCCATTTAATAGCTCTGATGCAATCTCTGATACATCAGTGTCATTCTCTGGCATCTTGCCACTGGCATTGCACATTTCTTTTGTTATGCAGCTTCTGTTTGCTTATTTTACAAGACTGGTGCCTTCTCTCTCTGTATCTTATTTATGAGGTTATCAAAGGAAATTAAGGGGCTGTTGGAGAAGAGCAGGCACAGTTAGGATTTCTTTACGCCGTGTCAGATCTCAGTAGGTTTTGCCTTTCATAGCCAGCACACCCTTCCTGCCACAGAGATGTCTGATGCCCAAGGATCAGCAAGGTGATGTGTATTAGTTCAGACACACTTTTAGGGGCTCTCTTTCCAGCTGTTGGGAGGGTGGTGAGTTACACTGCAGACTCTTCACTGCAGACAACAGAGCCTGATCTCTTCTTTCAGCTGTGTGGACACTCGCTGTGTTCAGACTCACGGATGGTTTGCCATACCAGGAGCAGTATCACAGCTGCTTTTGAAGTACCTACAAATTGTCACAAAGCTTAGCTAAACACGTCTGAAGCTACTGCTGTATACAGATGTCTTTTCAAGGCTACATTTTTACAGTGAGAGTTTTGGGTTCCCTGCTGCGAGTAATCTGTCAGTGCAGGTTACTTAAATTGCAGTTGCTTGGATCCTTGCAGACTGATGACTGTCTATATTTCTGAGTCCCTGCTTTGGCTTCCTGTCAAATTATGTTGTTTTCAAAGTCCTCTAGCTCACATTCAAAGAAAGAAAGAAATGTGTCACAGTCAAATTGAGAGCTAGGGCCCTCCTTGTGGAAGAAAGAGCTAATGAAGTGTTCTGTATCATCCCTGCTGGAAATCCCAGCAAGGGAGACTGGAACAGCCAGGGGAGGAGTGTGGCCAATGTACACTGCCTCTCATGCTGCCTATAGCCTCCCTAGCAGCCTGGATGTGAATTAGAGCATCTCTGGCCTTTATTTCAGAGGACAGTCAGACTTTGGAAGCACCACAGTACAGGAACAGAGTTGTACCTCTCAGAAACCTCAGCAAAGGAGCTGTCAGGCTCTTGTGTCCATGGCTGAGCTCTAAGGGAGGGGTACAAAGTTTTGTTTGTTTACCCGCAGCCTTGATCTCAATCACTGTGATTGAGGGCACTTTGAAGGAATGTGTCCTGTCTGCAGACCCCCTGACTAATGCAGTTAAAGATGCTTTGTCTGTCTCATTATTCAAGGAAAGGTTTAAGGGACTAGGCTGCCAGTATGCTCAGCCTTGGGCAGGCAAGCAAGAGCAGTAATAAGAAGCAAGGAGTTTCTCCTCTTGCCCCCCAGCATCCACTCAGGCCACAATTATTCAGGCACAGCATTTCCCAGCACAGAAGGATGCACCAGGCAAGTGCCCTGATCCTCAGCTGCTGGAGAAGGGACACTGTGTGTGACGGGTTAGCAGCCCATGCCCCTTTTCTACCCACAGAAATATTTAGCCCTTGAAATACTCTGATTTCTGTCCCCGCTGATAAGATTCCAGGCAGGCAGAAGCTGCCCTAACCCTGAAGTTGCAGCAGCCTCTCTTTGTTGATGCCTGGAGAGGGACGTTTTGCTGGGCCTGGAGGAGCCCTGCAGAGCTGCAGTGGCAGCTGCGTGGTGCCCGCCAAGAGGCCCTGTCAGCTGCAGTCTTTGTCAAAAGATGGAAGCAGCTTCCTGTTGACCCATTTTATGGGTGAGTAAGATATAATCAATATAAAGTAAACATAAGAATCTCATTGGGAAAGGGTTTATCTGGGCTGTTGGATTTTTTTGCTGTTTGCTGGTGTGAGAGGGCTTTCATACAATATGGCACTGGGAATGGCTGAGGAAACAGAGAAGTACAGTGAGAACTGACAAAACCTGTCAGTCCCTAAAACCAACAAATTAATCTGTAATATCGATCTGGAAAATAATATGTATCACTTATCTCCTTGCTGCCTACTGTCTGTGACTCCAGATGAGTCAATTAGTTTTAAAAGCTTCCCTTAGAAAATGCAAATATCAGGACCTTTTTTCCATTTTTGGGCCATCACAAAGAGCAAACAGAGCAAACTCAAGGTTGCCTAGAGATTGAGGCATTGTCTAAAAGATTTTCTTAAGGCTGGGATGTGAATTATAAAAACAAACCCAAAAGTAGAAGTATCCCCTGGAGGTCTTTGGCTGCAAACCTCTGCAGGCAGGATCAAAGGCACTTAGGTTGCTATTTCTTTAACTTATTTATTAGAGAAAGTTAAGTAACATGGACTAAGACGTATTTATTTATTGCTTTGTAGCTGGCTGGAGATATATATACACGTATATATTTAAACCTTGATATTTCATAAATAAGTGACTTTTGCTGCCATCAAAATAAAATGTTAAACTTCTCTTAGATGAAGCAGAATAAGCAGAATGGAGACTCCTACCCCGATGTTAATTTGTTACACTTATCCAGAATGGCCAATTAGAACAGCTTCCTAGGAATCTACTGCTATTTGTTATTGTGAAAAATGTTCCAGTCTTGAATTGCTTTTTTATATGAAGTGAGAAGCTGGAAGGTTCAGCGGGTAATCCATGTTTTTCATTCCTTTTCAGGTTTCTGACCATGAAAATTTTGATATTGATAATCCATTCATTAATTATATTTTCTTGCATCGTACTGCCAACATATCAAGTATACTCAAACTGCAAGTAAAAATATAAGTGATTTCACTCCAAAAGCCAGAAATCAAACTACACGATCTCTAGCATGGGGATACTATCTGTCCTCATTGTAATGAGTACCTTCAATTGCCAAAATGCTTATTTTAAGTCTAGGGTACTAAAAAATAAGAGTAGGTTCTTGATGTCTCAAAGAATGAGAGTAAATTACTCTCATTGAAATTTAGGCAACAACTCTGTTGTTGCTGCAGCACAGGGGGCTGGCTTTGTTTTGCACAGCAGGTAATCCCCAGCTGTGCAGAAGGGAAGGGAGCCATCTGCTCACCCTGCCCAAGAGCTGTGCCTGAGCTGCCCTGGAGCTCCAGTGCCACCACAGCCCTTGGGGCAGGTCCCCACCTGTGCCTCTCTAGGGCTCTGTCCCCTGAGATCTTCACAGATCCCCCCTAAGGTGCTGCTGACTGCCTGCTGTCTGGGTAACAGCAGCTGTGAGACAGCAGTCTAGACAATCTCTGGCAGATATTTATCTAACCCATTCATTCAAAAGTTCTGATATAGAGTCTTAATTACCCTTCAGTTGGGAAAGCTCGCACAAATCTTCCATGCTGTACGTGGAATCCGTTATTTTCCAGAGCCTGCCCTTCTAGAGGTCACAGGGAGCAACTGATCTCATCGTCATCCTTGATTGCCATTCTCCTTTGTGGAGGTAAGGCTGTAATCATGTCTTCCCTCAGGCTTCTGTTCCTGTGACCCTTTCTCAGAGGGCACATCTTTCTAAATGTCTTTCTATTTTTGCTGTCCCTTTCCAGCATTTTCCTAATTGCATCTCTCTTGCTCGCAGCAGCACTCGAAACTGGATACAGCCAGCACTGAACAGTGGTTTGATTGCTCTCCTGTGTCTTACATGTCATTTTACTGTCAACACATAACAGCAAAATATTTGCCTTTCCCTGTAACTTTTCAGTGGGGAAGTACGCAATTTGGCCATCAAAATTTGAGCATTCTCTAAACAGCACTGAGTTGGTTTTTTTCTGAGCTTCCTCTAGCAGAGAGGAAAAGGTGTAGAGATTTGCACAAGGAAGAGACTCCCTAGGTGCTTTAGGTTTACCAAAGTAACATAGGGAGAACAAAAAACTGTGGATAGAGAGAGAGATAGATACGTAAACTTTGTGTGAGGACACCTTTGAAAGGTTTATGTATATATTAAAACATCAGCTTTATATCCTCTGCTTGTATGGAACGCTTCAACTTTCCAGCATCAGTTTCTCCAGTACATTATCACGGATACAGGATAACATAACAGGATAACAGTGTTTCAAGATCGGTGTGAGGTCTGTGCTGCTGGTTAAGCATGAATGATAAAACACCTTCTTGCACAACCTCCTTTCTTGCCCATCAGACTCTTTCCTAATAGATCATTAGTCACAAACAACACCTGCTTGCAGAGATTGATCAGTGTCCTTGCTGCAGAATTCCCTTTTTGTCCCGTGACCATGAACTCATTATTCAGTGGTTTGTCCTGTATTGCCAAAATCACGGTCATTTGAGGGCTAAATTTTTGAAGAATCTGATTTCTTGCACTATAATTTCCGAATGACTGAACAGGATGTGGGGAAATGTTTAACGTCCAGAGGTTCTCAGTGGTGACAGTGCCCAAGTTACTGAGCACACAGCAGAGAGGGGGTCTGTAACCTGGTGTCCTTATTCTGCTCTTGGAATGGTAGGTGTAGCACCCTAAGGATGACTTGTAAGAACTTGAACTGAGAGGCTCAGATACAGTTATGGTTGGGGTGTTCTTAATGTCACTTTTACACATTTGTCTTGCAGAAGTTACTGCTTTTTTTAAAAGTTACAGGGCTACTAGTTTTCATTCTTAAGGTTTCATTTCATTCCAGAGATGGAGATGTCATCCACAATAAAATATATAAATTAAAAGGAAAAAAAACCCCAACCCAGCACCATTACAACTGGGTGTAGAAGTTGTTGCTTTTAGCTTACTGAAGATGATGGCAGACATCTGAAGGACTTTTCATTTTTGCTGTGCTCCAGATGCAATGTGTGACAGCCAGGAGGGAGGCAGGGCTGCAGGGCTGCTGGTGCCTGTGCTCTCAGGCTGCTGAGTGCAGCTCTGACAGGCTCAGCTCCACGGAGGGCTAATGAGGAGCTGCCGAGTGGGCTGTGAACTCATCAAACCACACTAACAAGACTTTGCTGGAAATCTCCTTACATCATCCGAGTGTGCATGAGGGATGAGCAGTATGAGAAAAACCACAAATCTCTTTATAAGCAGAGCTTTATTCCTAACACAGTAATTAAGCAGTAATTAGAAGTTTCGTGAGTAATGGGAATAGTTGTGGGAAATTAAGAGTTCTTGTCCACGGGGAAAATTGCATAGTGCCAGCATCTCAGAGGGTTGGAAAAAGGCTGCAAGTAAAGTTCAGATATTTTGCTCACATTAACATCAATCCCAAATGAATTTCCATTCTTAATTTATGAACATTTGAACAATTTATGAAGCATTTATTTTGAAGTAAATAACAGGTTTTTTCAGCTCTGCTGAAAGGCCACTAAAATGGAGAAAAATAGAATCACACAATCGTTCAGGTTGGAAGGGACCTTAAAGATCATCTGGTTTGAACCCCCCTGCTGTGGGCGGGGACAACTTCCACTAGACCAGGCCTTGAACGCTTTCAGAGATGGAGCATTCACAACTTATATGGGCAATAGTTTTGACCTTAAATTATTATTTTTCTGAATTTTTGCAAAAAAGAAAGACAATTCTACAGTAGCGATAGATAATCCATTGTAAAACTTGTTAAAAAAAAAAGAAGAAAATACCAGTACTTGGATGTTGAATTAAAAGATTCTGAACTCAACTTCAGACAGAATCACTTCGAAAACTGGTGTGTAAATATACCTGTATTTATCACAGTTTCTCTTCCTCTATTTCATAAGCAACTTTCTGCCCACAGTGTCATGCTTGTAATTCCTGTTAGACAATAGTACAGCAGCAATGAGTCACCAGCATTGGTCTGGATTTGGTACATGCTTCCTGTCAACTGTTGTACATAATGATTCATGGTCCCTCCTCACACAGAGCTGAGCATCTCTGGATGCCCCCAGATTAATTTTCTGTGAGTAGTCCATTTGGTGTGATTTGTAGAAACAAGTTATATTCACAAAATGCCATATAAACCCAACTTGTATTGAATGTTTGCATACAGTGTTCACTGCTTCAAAATACTAATTATTTTCCAAATTGTCGAGAATAAATAGTTATAAGGAACAACCTGCCTTTAAGCAGGACCTAAGATGAGAATTCTTTGGGGAAGATGAGTCCAGTAAATTGATTCTAGAAACATAATGGCTGATACAACTGTTATAAATATCATCAATCACCTCTGTTCCATTTTATCCTCAGCTTTTCTATCTTGGTCTTTCTCAGCTTTAATTTTTAAGTAGGAAAGTAATTGCAGTCAATTCTTCTGCTTCTATTTCTGTCTTACCTGTTCACAGTTATGTTTTTATTAACAGAAACTGTTAGCAGTTTCAAAAGGTGTACAAACTTTCTAAAGAGAAAATACCTATCAAGATCATTAAATACACGGCCTTGATAGATGGAGAGATGGTCCTGAGCCTAATTCCGGCTCCCGAAGCAGCTGCTCCATCCTGGTATATCAATTTGTATCACATCATTTTGCAACAGCCACAGTTCTACCTGAGAAAGAGAGTCCTCCAAGACTGAAAAGCCCCTTGCTTGAGACTGGCCATATGGCCATAGCCCAGAGAAAACTGTGCCACACCTGAGGTGTCATCCCAGTTAACTGGGCTAAGGAATAGGCATAAAATGACATACAATTACTTTTCTTGCCTTTGGCATCCTGCACTGAGCAAAGCTCACCCAAGGTGAAAGCCAAAACTTGTATTTATCTTCTTTCTTTAAACTGATTCTTGGGGGCTTTTTTCTTGTTTACTTTCTAGCACTGTTATTTTTGTTCATGATGTTTTTAATGTGACCTTCTTAATTTACAAGAACTTAACTTTTAATTCCCTTCCCCAAAGCTTCTAAATTTTGTTCTGATTTGCCTGCCTTATGTATAAATGAAATTTTCTTAACTAACACTACTTCTATTACTTTCTTTTACTTGTATAGCAGATTCTGTCTTAGGGACTTTCTGGTGGTTCATCCTACAGGATGTAGACTTTGAAAATTGCTTTGTGGAAGTTAAAGGTCCAGTCTCTTTTTTTTTTTTTTCTTTTTAGGATATGTCCTGTTGTGAGTTAATTTAGAAAAAGCACTTTGGCTTCCCTGATCCACATCAGTACATCCCCCAAAAGGAAACTACTAGCATAAAATGATGTTTCTATGACATTCTGTATTTTTCTTATATCTTCAAGTGTGGGATTTTTTTTCAGTGCTGGTTGATCCAACTGCATCTGTTTGCTTTTTAGTCTGTAATTTATGTTGGGCTGTAAACTGCCCAAGTAACAATTTGAGTGATGCAGCAACAGAAGGTGACCCAGATTACACAACACTGTAGGCTAACGCCAAGTCTTTTTGTTTAATGGCAGCTGCTCAAAGCTTTGTGTTATTGCTATTCACATGCAACAGACACAAATCAAACAGCCTCCTCAGGCACACATCCCGCAGATCTTCATTTTAAACATGTTCGAGAGCTGCTGCTTTTCATACACACACAGCAGCCTCACCAGCTGAGGCCATTTAGCCTCCTTGGCTTGTATTTACTCTCAGCCATCTGACACAATTATCAAGGAAACCCATTGTGACTTCCACTATTTTGCACACTTCTGTTTATGTGGAAGTGTGCCGAGAACATTTTTTCTCGATAAAAGTACTTGGACTTTCATGCTCCCTCACAACAGACGTATTTTGCAACACCAAATACATCACAGTTGTTTAATAACTGCTTTCTCTAGAGGCTGTAGTTTAAAAAGTATATATTAATAAAGCAATCCTACTAAAAAATGTAATATGAACAGTTTAAGCAGAGGATAAATTAGTCTAGATTTCAGTCAGAAAGGTTTAGATTTACTGAATGAGTGGTATCAAAAAGCAGACTTTAAAGTATAGGTAGAGTTTTAGCAGAATAATTTATTGCTGTACCTTAAATATGTGAAGCAACAAAATGCTTTCATTCCTTATTTAAAAAAAAAAAGTTGAAGCATGGAGATCAGGAAAGCTATCAAGCAACGAGTTCATACAACTTCGTTTCATGGACCAAATCTTTTTGGCATCTCCATCAAATTTTTAAAGCCTTCTGACAACACAAGCTTTCTGCTAGAAGTGCATGTCTAACCATCTCCCCAGAGGACATGTCAGAACAATAAGAAAAAGTGCAAATCTTACTTTTTAAATGGATGAGCAGCAAAAAACTGAGGTAGAAGACGAGTAGAGAGTTAATTCTTGAATGAGCCATATTCATCTTGATAGGACATCCTCCGTCGAGTTGCCTGTTGTCCAAAGGGCTGGTGCTGATCCTCACTGCTTTCTCCTCGTGTCTGAAGCTAAGGGCACACCCGGGGCACCCAGCCTCCTACGAGCCATCTCTGCCCGTGCCCCTCATCAGCCTGCCCCCTGCAAACCTGCAGACTTTGATTCAAAAGGCAGTTGTGCTTGTTAAGGTTTTACTTCGGCAGGTCCGAGTGATTTTTCAAACCCGGTGCAGATTTGTCTGGGAGCTGGACTGGAGTCTTTCCCCGGCTGTGTGCTGGGGACGGCGCGGGCGATGGTGCGCTCTGCTCTGCCTCGCTGCCCCCGCACCGCGGCCGCGGCACAGCGCTCGAAGTGCCCAAACCTCATCGCTCATTGTCTGCCACCAAAGCCCGGCTACGCGGCACTCCTCCTGATTCACAGTCAGGACACTTGGCGTTTTCTTGCGCAGTCAGCTCACAAACACTTTCTGCTTTCTGAGTTTTTTCTGTTATCTTGCACCATCAGCACATGAAGTGAAAAGATTAAACATCCCCATTCTCAGTCTTTTTGGCTATTAGTTAGATATTAGCCTGTTCTCTTCCTCAGTATTATTTTTTTGTTTGTTTTATTGGCGTTGTTTACACTGGATTCATGAAAAAGCACGCTCCTGGCAGCTGGCACAGGACCTCTGAGCCTCATCAGGTTATGTAATAATCTTGAACTGCTTATGGAGGAACCAGTCACTTAGAGGACCAGGAGGTGTCACAGCAGGATCGATAAGAGAAGGGGATGGCGGCAGGGGCTGGACTCCATTTGTTTTTAGCCAGGGCTGCTATTAAACAGCTGTGGCTGGTGCAGGTGCCATCAGCCTGCCCGTACTCAAGGAGCCTTCCCCAGCTGCCACGGCGGCTCCTCACCCCTGCACGGCACAGGAATGTCCTGTTTGTGCCCAGCGTTGTCTCAGATCACAACTTTATTCACAGATAAAATCCTTGTCCCGGTCTAGCAGAAGGGAAGGTGAGGGCAGGCAGCAGCAGCCCCAGGAGTTGTATTCATCCCACGATCCAGTACGAACTCTGGCCCTCACTCACCCAGTCTGTGTGTCCACTGTGGGGAAGCTGTGCCACAGCAATGACTGCCACAGCGCCATTCTGGCTCTGAGGCCGAGACAGAGATGAGCAGCTTGTTTGGCAGTGAATGTCCTCCTTCCATCACCTTCACCTGTACAAATCCTCCTGGGCCTTGGCTCTTGACACTTGCCCTCCCTGCCTCAGTGAGAAACCATGCATTCCCAAGCCCAGGAACAGCCTGAAAAATCTGCTTGGTCATTGCTACGTTATGTTACTGTCAAACAGGTAACACTCAATACATTTGGTGTTGTGTTTGTGCTTCCCACTTCAGCAGAATGTTAATCCCCAGTTCAGGAAGCCTTTGATAATGAGTTTAACTTTACATGCACACTTAACAAAGTACAAGCTGAAAGTCAGGCATATGCTGAAGGCCTCAGATGAGTACAGAGCAGACTGTTGATGTCGACATGAATCCACTAAAGCTGTTTATAATAGGTAGGTACTTTCACATCACTCATTAAGCTCAGTGAACTGATTAATTTTAAAATTTCTGCTGCAGCAAAGCTCCTCCTTCTTTCCCATCCCGTTCATGTGTAGCTGCACTCACCCACTGCTGACCTTGTGGCACATCGTTCCATCCATCCTCTCTTCCTTCTCCTGGCACCAGCAGCTCTATCATCTGCTTCCCGGGAAGCCTCAACCCTCCCACTCGCCTGAGCCTCCCTACTCCGTTCACCAGCTCTGGTCTCTCTGATGGCAACCCAGGCTGGATTTCCTGGCCAAATGTCATGGTCTGTGAGCATTATGATGAACAGGGGTCCTAGTGGAAGGTACTTAGATAACTATCCAGTTAAATATAATTAAATGGTTCATTGTAGTTTTCAGCTCTTTCAATTTGTAATCCCCTTTCTTTTATATTTACATTTATAGGTTTTTGGATGTTTTCCTCTCCTTGCCATCTGTCTACTCAGTTTCTGTATGAAATTATCCAGTAAGAGATATAATCATTACAACGTGAGCATGAAAATATCACTCTGCCATTTGGGAATTCTTTTGTTGGGCTAAATTAGGCAGTTTAGCTCAGTGCTTATTCCCTGCTTCAAGTGCGTTATTATTTAAATTTGTCACTATATAACTTACTTAGAACAACAATATTTTCTGGATTCATATACTAGTCAATTTGAAAAAGAAATCCTGTGAGCATTCAGAAAGATAGACCCCAAATTTAAGCAAATACAAAGTTTTCAATTCTGAGGAATATATGGTAAGTACTGCAAGAAAACAGTCACATCTATTAAATCTGGATATTTTTCTGAAAAATACGCAAGTACCTGTAAAATGTGTTCTCTAAGCAAACTTAGCATTTCTCAGACATATGGATATGCCACCAATTTGAGAACTTAAATGTATTGTGTTAACACATATGCTGACATTGGAATTAAATGCTCTGCCATGTAACTCTGTGGTAATTACAAAACATACAGCAAGTGCATGAACACATCCTAGGCCTTTTGAAAGGTATTGAAATATAATCACTTTCAGAATAGACAAAAGAGCTGCTTTTTTTTAACCTGTTTGAGACATAGCTCTGAATTTCCTAATGCCTTTTTCCAAATGTTTCTTCTTCTTCATGAGCTATTCATATTCCAGAATTTAATGGGGAATAAACTAAATTAACTTATCACTGCCCTAATTCTTTGAAGTTGCCTACAGAAGGGGGTTTGAATTTCTGCACGCATATCACTTGTACATTGTGAAACATAACATTTAAATGTAATTTCCATGCTTTCTCAATAGAGCTTAGCTTTGATGAGATTCTGTAGTCATAAAAGTCCGAGGCTATGCCGTTTTCTCAGGGAAAAGGGGTTTGTGTTGTCATTTGCTTTCACTTAAGTGCTGCCATTTCTGTTCTGATTGCTTCCGTGCGATAATGACAGAATGTTGTGGTATCAGACTACACTAGTCAGTGCCACCTCTTCTAAAATATTTTACTGCAACTCTGTCCAACTAATTTCATTATCTAGCATCTTTTGCTTCCTGATATAAGCCATGTTTTCCATTTTCAGATGACAGCAGTACTAATTAATTGTGTATGTTCTGCCTCTCACTGCTAGGCGTGTTTTCTGATTGTTCAGTGTTGCTGCAGTTTAAAGTGCAATTTTTATTGACACCATCCTGTGCCTTCTAGGTCAAATACATTTACAGGTGATTTTCCTAAGTAATTAATACTTCTTTTTCAATGTTTTTGTAGTTTTAATGTAAACTACAAAATGCACAGAGATTAGAATAGGTAAATAATTCATGTAAAGTGTAAAATTATCTTGCAAGTGGAAGATGTGAGTTTACAAAATGCCTGCTGCTGACTAACCTGAAGCTTTTATTAAATCCCTTTGTTCACTGGCAAGTAAGGCACTTGCAATAGTCAGGAACAGGTGGGTGATTTCATGGAAGAGTGGAAGAGTGACAGAGTTAAAGATACCATTTGCCCTAACGAGTTTCTGGATATACAGAACTCAGCTGGACAGTGGCCCTGTGCGACCTGCTCAAACTAGATGTGCTTTGAGCACGTGGTCCCTTCCCACCATACATTCCTGTGATTCTCTGAACATAGCATTAGATTTCCTGCACAAGCTCCAGCCTGTATTAGCTCAGTCCCCACTTTTGCATACCTAATGCAGCAAGCCTCTATTTTATAAAATAGTCCTTGTTTTTCCCTAGGGTCTTTGATTTTCTTCCTCGTATTCAACAGTGCTTCTTGTGTACATCTTCTCTTAAGTTCTTGCTGAATTTCATCAGGGATGAAATCGGGATTCTAAATTTCACTGGTGTTCCCAGTTCACCAGTGGGAGAGCTTCACTTATGAAAAACCGTGGAGCATTCAAGCATGCAGTCAAGTCTGGTCTGACATCATGGTTTGGGCATTAAAATACATCCTGATGTATTTATTGAAAACTCAGGATGATGGAGATTCCTAGAACAATCAACCAGACCAAATCATCCAGATCATCTTCCTGTTTATGGTACTTTATGTACCTCTTCATTAAACAGCTCATAGATAATTTTTTTTTCTTTAGCTTATTGCACTTTGGGTAATTATGAATGGACAAACCAAGGCAATGGATAAACCAATATGAATAAGGGATGGCTAAAGGGTCTTGTATATAGAAAGTTGTATTGTAAGAGGAAGCTGTTCACCTCATTAACAAAGCCACTATAGATCTATTTGCATTTTAATTAGGCTCCTTACAACAAGAACGACTCTTCTGATTGCATTGATTTCCTGCAACATTTGCAAAGTTAACCACCCACAAAAGAACTTGGCAAGAGAGAATTGGAATCTCCTTTGGCCCATACTTTTCCAGAGACAAATATTTTATGGCTATATTTAACTTCTTAGTCTATAAATGTTACTTGTTTTGAGCTTTCTTTTCATTTTTATTAGTGTGTAAATATATTTGGAGTTTTGAACACTTGCATTGCTCCTTTTTTTTCTTTCTTGGCTCAAGTAAAGCAACAGAGCACAAGCTTCCAGTTCTGTCCATTTTCAGATTATTAATGGTTTTATGAAACCGAAGGGCTTTATCTGGAAATGTAAAATTATTTTGCAAGACCTGCCAAGCATATTGCTTCCTTAAATGTAATACATTTTTTGAAATTACGACTACTTTTTTGATTCTCATGGTAGCTAGCCACTTTCCTACTGAGTAACGAGGGATTTCTACCTGCCAACCTAGAATACAAATTTAACCAAAGATTACAGGAGTGTCAAGCTGATTTGCTCAAACATATCTAATTTTGGATGTGATAGAAATAGTGGGAGCAGTAAAAGCTGGTTTGGTTTTCATATGAAGTCTCTCCTGAGTATTTCACACTTAGGTAGGCAAAACAAAGTGGCTGTGTAAGGCAGGACAGGATTCCCCTGGGACCTGCAGAAGTCAATAATGTGTGTGATTCACTTCTTCTTATCTTGGATGAATTTTTGTGAAGTAACATGTTTTTATCGCATTGTGTGTGGTTGGGAAGCAAGGATCAGGGAAGCAGGGAAGCAAGAGGCATCACCAGGGAAGCAATTTCAATCAGATGAATGCCAGGTCAGGTCTTGTCAATGCAGATGAAAATTGGCAATTAGTATTCTGTACCTTGCTGCTAATGAACCGTCTAATCAGGAAGTTTCTGTCTGTACCAATAAACTTCCTGTGAGTGTCAAGGTTATGGGAGTGCTTGAGAAAATGAGGCAAATAGTGTTTTTACAAAAGCTTATATTAAGATTATATAATTAATAATTATATAATTACAGTATTAAAAGCTTATAAAAAGATTATCTTAAGATCTAAATGGGTTGTACATTTATTTTTCCCTCTATACTTTTCACTTCAGCAGACTAGACACATTAACAGTCTTACAAATCCTCTTATAATTCCTTTTTAAAATTTCCTTCAGAGTAAGATAACTCGTACTACAAACCAGAAAGACCTAAACATGAAAGTATTGGAATTAAATTGAAAATCCAATCAGAAGACATAATTGTATAGTTCAGCCACAGTTTCAAAGATATTTGGAAAAGATTTACACAGGTTTGCAGAATGATTTCAGCTGATCAATACAAAGTGGTTTTAGAAAGAATTCAGACCTAATTGAGTAGATGATGAGAAAGAGCAAGACGCAGGAAGGCAGGATTGGTAACCAAAGATGCTTGATTTTACACACACTTTGTATGTAAACATTTTACTTCTGGTAAACACTGTAAATGTCCTAGGGACAGGGCAGGATGATGATCACAGTCATATGGAGAGGCTGGGAAGGAGGAGATACTTCTAAAACTGTTGTTTGAATTTTGATCTTTGCAAATAGAGAAAGGTGACAACAGACCTGGTTTCATAGGCCGAGCACTGGGCTGAGGGACAGGAAACTATTTCTTTCCTTGCTTTTGCTTTGCTGTACTTGCAGTGATAAATTATTTTAAGGTAGTGAAATTTGCAATGCAAACCACCATAATACTCAAAAAAGTAACAGGCAAATACAGAAGTTTCTTAATTTTTCATGATCTCTAATATCCCTTAAAATTTTTTTCCCTTTTCTGTATGCAGTCATTGTATACTGAGTGTGACAAGGTTTTGAAAAGCATCTGACGATTTGGATCTCCGGGATTTGCAGGTTTTCAGTTGAAGGATGTGACTTCCAGAAAGCACAAAGCAAAATTTCCCTGTAGGCATCTCTGAAGTGTCTCGGTGTGGATCCTGGCAAGCACTAAGTTCCTCTTGGAAATCTTGGCCTCTGTGTTAAAGTATTAGATAATGTTATGGGAACAATAAGCAGCGGTAGGTGCCCCAAAGGGATTTCAAGTTTCTGCTAAGATTGGGTAAGACAGCGTTCATCTTAATGCCAATGCCTTTCTCAAAGGCTGCAGTTTTGTACTGAACTAAATCCTGAAAGTTTGTCAGTTTGAATTACATTGTTCACAAGGTAAAATGAAATATTCTGGCTTCCAAACTTGTGCTGATTTCTATTATCTCACACCTAGTTCAGCCACTGGTGGTGATGCTGACCTCAGTGATGATGATGTACATGATGTCACCATGTTCCTATGTCAGTGAAAGGAAAACACCCCCTGGGTGGAGGTGGCACAGTTTGACCTCTAAGCATCATGCTGGATGTGAAGGGGGGAAGGAGGAGACATTCTACTGTAATTGACTTATGTTCAAGTATCCAGAAAGTCCCTCACATCACCGGGTAGTTTGTTGCTGAACTGCATCTTAATTTTTGTGTGTGGGCAAGCTGAGATCTTTGCATATGTTGAACTTCATGCAGTGCTTTTCATTTTCCTGGATATCAAGTCTTTTTCATGTTTCTTCTTTTTTTTTTTTTTTTTTTTATAAAAGGCATTTTTGTAGTAACTTCTTCCAATACTCTGAAAGCCTGGGTGAATATGCTTGTTGTGCACAGGCAGCTGCTGAGAGGTCTGGTTCTTCACACCCAGCTTTGACTTTAACACCGACATTCACCAAACATAGTTTTGTGGGACTAAGACTTCTGAATCTGAGAGTTTCTGAGTTGCTGGGGTACAAGAGTTTCTAAGTCAGCACTTCTAATGTAATTACAATTATCAAAGAAACACGATTTTGTTGTCAGAAACTGCATCTTCAGTGCCTTGACTATAAGCAAGTTGTTTAAAAACGATGTGTTCACAGTAAAAGCGAAGAAATCCCCACAGCAGCATGTCCTGTATGTGTTGCAGCATCTCCTCGTGCTGGCAGGGTAAGATTTCCTCTCAGCTTTCAACTGCACTCAGAATTGAGGATGTTACCCACTGGTGTGACAGAGTGACGAGGAGCTCCACGTCCCCGCAGCACTTTTGAAAGACTTTTAGTCCCCAGCTAAACCTACAGGCGCAACTCACATGCCTGAAGAACAGCAAATGCTGAGCTCTTTCAAAAATGTAGCCCTGCAAGTTGCTAAATGAACTGTAGTCTAAAGATACAGCTCATAGAGCTCACTCTTCCGAAATAAGATTAATTGGAGTGAATGAAACAGTCTCTGGCAGCATCTGACTACTGAAGAATGGATAAACAAGAGCCATGTTAACCTTGACCCCCTCGACTCCTGAAGCTGCAAAGTCAGACTTCAGTATTAATTTGATGAAGAAGATTAATATAACATGTCCTTATATAACACTGTCTTTAAATAAGCTGGGAAACCAATAACCCTCAAGAATTACACCAAATTCCATTCTGACATGGCAATCACAACTGTTCAAGAAATGGAATTCACTTTCTGAAGGTTGGGCATGCAGGATGAACTGTGTTTGCTCTTCCCTCCATAAGAAGCTATGGAAGTAACGAGTCTAGCAGACCGCACTATTTGTGCTCACTCAGTGTCACTCTCTAACAGTTTGGCATTTCTTTAGGACTGTATTTTCTATGTGTCAGAAGCCACAGTGATTCTGAAAATAGGTTTTATACTTGGAATTCAAGACAGGAAGGAAAATTTTCTAACTGGCCAAATTGATGCAAATTTACATGTTCTGTAGCAATAATAGGTGAATTTATCCACTCACATTTATCATGAGTAAAAGTAAGTGCAATTGTTTTGTACCGTATGCCACTTAAATGTGAGCGCTCTTTTCCAAACACTGGGCAGAAATTCTAAGTTAGACAAACCACCTCATCTTTGAAGTGGAGCTGGCCAGAAATTTTTGAATCCTTTCAGAAGGAAGAGGGTGAGGTTTTGCACTTTATTTCTCTGTGTGTTGTGTGTATGTGTAGTTGTGGGGGGTTTTAAAGCATAGTTTATTTTAAAATTGCTGAAAAAAAAGTTTTGGCAATTTAAAAAGGTATAACCTTCTTGCTATTTTTTTTTCCTTTGAACAAGTAAAATAATTTTAAGGTGTTTTGAAAAGTTTGAAACATAAATTAAGATTCCTCCAACCAAACCTTTCAACTAATCCAAGCCACTTCTGATATCCCATATTCTCAAGGTAATAAACAAATATTAAAGATTTCAATCTGTGGTTTAGTTCAGAAAAAGAAAAACATTTTCAAAAGAGAAGAAAGCAATCTCACTCCCAGATTTACTTTGAATTCTCTTCTCCATGGCTTGATTCAAATAACAGGCACTAGTGGAAACAGAATTTAAAAAACACTCAGAAGAAGAAAAGCAATATCAGATCTTAAAGGCACCCAAGTTCCTGCCAGCCCTTTTGCCACAGAACCCAACAGCACTAAAAGCACCCACGGTTGTTGTGGCTGAGGTGGGCAAGCAGCTGGGTGGCATAAAATTCAGCTACAAAAAAGGATGAACATAACTCCTCCAGAAGGAAAGCAAGCAGCCTTTTGAAAGGTTACACAGCTCTATCAGTTTTGCCTAATAAAGGAAAATTAATTCACAAACTGGTTCTCCCCCTCATCTGTCTTGGAAATGAATGCTTCTTTCCAAAGAACGTTACTCTTGGGACAGTGACAAACTACACCAAAAGAGACATGTACAGCCAACCATAATGTACTGAAATTCACTGGAAGGGGTTTAGCTCCAGTGACACCCCAGTGGGTTTGGTTCATTTTCTCATTTGGGAAGGTCATTGTTACAAGGCAATTGTTATAGGATTATTTCATAGGGTTATGCTTACTTTGGAATGACCACAAGAAGTTCTTCTCCTGCTACCGCATTTATACAGACATTTTACTAACCCAGCTTTCATGTAATTATTGTTAGGTTTTTTATTTGTTTAGTATCATTCCTTAAAAATAACTTACCTGTAGCCATTTCTTGTACAAGCATGTTGTATAAGTTGGCTGTTTATGTGCATTGGATTGCTAACAAAGTATAATTAACTCTGTATTTCCTTATTTTTTTGGTTTAAACACCTTTTCTGTGCTGTGTGCTTGCTTTTTTGACTGGAGGCACATTTGTCTTGCTCCAGGTTTTTAACAGTGGCTTTAAAGCCTAATTAATTTACTTGTAGTCTGCCTCTTGATATCAGAATCTAATTATATTTTCTTGAGAAAATGTTGTAATTACAATTCAAATGTAATTAAGGGAACAGATAATGAATGTCACCTAAAATGAAATAGGGTCCTGAAATTGTCACTTACAATATAGCGTTGCTCCAGAAACAGATATAATGCTTTCATTGTGTAATGTTTGTTTCTAACAGTTACACAAGATTCGTAAGCTTCATAACTGCAGCCTTTTATCCTGACTGTGAGTAAATGGGCAATACATCGTGGAATATGTAAATTCAGACAAATAAACAATGACAGTTAAAATGCTCATATAACGCTAGAGAATCCTGCAGTTTCTGCAATTGTGTCTCTGGGGAAAAACGTGTTGTAGATTCGACATACTTTTGACTTTATAATTCAAAACAAATAGCATCTACAAATTACATGGATAGTGATGCAGGAGGGTGCAGAATAGCATTTTAATCTCTCCTACACCTTGAAGTACCCTGCCTCTCCAGCAGAGAGATGGAGTTTGATTCCCTGACAACTGTAACCATGTCAAGGTTCATCACAAAGGGAAGGAGAAGAGCTCTGGGAAGCCTTGATAAAAACTGAGCTGATAGGCTTATCTGAGTGCTTCTAGCTGTCCTTATAATTACACAGCAGATATTATCTGAAGGCACAAAGGCTTAATAGCTGCTGGTAATTTGTCAGCTTCATGTGCTAACCTTCCAACAAATTACCATCATCAGCCTTCCAATTTTTTTACCCCATTCAGAAACTTCTATGCATTATACTCTATTTCTGAAAAGTCTTCAATAGCAAATGTATTTTTTTTCCACTTAAATAAAAACTACTGAGCACATTGTACACGCAGGTTTCTACATGCACATATAGTTGTATCTTAACCTGTGTACCAAATTCTGCTTTCTACTGGGCAATGTAAGAAGCTTTTAAATTTGGTAATATAAATGAACTAGCTAATTCAGTATCTCCTCCTTGTGTCATTGCAAGCAATACGTTCCTGAAGACCTTGGAGTGCCACAACTAGGTGCTAACCTGAACAAGAGTGGGCTTTAACCCCTTAGTGCCTCATTTCTTCAGCTCCAAACAATCCATAAAGTGAACCAGGCAGCCCTCAGTAAATCAGCCTGATACTATGACAAACATGCTCTTAAGTTTCAAAGAAGTATAAGCTAAAAACTTTCTATATCCTTGCAAGAGTACTAGATTAAAAACCTCGGATCTCAAGTATAAATCAGTACAAAGCTGTCACCTTTCACGGCAGAACTCTTAACTTCATGTTCTCTATAAACTTGGACAGATAGAAGGATCTATTAATATTACATATATAAAAAGATCAGCATTTTTAATGTAAAATGCTACTACTTTTCTCAGGTATTAAAAACACATTAATGCTTATGGAAAGGATGGAGAGAGAGAGACAGACTGAAATGGCTCTTAGGTGTATTCTGTGGCCCAACAAACAGCACCAGGTCTGACTGTAATAAAGCCCAAATTATCTAATCTAGGGGAGGATAGCTGGCACCTCCTTCTACTCAATGATTTAATTTGGCCTGTCAGCCAGGGATAATTGGTTTCTGGTTGACTGAAAAAAGTGACAGTGACATCAGCTCCCTGGTACCCTCCATGACTGAAATTGTTGTTGCCTCGTACCAGGGCCTCAGCACTCAGGGTACACCGGCAGCTTCACAGGTCTCTCACCAGGCAGGGCAATGGAAATGCAGCAAAGTAAGATACACAGAAACCTTTTCATGCTGTTTACTCTATACATTTTCATAACACATTTTTGAGAAGCAAGATTATTTCTGTACAGGAAAGTCTGGTTATGCTTGTTTTACTTGATAATTTGATAATGTTGTTGCAGTTACGATGGTCTAAGGCAATAAATAAGGCAAGATTTATTGGGAGAGGCAATACCTTTTACTAACCAGATGATATGGATGGAAAAATAAAGATGGTTTTGGGCACATGAAGTCTTCTCAAGGTCACGTTCCCGGAGCTGTTTTTATTTCCAGCGGTGACATAGCCCAGCTGAACTAATAAAAGATATTTCATTTCTCCCCAGTTCTTGCCTTGTTTAAAGGAAAATACTTTTTTGATACTAGTGGTGTGTTATTGCAAAAGGTTTAATGTGCTGTGTTGAAAACATCACCCAAAACAACAGAAAATAAATCTGTTACGTCCTTGTTCCTTTTTTATACAGCTTCAGGCAGGGGGTACAGCTCTCATTCACAGTAATTTTGTAGCACTGCTTAAGACTTACATCAGTAGAGGGCAGACAGATATTTCCTCCAGCGCTATTCTCTTTGGTTCAGCTTTCCTCTCACCCTCCCTCCTTTCCCCTGAGCTGCCAGGCACTAGTAGATGGGGTGGAGCAGGCACGGATGGCAGGATACTCGGGCAATTTCCCTCTCCCCATGGATTTCTTTAGTTGCCGTATTTTTCAAAGTGTGAAGGCAAAGCAGTGCACCTGTGAATCTACCCATAGAGCTGGCCTAGTACTGAGTTCAGAATTACCAGACCTAGCATTTCTGCTTTATTGTGACAGTAGGGAGCGTCGTGTTCCTGGCCCCTGCTGATTTCACCTCAGGGCTGCACTGGATTAGCATTCCATGAGAAAATCTGCTGTACAGCTCTCTGCAACTTCCTCACTGTATGAATCCCCTGGAAAAAGATGGCAATGGCCAAGATCATTGTTATTCAGCCCATGTCTGCCTACAGAATACTCCAGAGAACAAAACCCAGGCAGAGGTGGTGTCCACCCTTCCCTGCACTGAACTTCCCAGACGGAATGAGGCAGGCTGATACAGTCAGAGTGGATCTGACCTCCTTCTCTCCACATTTCACTTGCTGCACTTCAGAGAGGAGACAAGGGGAGAAGCCTGATCAACATGATTCACGTGTCAAACATCCATAATAGTACAGCCAGCCTCCAGCTGATTAGTGCCCCAGAGAGTCCTCAATTGAGAGACTAGGGTGGTCTTTTCATGGCCTATGTGAAAGAATTTCTTGGCAATGGTTCTAGCAACGGACTTTGTTCAGCACTGTTGGCTAGAAAACCTGTTGGAGTCTCTAGGCAATCTTATAACCCTTTCACTTCACAGCCTAATTTAAAACATTTGTGTGTATGTGGTGATTGGCAATAAAATACAGAAAAATCTCAGACCGGAGGAAGTATAGGCTTTTGTGGGTTCTTCCCTAGGTCCCTCCCATCACTGACACATCTGGGATACAAAAAGGAAGAATGACAGCACGGGTCATGTTTCAGCAGTGTCATGCACCATGAACCCATGGCAAATTAGCTATAAAATTCCTAGAGAGAGAGACATTTACCTTAACAAAAATATTGTGGCCAAAGTAAAGGCAGCTGTTTGGAAGAGGATGTGAATGTATGTGCTACTAGATTTATAACTGGGTACTTACAGTGATCAGCTCTTAAGGCATATACTGGGAATAACCGAAATAACTCAGCCAGGTATTAAAACTAGCATGCTATTTTTATGTAATTTTATTTCTGTTTAGTTGGCAGCTAACTGCTTAAGAGTTGATTCCCTATCTTCTTATTGTTTAAATAGCATTTGATTCAAGTATCCGTCATTTCTAGTTTCACTATATCTCAGAAGGGAAGATTTTGAGCTGGAGAACAACTATTTTAAGATGAAAGCACCTTCTCCAACACCAAACCTTCTTGCACAAAGCTACTTCTTAATTTCCGACAATTAAAAACTATTTATTTGATAAATATACTGTTTTCCTGGACAAATCTAAGCAGCTGCATTTGCCAGTTCTGTACAGTCTCAACATAGGTAAGCAAGTGCTTATTCTTTGATTGATGCTGTCTTTAATTAAAGTAAAAGCCAGCTTTTTAACCTGTGTGGGATACTCTATTAACCGGCAAGAAAATGTAGCATGAATAAGCATTGGAACAAAAGGGATTAATATAGTTAAATTTTGTCTGTACCGCTTGTACTTTGTACGAACTGCAGAAGACTTAATGCTGAAAGAACCATAATGACCTGAGATTTCAAGGACATTTTGTTTCCAGAGCATAATTATTGTGGCAATGCCAGGCATGGTAATGGATCACTTAGCACTGTACAATTTTTCTTTGAACTAAATCCTTCATGTATAATAAAACAGCAAGAGGAAAAAAGAGTGTTACCTAGGCTTGTGCTAAGTCAAAATGCTCGCTGAGCTTGTACAGCTTGGCAATTAGCTGTAGATGCTTCATAGACTGCCAAGAAACCACATTGTACTCAGCACAGAGTAAATAATTTTTTCAGCAACTAAAGAAAAAAATAGGTAGTTATCTCAAGAAAAAAGCCCAAACCCTTCCCTAAGCCCCCAGCAACACAGAAGAAACTATGCAAGTCTCAGTCCTGTCCCAGGGAACACGTTCCTAGCTTGGTTATGTTTGCTGGCAAAATAGTTCTCATCAAGTTCTGCATTTTCCTTATGCATTTCACTCATGAAAACTGATGAAGCACTTAGTTTTATTCTTTCCAAATGAGGGATTTGCTATGGAAACAGTAAGACCCAAGAAGCCAATTACCCACTAATGATGTTTTTATATGCTTGCTATTCAGATTAGAGTGAAATGTAAGGCTCAGCTTAAAACTTAAAGTGCCTCGCTTTAGAACTTTCTTTTTCCGTGCGAAATCTTAACAGATTAACTTATCCAATAGAGAAACTTATTTTTACAGTTTATGTATAGTTTAACTTATGACTCTACAGAAATACAGGGTGGGCATGCACAAGGGACATCCTAAAAGAGCAGATGGCTCAGAGATAAGTAGATTGTCGTCTTCAGTGCAAGAAAACCATAGTAAACTTGATTGCTCTATTTTAATTGACACCATTGTGTCACTACAGAATAACTGAATAAAAGAACTGATACTACTTAAAATATTATTTGAAATAGTTTGCTATTGGATTAATTTTATTGTAATATACTATTAAAAATGAAAAAAAAAAACAAAAAACCAACCCAACAACAAACCCAAAGCCAGAGCTAAGTAATTGTAGACTTCAAGGAAAATGCAAGGTGGTGAGTACAGGCAGTACAGCTACACTCAGGAGGTAACAAATGCTTTAAGAACATTCAGTATTTATATTGTATTTTTATAGAAAAATGCAACACCTTCGAGTCACACTTTGTTCAGTAGCCATTTACAGATCATAAATTCAGAATGCATGTCGTGGAATAAAGTTTAATCCTGCATTAATCCTTCCTTAAGGCTGTCAGGAAAACAAGCTCATTTTCAGTGTCACATTGTCACTGGCAATTGGTTATCCTGGGAGAGATGGAGCTGGAATGAACAGAAGGCAGCGCCTTCGACACGCTGAGGAGCTGCACCCCGAGCAGGTCCCATGAGCCGAGGGCACCCCTGCGGCTGCTCCTTTTGCCACCCGGGAAGCGAGGAAACTGAGAATTTCCAGACTATTTACGTCAAGTGCTTCAAAATGCTCAAGCAGGAAACAAATTCAAACTCGTGTTATTGAACAGGACTACGGGAAGCACAAAACCCGGGAGTTTCACAAGCCCTTATGTGCACTGCTTCAAAGCAGGAGGCAGACCCAGGGGGTGTCATGGCGCAGAGCCGCCGGCAGCTCGGACATCCCGAGTCCCTGGCGCTGTTTGAGCGAGCTCTCCCGCTTCTTGCTCGCTGTTTTTACCCTCCGGGCCGCGTTCCGGCGCTGGGCCCTGCCAGGGCGCGGCCCCCTCACGGCCCCGGTCCCGCCCGCGCAGCCGCCGCGCGCCGCCCCGCTCGGAAG
>VZRV01006376.1:1176598-1194046 GCA_013398115.1 Falcunculus frontatus | reverse complement strand
CGGGGGGAGCGCGGCCGCTCGGGGGGGACAGGCGCGGCAGGGCCGGGCCAGGCGGCCCCGGCAGGCGCCGGGCGGGTCCGGCCCGGCCCGAGGAGCAGCTGGGGTGGCTTTGCCCTGTCGGGGTGAAACGGAAGGAGAACGAGCTTCGGTGTAATAATAACAACAGTGCACGCCCGGCCCGGAGTGGTGCGCAGGCTAAATGCGGCCGGGAGCCGAGCGAAGCCAGCCCAGCCGCCGCCTTAGAGCTAATAATAGGCAGTGTCTGCTCGCTGGCTCACGGCGGGTTATGCCACGGTCTGAAACGCGAAGAGATTGTAGTGATTTAATAAAAGCCGCAGTTGCGCAGATACATAAAACTAACAGTGAAATATAGAAAGCATTATTAAAAGGTGAAGTAATGTTTAAGTGCTAAGAATAATTTTTATCGTAACTTTTGCAGAGTATGAAATTACTGTTGCATATTTTCTTAAGGTCCGGAGCAGAACCGAGTCTTCACAGGAATTCTTTGCTAATCACCTATGAAGCTCCTGATCCTGAAGTTGCGCTTTTGCAATGAAGAAAAGGAGACGGCTCGCTGCAAGTCTAAATGAAAAGGTTCATCTTGGCCATGAGAAAGATACTTCAGAACAGATTCTTGTAGTGGACTGTGCACAAGAAATTGTCTCCAAGTCTGCAGAAATAGCTCCTGCAGATCAGCTTGAATCTTCCCAAGAACTTTCACCATCACCAGAACAAAGAAAGCTCCTAAGCTCATTGCAATATAACAAAAATCTACTTAAATACTTAAATGACGATAGACAGAAACATCCATCGTTTTGTGATTTACTCATAATTGTAGAAGGAAAAGAATTTAGTGCTCACAAAGTTGTTGTGGCTGTTGGGAGTAGTTATTTTCATGCCTGTTTGAGCAAAAATCCAAGCACTGATGTCGTCACATTAGATCATGTAACCCATTCTGTCTTTCAACATTTGCTTGAGTTTCTTTACACTTCTGAGTTTTTTGTGTATAAAAATGAAATTCCATTAGTGCTGGAGGCAGCAAAATTTTTAGATATCATAGATGCAGTGAAGCTACTAAATAACGAAAGTGTTTCCAATGTACAGACTGATGTAGTAACTGATGCAGCTACACCAGTAGAAACACTCAGTGAACTGACAGGTAAACTATTAAATAGTCATCAGTGCACTTTTTGTGGTCGAAATTTCTGTTACAAGAAGTCCTTAGAAAATCATTTGGCTAAAGCCCACCGCTCCCTTTCCCTGGAAAGAAAGCATGGGTTAAAAATGGTTGAGAAGGCCAGCTTTTCCACCAGACGCTCCACGAGAAGCCGTAAATGTCCGGCTAAATTCGATATCAGTGACAATGAAAGCGGTGATGCCTCTGACAGCAATTTGGAAAAAGTCAGTTCTGACAAGGAGACATCTGAGAGAAGTGAATTTGAAGACAGTGAAAGTGAGTGCAATGCAGATGAAGACGGGCAGGAAGAGGAAATGTCCGATGAAGACTCCGAATCTGAAGAACAAAGCGAAAAGGAACAGAATGATGCTGAAGAGGGTTCTGAGGCAGTTGACTCAATGGGGAATATTCCTGAAGGCTTAGCTCCAGTCATCATTCAGAGCAGTAGCAAAAAACTATTGCAGTGTCCCAAGTGTGACAAAAAGTTTGATCGAATAGGTAAGAGTGAGTTAGGTTGATCTCGTTCATGGTGGTGCTGTTTGTGTGGGAAATAAACCAAGCTTTTTTTCTGTCCTGAAGGGTGAACATAAGAATTCCTGGATCATCTCACTGATCCAGTGTGCTGCTAATTTCTGGAAGTGTATTAAGTTGCTATGTCTGTGGTGCTAAATAGTTTCAATAAATTATCCGAGCAAATTATTTTTAAAATCTGCAAATACTACATTTATTTCTCTTTCACTGTTCTGAATTCTGGTTGTTAGCGTGGTGTGTAAAAGCTCAGCTACTGTGCAGAAATAAGTGGCCTGTGAGTTTTAGGGCTGGAATGGTACATTTTGGTTCCGCACACATTGGAAGCCCTTTTCTCTTTGCACTTTCATAACTTAGAATTCTGGTTCTGTGCTAAAAAAACACTTGACAAGCATGCATTAAAACAAGTGATACATAAAGTATTTCTTTGTAAGCTTTTATTACGATGGACAATTGACTTACATGTTAAATTTATGAGCTACAGGAGCTCATAAATTTACAATACTATACAGCAGCATACGTGAATGTTCTACAGAGAAAAAAGTAAAATCTAGTACAAAGCAGAGAGGCTGCTATTGACTTGAGGTAGATTTGTCCACAGGGTAGGACAGAATTCTGTCCTCAGAAAAAAATTGGCAAACAGAAGAGGGAATACAAGCGGTGTGAAAGAAATGAGAGAGTAGCATTTTTGTTTATGATAGTGTGTTGGGTCCCAAATACAGATAATGTGCAAGGGTCTTTACCTCTCACTCAGTGTTTTGCTGTTTGAAAGTACGTTAAGATTATCAGTTTGTTGTGAATCTGTGCCCCGTTCTGCAAAGGTACTTCATGATCGGTGTGGTGAAAGACTAGTACTGTGACTTGCATTATTTAAGAACAGACTGATGTAGGGTTGAACAAGAGTGACTTGTAACCCTTGCCCAGATTTATAGGAAGATAGAAGTGTTTGCAGGGACCTTGGATGAAACATAGGTGAGCACTGGGCAATTTTCAGTGGTGTAAGCCAGTAGGAATCTTTAGATGGATGTGGAGGGTACTTAGAGCTTGACTACATGTGAGAGAGATTATAGAACAAACCCCAAACATGCCTATTGCAGGTGATACCTGTTACAGTTCATGCTAACAGATTGCATTTTGTTGTCCAGGCAAATACGAGAGCCACACACGTGTCCACACGGGTGAGAAGCCTTTTGAATGTGATATTTGTCACCAGCGCTACTCAACCAAGTCCAACCTGACAGTGCACAGAAAGAAACACTCCAGTGACACTGACTTCCATAAGAAGGAACACAAATGTCCCTACTGCAATAAGCTGCATGCGAGCAAAAAGACCTTAGCAAAGCACGTCAAGAGGCAAGTATGAGCTTAATGTGTCTGGCATTTCTGTAGAAGCTTTTTGTTCGTTTCAGAAGTGAAGATAAACATATGCATAAACACAGCATAGTCTGCATTATTTTTATAACTATTTTTTCAAAGAAGTGCCTTTTCAAGGGGCATAGGGATTAGCAGTATCACCTAACCTGCTGTAAGAAATAGCAGTAGTGCTTCTGTAGGGGCTCTTCCAAATGTTTTTATTATGAATTTTAGAATCTTTCAGATTAGCACAGTCAGAACACATCAGTCTTAAAAATTACCTGTGCTGCTTTTCATTTGAAGGTGGAATAAAATACCTTCTTTAGTTCTAGATGTCAGTGCTTTACTGTTGATAACAGGTGTCTAAACCATTTCTGTGCAGATTCTTGTAGACCAATAATCTATGACAGGTCTAATTATAAGGTATTATTATTTTCATACGGCTTTTTTTTTCTTCTTTCTTTGTAAATATCCGTAAGTTGAAACTGCCCTCTTGTCTGATATCAACTGTTGCATGAGGTTCTACAGGAGCCCATAGTCAACACTACTTTCCAGTTACTTGTGTCATTAGAATTGTTTCAGTATCAATATTCTGTTCTGCCAGTGTGGTGATCAACTTCCATGACCTAAAAAGCTTAGAAGTAGATATTTAGTGTTTGGATCATCTTAATCTTAGAAAGCTATGACTACGTTCAGCTTCTGTCTTTCTTCTAGGTTTCATCCAGAGAATGTACAAGAATTTCTTTCTATCAAGAAGACAAAGAGTGAAGGTTGGAAATGTGATGTAAGTAATCCTTCAGTACTTTTGTTTTTTTCATATAGAATTTATGTTCTGTGAACTTAAGTGAAAATCTGGTATGTGTTTCTGTGAAATTTCAGAAAGCTTTCTAAGTGATGGTATACATTTCCTCTATATGCTGGTTTAAGGACTGAACTTTGTTTGAATGGACAGCTTCTGTTCAGATAGATAATACCAATTTCAATTCTAAAATAGTTACAGGCAGTATTTTTTCATGTGATCAGTTACTACTGTTATTCAAATACATCAGTTTACAGATGATTAGACTTGAGTGTTATGAATACTTTAAGAACAGTTATGAATACTTTAAAAACTTACTCTCCTGTTAATTACGCACATCGAGCACTGACTATAAAGTAACCTGTTTTAGGAGACATCTCTCAACAGTGAGGAAAATATATGTTAAATATAAAACACTTTCTCATTTGGCTGCATATGCATGTCAGCAGAGTTGTAAATTTGTGCTAAATTTATCTCTAGTTTTAAAATCACAGAATACTTCCCTTGATTTTCCCCAGGAGAGGTATATGTGTGAAACTACATCTGCTCTGAAAAGGAGTTTGTAGAGTTTCCATTCTCTATGTCTATGCTGCCAAATAATGTTTTAAGGTTTCAGATGTGGGGTTTTGTTGTTGTTATTTTTTTTTAAGGGAATTGTTTTCCTTGTTGGTTTTTAGGGCAGCTGTTTTGTTTATGCAAGCTGCTGTATGTCTGTAATATTAGGGGCTGTAACATAATTACTAACCTTGCTTTATTTGGGAACTTTCACCTGTAAAGCATGCAGTAGGAAGTTGGGAGATATCAGTTGTAAGAATTTGTAGTGTTAATTGTGTAGCTGATGGGGTCGTGGTTCGAGGTTTTTACATGGTTCATCAAGGTTGTTATCTTCCAGGTGAAGTTGTATTTTGTGAATGTGTTATACGTTCTGTTTGTTACTAGATAAGAAGCATTTTATTAGTGGCAATCAATTGTGCAACATTGTTGACATTTGTCCTGGGAAAGTATGTTACCAGATGAGTGATTTGAGGAACTCCACTTCCTGGTTTGTGGTTTTATTTTTTAACGTGAAAATTGTAAGTAGAATTTTTTTAAGAAGTGAGCTGCTGCTCTTGTACAGCTCATGTACATTGGAAATGGACTTGAATTAAAAGCAGGTAGAATTCCAGCTTTTATAGAAGTTGGACATTGAACAGGACCCTTGGGTGCTGTGCTGGGACTTTGTTATCAGGTTGGGTGGTGTGTTCTGAGGGCAAAGGTGCCACAGATGTAAGCTGCAGGATTCATTAAGGCTGTTGGTTCATGCTGTAATCCGTTTGTGAGCAACAGGATTTGCTGACCATATTTTAATCCTTCAGGAATATGAGCAAATTAACACAAACAGTAGATATTTATAGTAAGGAAGAGCAAGAGGGCTATTATACTTTGTACAAATATGGGATTTTCTTACACCTATATTTAACATTAATGAAGTTTTAAACAAATAAAGCTGCTGCTTTTGATTTCCTTGTTCATGTGTGCTCTGAGAAGCTGATTGCATGAGTTAATGTGTGGGAGTTGTAGCGCTCAGTTGAGCTGTCATAAACAACAGCAGGAGTCTCACAGGGAAATAAATGAGCACTCTGTTGGCTTATGTTGAAGCATAGGACCCTGATGATAGATTGTAATACCTGGTTTAAGTGCCTAAATTTGAGCTGTGGATTCAATTCTGTAGTTGTACTGTGTGCTTACTTTAGTCACTACTAATAATTCTTGAACATTTAGGTTTTGGTTAATGTGAAAGCAGTACTAAAAAGCACACATAATGTTAGGCTTGGGAGGGTCCTGTAGTTCTAAAATGGATTTTGAGTTATATTTCTTTGTTGGTATTGGCATTTTCTCTTTAATACCCGCTGTCAAAGAATTTCCCAGAGAAAATAAAGGAACAGATATGACTCGGGTTCTACAGTAGCTTATACTACAACAATTTTACCACGGTCCAACTAAACTGTTTCAGCCTCCAAAACCAAGCCAAAGCCAGTTGCTTTTTTCCATTGGGTTATTTTCTGCTGAATTACTGTGTTGAAACAGTGTAGGAAGAGAGTCTGGGAAGTGCTGGAGTCAGTAGAAAGGAGGATTGGGGAGGAATGTGCAGCTGCATGTGGGAGTTGCCAGTAGTTGATCTAGGCTGCCGTGGGTCTGCATCCTAATCTATATAGTACAGTGCACTATGGTTTATGTAGGACATGGGTTGGTTTGGATGCTGACTGCAAGGCTTTACATATTGGCATAGAGTAGGCTTTTGAAGAATAAGTGTTCAGTCTTACATTGGTGCAGAGAGCAGATGAAATAAACTGTTAGGAGTTTATGAATAGGAAAAGAATCTGGTTATAACTGATGTATCTTTGACAAAATGTGTTGTCATTTCAGATTTGTAAGAAATCTTTCACTCGAAGACCTCACTTAGAAGAGCATATGATCCTTCACTCTCAGGATAAACCCTTCAAATGTACCTACTGTGAGGAGCATTTTAAATCCCGGTTTGCAAGACTGAAACATCAAGAAAAATTCCATCTCGGTATAGAAACCTCCTTCTGACATGTAAACACTAGATTTAAAGTAAAACCTTCCCCCACCATTTTATGTCCTGGTCAGTCTGGTTTCCCCCCCACCTCTTTTTACAGTTCTTTCTTCCTTTTTTGGGGGAGAGTTGTTTGAGGGTTTTTTTGTTGGTTGGGTTTTTCCTTTTGTGTTCAGCTGTCTTTTTGAGGCATTCTATTGTACCCAAAAAAGTCAGAATTTTGGGGAGGAAGAAAAATTAAGGTTAGTTTGGTTTGAAAACTTTTTTGCATGAAATTGATTCTCAGCTATGGACTCAGATTCTTCCTGAAGTTTTCAAAAGACCTTTTGCTTTCCTCCTGAAGTATTCTGCAGACTTTTTTATACAACTGTTTATTTCTGCTGGTAGGAACTAGATAGGTGATAGGAATTTTTTACTTCAGGTGGTCTAATTTGGCTTAATTGCTTTTGACTATGAATTCTAAATTTTTGCTTTACAGTCATGAAATTTGACAAAATACCAGGTCTTAGAAATAACTTGGCAGAAAGCTCACAAAATCTAACTAAAGTATGCGGACTGTACTAAACATGAATAATTTGTTAGACAAAACTTGTGCTTTGTAAATTGATGAGGGTTTTCAAAAGTAACCAGGCTGGGCTTGTTGTTTAGTTTAGCTAACAGTCAATCTTAATGTGTGTGTCTGTCTGCTTGTAGGGCCTTTTCCTTGTGATATTTGTGGCCGCCAGTTTAATGACACAGGGAATTTGAAACGCCACATAGAATGTACTCACGGGGGAAAGAGGAAATGGACGTGTTTCATCTGTGGAAAATCCGTCAGGGAACGGTAAGGACTTGGCTGACTACTTCAACTTCAGCAGAGCACAGAACTCTTTAGCATACTTTGATTGCTGTTGAATATGCTTTGAGTTTTTAACATAAATGAGACCATTTCAGAGCATTAGTGTATTAAAAGGTAGCATCAGAGCTGCAGGTAGCATGTGATTTTTTGATCACCTCTAAAATTAAGGGTGACAACTGTAGGTAATTAGTTATGAAGTGCAAATATATTAAGAAAGTCTTACCACTCATTCACTTCACTTACGCTTTCTCTGTTGTGCAAAAACATCTTGCAATTTTTTGGGAAAGATGTTTTCTTTAATGTATGTTTTTCAAATTTACGTTGGGACAGTGTTTAATTTCTTTCCTGATGCTGTTTCTAGACCGAAATGGTTCAGTAAATAGGTTGCCAGACTGTCTTTGAATGCATGTGTAGGTGTGTATATCTGAATTTATACAGTCATTTGGATATATTGTGATCCATCACAGTAAAAGAAATTGAGAAAACGATAGTGCGCTTCACTTAAAGTGGCAGGGACATTGCTTAAAATTAAATTTTACTGCCTTTGTTAAACAGAACGACTTTGAAAGAACATCTGAGAATTCACAGTGGAGAGAAGCCTCATCTTTGCAGTATTTGTGGGCAGAGTTTTCGTCATGGAAGTTCTTACAGGTATAGATTTTTATTAAACAAGCTGCTGAACTGTTTTATTTATTTGGTGATATATATGCATTCATGTAATTGACATAATTCTTTATAATATACGTGCTTGATGTACTCCACCTCTGGGAGCATTAGTAAATGTTCTAAACATCTTTCAAAATTAAAAATAATAATCTGTGAGAATTCATTTAATTTTTAATAGATTCGTGGCTTAAAGATGAACAAAACCCTCTACAAATCTTTTCTCAAAGTTGAGTTTTTTGCACATCTAAAACTTCTGCGGTTTTGTTATTCAAAGAGAAAATAAGCGGAGGACTAAAACATCACACTAACTTAAAGCCACATAAGAGAGTTTAGCTCAGTTCTCTCTTGCTTTCTGAGAACAATTCAGGTGTACCTCAGCTGAAAGTTACTTCCTGGTACTTGTGTGAAGCATTAAAGACTGCATTTTCTGCTATTTTGCATCGAATTAGCAGTACAGATTAAGTTAACAAAATTGCATTTTATGGTTATGTTTGTGACTAAATATGCAGACTTCATCTAAGAGTGCATCATGATGACAAGAGATATGAATGTGAAGAATGTGGGAAGACGTTTATTCGGCATGACCATCTGACAAAACACAAAAAAATACATTCAGGTAGG
This sequence comes from Falcunculus frontatus, assembly GCA_013398115.1. Taxonomy (NCBI): domain Eukaryota; kingdom Metazoa; phylum Chordata; class Aves; order Passeriformes; genus Falcunculus; species Falcunculus frontatus. Next base: position 1,185,507 of record VZRV01006376.1, on the reverse strand, counting down.
TAGTTTCTTTGGAAATTGGCTTCAGAATTACTATTTCGAAGTAAAACCAAATAAAAAGTTCATTATGTTTTTTTTTTTCAGTACATGCAATGTTTTAGGCCTGATAAAAGTTCCTGCCACTCTTTTTAAGGTCTGCTAAAGTAGGGTTAATCTTACATGTTTTTTAAAGGTTTAAAAGCCAAATGTTTCCTCCATGATATCATAGAAAGCCGAGGGACAGTCAAAAACATGTAACAGTGAATTGCTTTAAAAATAACATATACAAAAAGCAAAAGTGAAAAAGGAGGATTTTTTAATGAGTTCAGATTTCTTTTTTTTAATAGCAATTGTGTGAAACATTATTGCCACAACACAGAAGAAGCTGTCAGAGTCTCTGTCAAAGTTTGTACACTGATCACTTTAATGTAAGAACATCAGAGAGGTGTTTCTGAAGTCTCTCTTATGGGAAAGAAGGGAAGAAGGCTGAGGGAATCAGCCCTATGAACAGATGGGGATGATCAAGAGGAAGAAGGAAAATCTGTTGCTCTGAGAGCAGAAAGGTTATTAAAAGTATAGGAAGAGCAAAGATTCACCAGTGACTTTTTCAGAACAGGATCCAGGGGAAATATGGCCTTCTAGGAGGCAAAATACTTTCTAGGCAGCATGAAAATATGAAAGTGATCAGAGTCTAAACTTCCTGAGCCTTTATTTTGAAAGACAGCTTCTTTCCTGGTGTTTGAAATCATGTCTGCTATGAAATAAAGAAATCTTTGAAAACTCCAAGTACCAAAAAAAAAAAAATCCTCTTTTCTGCTCTATTTGCTTTTCCCCCTCTAGAAAGTTACATTCTTTGACTGTCCACACCCCTACTTACATGAGAAGAAATATTCTGCCACTTTGTGGAAGATCTCAAGATGACTAAAAAGCATCAAGATACTTTTAAACAGCAGCATGAAAGAAAAAGGTAACTATGTACATCAGGATAATTAAAACCAGAAATACTGTGGTGTAATTTTAAGTTTTAGAAATAAGTAGTTGAAAATAATTGGTATGTTTCAATGAGTTTCTCTTTTAAAACTGCTGAATTATTGAAGGTACCACATTTCAGGTCATAATGAAGAGAGTACATTCCCAGTCATTCGCTTGTACCTGCCATGCAGTGAGCATTTGGGGGAGTGTCTCTTGAACACAAATTTCTTTATAGGAATGGTATGGAATAGTCTTATATAAAAAGTGGTAAAATCCTTACTCTGATAGAACCATTGTGCTTCCTGAATTTTCTTCTTTGATAAGAGAGAATCCTTCTCCAAGTAAGGTGGGGAAGAGCTTGATGGGCTGAACTTTGGGAACATGATTATAGGTCATAGAAATTTAATAAGTTCCAAAAGACTTAACCAAAATTTATTGAATTTTGCCCGCGTAGGTGAAAAAGCACATCAGTGTGAGGAATGTGGAAAATGTTTTGGCCGTCGAGATCACCTTACTGTTCATTATAAAAGTGTTCATCTGGGAGAGAAAGTTTGGCAGAAGTAAGTGTTGGCTTTTTACAACCGCATAAATACTTCTGTGCTGTAACTGATTTTGTTGGGACTTGCATGTGTGAGCAGGATTCTGCTAATCTGTGTGTTTGTCATGCCTGTTACCTCAGTCTTGATAGAGATAACATTATTACAGTTCGAAGGGGATGTCAGAAAATTGCCTTCACAATTTAAGCAAGATATTTCCTTTGTAGCTTAATTAGGTAAATAAAAGCATTGAAAAGGATCAGATTTTAATCTGTCGATTATCTGTCTCAGTGTTGTTCTTAATTGATGGTTTGCTGTAATATTCTCATTGCAGACTAGTTAAAACTGAATTTATAGTCATCATGTAAGCGCTGTGAGAATTATCTCACACTTAAGGTATTTTAGAAGCTGGCAGCAGATTAGTGGCTCTGAAAGTAGGTAAAAACTTTGAAACCCCTTTATGTCTCCAACTTGAAAATGCAATAGAGTTTTAAAATTCTTGAGCTCTAAAAATAAACCTCTCAGAGATTTGAAACAAACAGCCCTACCTGTTTTTCAGATGATGTGTTTTAGCTGTTAGTACGCATTAGTGTTGTATAGAAGCCATTAAAGACATGTCTGATTTTAAAGTACAGCACATTGCTTATTCTGGTTTTTTCCCTTGGTCGGCAGTAGCCTACCTAGAAATTCTGCCATTCCTAGAATCTTATTTATGGCCTGATTCTGTCAAAGTAAAAGCTCCTTGTAGGTGTTGGGCAAAAAAATGTTACTTAAGGAGATTTTTGGGGTTAAAAAAGAAGTTTTAGTGGATTTGTTCTTTGAATACTTAAATGTCGTCCCAACAGAGAATAAAATTGAATATTGAAAAGAATCTACTTGACTTTATTGGTATGTAGGTGCCAGGAAATAGGAACGTAAGTGAGGAAATTTGGAAAGATTGATATTGAGCTATTTTGCAGTTAAAGATTTCAGAAAGGACTGTGCACATAGCTTTACTGTTATGTTAGTTGGTTACAAAAAAATAACATGAAATGTCTTTTTTTCTTTAAAGATATAAAGCAACGTTTCACCAGTGTGAAGTCTGTAAGAAAGTTTTTAAAGGGAAATCAAGTTTGGAAATGCATTTTAGGACACATTCAGGTAAAAGTAAAATAAACCCCAACTAAACCACAAAACACGTAGGAATGTATTTTTATGCATCAATATTGATTCAATTATTTAATTCATTATGGTTGTTGAGCATTCAGAACAAGAGTAGGAGAAAGCAGCAAGATTTTAATTCATTCTCGTATATTGGCCTTTCCTGAATACGGTTCTCTCTCTGTTTAGCTGGAATACTGATAATTCTCAGCTCAGGTTTGTGGGACACTCTCTACCCCTCCTCCTTTATTTCACTGGTGTGTGTTCTTGACAAATTTACCCAGACCTTCTAAATGTTTCTGTGCTCCAGAGATTACTGCACTTCAAGTGGTAATATAAACAAAGATTGAACTCCCTTTGGAAAGGGTTATGTCCTTTCCATTTGACATTGTTTTTCCTGCCTTGTGTTTAGGAACATCATTGTCCTTTTGAGATATATAGAAGTACAAACTGTACTCATTTAATCCCAGTATCATAACAGCTGAAAGACTGTTCTTTTTAGTTTAGTTTGTATTCTAACGTACGTCCAAAGTATTGAGAGAATTGTATGTAAGGAGAAGAGTATGCCAATATAACTTCTAAACAAACTTTTGATGACTCTCTTGATTCCAGAATTGATGCTAAACTTACACTGTTTTTCAGTAAAATTTTTTTATAGTAGGTCTTGATGCCATACTCCATGGAAGGTATTTGCATATTTATGTGTGATCTGGTGTTACTCAGAAGAGCTAATTGTTACTTTTCTGTCTGTACAGGTGAGAAGCCCTACAAATGTCAGATCTGTAATCAGTCTTTCAGAATTAAGAAGACATTAACGAAACACATGGTTATTCATTCAGATGCTCGACCTTTTAATTGCCAACACTGCAATGCAACATTTAAACGAAAAGACAAGCTGAAGTATCACATTGATCATGTTCATGGATCTAAGGCTGCAGAAGAGGCATTGGAATCTTCTCCAGAGGAAAAGCTAGTCTCCTTACCGGTGCAGTACACCTCTGATGACAAAGTTTACCAAACTGAGGCTAAACAGTATGTGGAACAGTCCAAAGCATATCAATCAGAAGCCAAATCTTTGCTGCAGAATGTATCCCCAGAAGTGTGTGTGCCTGTGACTCTGGTCCCCGTTCCCATGCCAGACCCCCAAGCAGAGCTGGTGCAGCACAGTGCTCAGTCCCACGGCATCCTTCCCCCGCAGCCGGAGCAGCCGGATTATCAGCGAGCAACGGAGCTCTCCTTCCTCGAGAAATACACCCTGACTCCACAGCCTGCAAATATTGTTCATCCTGTAAGGCCTGAGCAAATGTTGGATCCTAGAGACCAGTCATATCTTGGAACTTTACTGGGGCTAGATACAACTCCGACTGTACAGAATATTTCAAACAATGAACATTCATGATCAGACCATAACATTCCACCTAATTTGCTAAGCCATCGGCCGCCAGAAGGCTGATATGGCAACTAAGATTTATATTTTATATTTTATTTGGACTCATTAAGTCTTCTGCATAGTTTTGGGAAAACAATTTGTTTACATAATATTTGAACATTTAGGCACATTTTGATGCATATGAAAGAGTGTTTCTTGTGATTTTAAGAGTTTTTAAAAATCTTATAGATGATCTTTTAAAAATAATGCTCTGAAATATCTTTTAAGGATAGTGGCTGAAAATGTAATTACATATCTGGCTATTAATTTTAAAAAGTTGTTTGCCTTTCTGCATCTCACTTTGAGTTAATATTTTAAGTGGAATAGAAAGCGTTCTGAAAGAATAAGGACTATTTAAAATTCATGAAAATTTGTAAGGGCAGGCAGGGCTATGAAACACAAACTTTGAATTATGTTTCACACAGAAATTAATATATAATTTCCTTGAACCTGAGACATTTTTGGAGGGTTTTAAAGGTGGCTGGACTCTGGAGTCTAGCCAGTGAACACAGGCACTAGGTTCTTCTGAAAAGTGATTTATGATACTTTATGAAGACACTAAACAAGGTGTTCGATGATCCCCCTGAGTACAATTAGGCTTCCTAAATTTGGCCTCTTAGTTCTTCTTTGATCTCTAATACTGAATAATGTGAGAACATCTAGACAATGGCATTGTCTAATTTTCTACACTTAGTTCTGTATCATTTTAAGATGCATTTTTTCTTGCTTTTTCAATCTTTGCCTCCTAAAGTGTACCCCACACTCTAACTTTGAAAGAAATGGGAGTATTTGCGAGGTCATTTTAATCCATGAACAGTCACAAAGGACTGGCATGGTTTATCCTTGCTAGAGCATAAGTGATATCAGGGTCCCACATTAACGTGCCCATTTTCAGGTTATCTGTAATAGAGGAGAAATTTAAAGACTGTTCCAGAACAGTACTTAATTTCTATTTAAAAAAACAGAAATCAGTAATTATAAATCTCTTGTGAGTTGCTAATTAAATTGTTTTGTTTCTCATTTTCTTGTACTGTGTTTATAAACCAAAGTTAAACTCTTGAGAGTATGTTATGTCTAATTATTTTTAGCTCTTTATTTACTAGACATAAGGGTTTTTTTCAAAAAAACCCATTTAGAACTACAAGTCTACTGTCACCATGAAATCTAGTATAGCTTAACCTCATCAAGCTTTCTCTTTTAATTCTACTTTAAAAATAATTATTCTGTGTTTGTTTGGTGAATATGATGCCAAAGAAAGTATCTGAAGTAATTTTATAATCTTCATAATTCCTCACTAGAATTATGTAATAAGATTCCCATCTTACTTAGATGAGAGTTAAGATTCAAATTTTCCCCCAGTTTTCCCTATTCTTAAATTATTATCTCAAAGAATCTTGAAAATGGGAAACTGGATTTATGTGTATTATTGTAACTGTTAAATTTATTCAATGACCTGAGCACAAGGGAGTTGTGATGATGAGCTCTCTTATCATCAGAGTTCTACAAACTCTAGAGTGGCACAGATCGTTTTAGATTGTATTCAGATACTTTGGTGTTAGATTCTGTTAATCATCTACTTCAGTGTTGAGCAGTTTGCAGGAGATGGGCCAGAACTGCCTGAATGTTCATATTTTGAAGCTTGTACCGTAATGGATTCTTAACCTGAACACACCAAAGATTTCTGTTAGCTGTTAAATAGTGGCAGAGTTATAGAATTTTAAGTGTTACCAATATTTAAATAGGACTTAGCCAAAGAAGCACAATAGAAGTCCTAAACTTTAAAAGTTCAGTTTCTAAAACAGGACTACATATGTTTAACTGTTCTATGTTTGTATCTCTAAAGTAAAATTTAGAGCTGTGCTCTGGGAATGTTCAGACTGACATGCTGTAAATAGATCTGGGAAGAAGCTGAAGACTAGCAAATACACAGCAATAACAAGGCCATTGAATGCCACCTTCTGAAAGGACACTATCAAGTACTACCCTTCCTGCTTTCTAACTCCACCTTCATCTCCCTTCAAAATAAAACTCTTTCTGTCACCTTTACACTCCATGGCTTGAAAATGGCTGGTTTATGTGTAGTTTTCAAGTCTACGTGTGTGTATCATACTCATGCTATTCGTGTGCACATGAAACATGATTTCTACTGCATTTGTAATTGTACTGTTGAAAGTAACCCAACATCAGTGGTGTTAGTGCAGTCCTCAGACTAAAAGCCTAATTCTTTGTTGTTTCTTGTCTTTTCTGTCCTACAGTAGAAATAAGTATTGTAGGATTTTGACAAAACAGTGGCTTCAAAGTGGTTGGTAAATAATTGTTTCTTTTAAAAGTCCAGTCTGTTTGGAAGGCACTCTAGGGAAAAACTGAAACGGAATTTGGAGCATATTTACTTGATAATGTCCTTTTCAAATTTCTTTCATAATTGTGCCTTTTATATATATTCTAAAGAATGGCTTTTTCTCCAGTTGTTCATTCAGAAAACATTAAAGTCAGTAACTTTCAAAGGGCTCCATGTTTGTGCATGCCCAACAAGAAATGGACTATAAAAGGAGTCGTTTTTCAGAAAAACGAGCTCTCTCTTTGCTGATTGGGTGATCAGAATTACTAGTCATTCCTGGAAAAGATGACCTACTAGTTCTTTGGTGTTCTTTTGTTTGCAGATAACCATACTAGTTAGTGTTTTTACCTGCTGGTCAGGCTGGATCATTGCCAGTTGACAGTGAAAGACAATAGGAAAGCTTATGTGCTAGATATGTAGTTTTTATTTTAATTTAATATCATGAGCTATACATGTATGGCTTTACATCTATTTAAAATTCATATATGAGCAAAGTAAATTTTCATGGACTGGGACTTCATTTGGTAGGTGAAAGTATCTGGTTTCTGCTTGATAGAGGATAGTTCTGTTAGGGAGAATGGGGTTGAAGGGCAAAGGTCTGCTCCTCACGGGTTGTGGGTTGAAACTCCTTAGTGTCTGCTCCCTCTGTTTTAATGTGCCCATCAGAGAGCGCATGTGCTGTTAATGTGGAGGGGGCATTTACAATAAATGTTTTATCTGGCAGTCCCTGGATCAGCTGAGCGTTTATTGCCAAAGAAGGAAGAAGCAGGTGTCTCTTAAAAAGATCTCTAAAGAGTGTTTAGTGGCACATTGCAAAAAGTCTTTTCCACATGCTGACCTTTGGGAAGAAGAGTGGAGTCCGTGCTTGTACTCCAAACTGCTGCGTGGTTCTGAGAACTTATTGCACTCATTCTGTTTAAACATTAAATTCTATATTTTTTTGCTATACACATTTCTGGTTGTAGACTGGGCTACTGCCTTTAATTCTTTTAGTGGATTTTATGTTCAGTTTATTTATTTATATTGGAATTTCCTCTTTGAGCACTGACACTTTTCTTACAGAGGTGTATCCCTCATGGGTTCTTTTCATACTGAGCATCAGTCATTGTAATGGTGAAGATATTTTTTTTTAAGGCTGTGGTTTCCTTAAAAATATAGTGCTACTATAGTCTGGATTATATTTCTAAAGTTGTTTCTAAAGATGGGTCATGCCAGACCACAATGACAAAAGATGTATTTGGTGTCATCAAAGAGCTGAGCTTATTTCCCTAAAATGAATGTGAAAGAGCCTCCAGAACTGAAGAATGCTTCCAAGGAGTCGCCTCGCAATGTGCTTGATCGAACATGAAATGTGTTATGGACTGCTAAGGAATAAATAACCCCCAAGTTTTTAAATTTAAAATAACTTCTGTGTAGGAGTTCATGAATGTAGAATTATGAATGAATTCTGTTGTAGATGAATAGGGTTTTTTTCCCTCATAACAATAAGAAGGTGTGAAATTTTTCTGTGTGGAACACACAAGCATACCTGATCCAGACTGCATGTTCCCAATATGCCTGAGGCTAAAGGGAAGCAGAGTGCATTTATCTGTAGGTCCTTGTGACTCTTGTCATGTGGGATCTTGCTCTACAACAGTCTCAACAATTTGGTTATTTCATCATGTCCATTGAAGAATGTCACTGGCAGAATGTAATGCAGGGCAGTCACTTTGCTTAAGCCCATAAGGGTCTTTTTCATGGTTCACAAGAAAGATGTTTTGGTTTAAAAGGTTTTGATGGATTAAAGGTAAAAGTGAGAAAATTTTTTGAATCCTTCATAACCATTTTGATCATGTTTAAATGTTGGTCCTTTTATATGAGAGAATAAGGTGAAAAGAACTCAATATTTTGTCACTGGTATATTGAGATAATGTGTTTTAAATGTGATCTGTACAGGTTGGTATTTTAGATGGAAGTCTTTAAAGTTGTCTTTTTAGGGGAAATCCTTTGCTGTAAGGAAAAGTTAGGAAGTGTACTGTAAATGTAGAAGTACTCAGTCCTATGTGTAATTTTGTTTGCTATGGAAAAGTAAAGTTCTTTTGTCTTAACATTGTGTGCTTCACAGGATTTCTTGCAGGGGTCCTTGCGCTAAGCTTTGATTTCTCCCCCCTCTTGTTTTTAAACAGCATGGAAACACAGTACTCTGTTTGGTTTTCAATTCTAAAGCTCATGAAGGAGAAACAGATGAGGCCGATGTTTTCATCAAATTTGTGCGTCTCATTCTACTTTTGATTTTAAAATATTTTGTAAATTAAATTTATTTACAAAAGAAAAACCCCATCTTGGTTTTCCTTGGTTCGTTAGTTTGTTTTTCCGTGTGGGGAGGAGAGCTGTTCGTCACGGGAGTTGCTACGCGCCGTTCTGTTGTTACTCGAATTCGAACCCCACAGAGCCCTCACGCGCGGTGCTCGCGGCCCCGCGAGCTCGGGCCGTTTAAATGAAGCGCCGGGCGCTGATTGGCGGAGGGGCGAGGGGGCGG
>VZRV01006376.1:1099314-1176398 GCA_013398115.1 Falcunculus frontatus | reverse complement strand
CGAGGGCCCCGCCGTGCTGGTCCTGAGTTACTTCTCCCGGCCGCCCTTCCTCAGCTTCGGCCGGCTGCGTGTGGGCGCCTCTCGAACGCGCCTGCTGGGCATCGACAACCCCAACGAGGATGACGCCGAGGTGGTCATCGACCGCTTCCCGGCCGCTGCCAGGGGCTTCAGCATCGAGCACCGCCGTTTCTTTGTGGAGGTACGGGAGGGGACCCGCGGGGCTGGGGGCGGGGGACACGCGAGGGGACGGGCGGGAGCGCTGGCGGCCGCAGGGCCGGGGGCAGCCACACGGCACCCGCGAGCTGAGGCAGCCGCGGCCCCGCTGTGGGCGGTGCGTGTCGTGCTGTGGTCGTGTCTCGCGGTTCGCCCTGAAGGGCGGAGGCTGCAGCTGGGGTCAGACCCCCCGGGCCGGGGGCTGTCAAGGCTGCGAAGGCGCTACAACCTGACTCAAGCAGGTGTTTGCAGTGAGGAGCAAAAAATAAAATCAAATTAATTGTTGTTTGGGAGTGTTGTTTTAAAGACAGAGCTGTCAAAAAGTTTCGGGGCATATGTGTAGGAAGGCTGGGGGAAGAGGATACCAGTTCGTTGTTCTGCACGTTAATTAGCGACACAATAGAGAGCAAAGCATGCTTAAAATAGGACTAAACACTTACCATACCTAAAGAAATGCAAACTGTGGCTAGTCCAATTAATGCCAGTTTTAAAAAGAATGGTTTAGATGAACATATATCTACTATTATCTAGACTGTCCAGAGTGTTTGTGAGAGAGGGCGAAACACTCTGAAGATCTCTTGCGACAACGGGCTTATAAAACCAGGCTGGAGTCTCGCTGCAAAGTATTTGAATAACATGTTCTTGTAGGAGTTAATGAATAGAAAGCTTCATGACTTCCTTGATCATTTGCAGTGACTTCCTTTTTTTTTTCAAAGAACTGCTGTGTCAAATCTCATCTTAGCATGTCATTTAACTGAAAAAATTGACACTTGTGTTTAGAGTCAGCTAAGGTCCTAAAAATCAACCTCTGATTATTAGTCCCACCCTAATTCTCTCAAAATTACTCTAGAGGACTTATTTGATTAATATGTACAAAAAATGATGTAATTTCTTCTACTCACCTTTACTCAAACCTTCTTCTTTCTACTATGTGTTATATTTATGTGCATTCTTTCTTGTGTTCCACTGTAGTTTGATTAGGAGGTATATGTCCTTCTAGTAAGACAATATTTTTTACAGGGATTGCTTAAATTAATGTGTCAGGGAGGGAAAACTGACATTTAAACATTAAACAATTTTTTATCATTTCATGTGGTCAGAATATATATTACTTCTATATACTGCTCCTCGTTTGATTAATTACTTCATCTTCAATGTTATATAGGTGTACCTAAATGCTAGATATTAAATATTTCTTTTTCTCCAATAGGCAGGACAAAGAATCTTTGTTTCTGTCACATGGACACCATTAGAAGAAGGAAAAATCAGAGAACTGGTGACTTTTGTTGTTAATGATGTTGTAAAACATCAAGCTGTGCTCCTTGGTGCTGCTGAGCAGCCCCCGAAGAAAAAGGTGTGTGTTTATTGTGTCTTAATTCTGTTACTTTGGCGTCACTGATGCAAATATTTGGGGCTTTTTACTAGAAAACTCAGTTTTATTACTGCAAAACTCAGTGATAAATGATGCTGCGGAAATGCCCATTGTCCTCAACTTTTTTTCGCTGGGTTGGAAAGTAGGTACTGTTACACTACAGCATAAAGAATAAAACTAAAACATGACCAATAAACGGTTTTCAAGCCTGTAAATAACATATTGTGAATTTTTGATTAGGTGTTCTTTTTATAGTCTTTTTAAACTTTGAATGAATATGCTAGTAATGTTCACTTTTACATGTAGAAGAATTTAGAAAGCCAGCACACTAACATTTATTTATGGTTCTTTTTCAGAAGAGTCTTTGGGATACATTAAAAAAGAAAAACTCTTCAGGAACATCTGCAATAAAAGTTAAGAATACTTTAGAAATTAAAAATGTTAATAAAACATTTAGAGTTTCTCGGAAGGTGGATAGACTTAGAAGTCCACTCCAGTCACGTGAGAATCAGAACACTGTGCAGAATAATATATCCCAGGGAAGCGACCCTCTTGCTGGCGCAGAAAATCAGCTGCCTCCATCTCCTATTGCACCAGTGCCAGAGGAACGTGGCAGTACTGTTCACACACCACTTGCCCTGAGAAGGTCTACTACATTTGGGGATATTGCTGCCTCTGGAAATGAGGAGTTATTGCCTGAGAGAGACAGCTGTAACACCAATAAATGTGTTACTGAGCACAATCAATCGCAATCTGAAAGTGCTTCCAGTTCTGCTGGATTAGCACAGCTGCCAATTTCAAATGATGGAGGAGTTCTTAATTTTACGCTCTCACCAACTTCCACTCCGGAACACTCAGCCTCTGCACCCGTTTTAAGTACAAGGAGAATTTTAAGTCCAGATGCTTTTGTAAATGACAATTATCAAGTGGATATAGATATCATAGAACAGCCTTTTCCAGTTCTGTCACCCGATCAATTTGTGAAGGACAGTTTGTCAGATAAACATTCAGAGACTCCTCAACCTGAGGCAGCATTAATACCGTCCACCACAGAGACTTATGTTGTTAAGAGATTTCTACCCTCGAAATGGAAAAAAGATGGAGGTGTAGAGACAGAAACACATGTTCACATAGAGCACAACTTAAATGAAATCTTTGAGTTGCATCATGTAAAATCACAGGCACTTCATTATGATAAACCCAAGGAAGATCATTGCAGTTTTCCTTCTGCAGAGGAGCTTCAGACTGACAATCCTTCTCGGAGAGAGCAAACAAAAAAGCGTCCAATTCTTTCTGCCACCGTCATAAAAAGTAAACCTGGTGCTACTGAAGAAACAAGAGTGGAAACCCGCCAGCCAAAATCTAAAAAATGCCTTAATAAAGCAATAATAGGATGTGCTAATGTGGTGCCTGTAAATACCGAAGCAGAAACATCAAAACATCTGCCAGTTACAGGTCCCATTTCATCTGAAAATAAGTGTCACAATGACAAAGTAAATTTGTCTCCTACTGGATCAACTTCGTCTCGTAAGAGGAAAAGTGAAACGTATTTAAGAAATAGTAGAATTACAGCTCCAGTGCATGTGGAAGAAGTGGAAAGTAAAAGAGCTCTTACCTCTAGCACAGACAATCAAACGTGTATTACCAGACAACCATCGACTTTCAAACCAACAAACGGAGAGAGAGCAGGGCAGAGAAAGAAGGCTGGTGAGCAGTGTTTCCTTCATTTACCGTTTTCTAAAAGATGCCTTTGATTACGAAATGTGTATAGCAAACTGAACTGTCTAGGAACAGTCAGCAATATTTCATATCTCTGAAATGTGGGCCTTTGCAATTTGTGAGGTATCTGTGTTTTAAAAAATTAAATAGTAGGTTAGTAGGTTATGTAATTGGCTTCAAATTTACTTTATTCCTGTGGAAATTTGTTAATGGCAATATTAGGAAAAGTATCTAAAAGCTCTTGAGCAGAGCCCTTCTTACATAATTCAAATTTTCTGGAAACTTACTGCACGAGATTTGTCACATGTACATTTACCATTGTGAATGTTTGACTCCATTGCTGTTGTCACATATTTTTGATTGTAGAATCATGGAGGTTGGAAAAGACCTCTTGGAACGTCGAGTCCAGCCATTAACTTGGCACCACCATGTTCACCACTAAACCATCCCCCCAGGTGCTACATCCATGAACCTTTTCAACACTTTCGGGGGTGGCGATTCCATCACTTTCCTGGGCAGCCTGTGATAATTCCTAACCACTCTTCCAGCAAAGAAATTCCTAAGTCTTTTTCACTGCCTGCTTTTTACAGTCTGTGATTAGCTTGTTGTCAGCCTTGTGTAGCTCTCTCTGCCTTATTGTTTGCCAATACTTTGTTGCTTGAAGATCAGAAAAAGCTGACGGCTTGCATTTCAGTTTATTTTGGGTTTTCTGAGTGTTCCAATCCCAAATATGCTCTGAAATGTGAGAAGAATGAGTGTCTGTAACTTAAAGATGCATTTAATTTGCAAAATTTAACTAACAGGAAAAATTCATCATGGCTTTTAGATCAAAATAGCACATGCTGCTTTCTTCAGTTAAATGATCTGTTCTGCGTTCTGGGTTTGATTTGGGGCTCTCAGTAATGCACTTCAGTGTCAGGCTTTTTAAGGTGGTCTGCATAAAAAACAATGTGCTGAAAGTGTTGATATGCAGCAGGAAAAGGTGTTATCTACCAGGTTATTTCTATTAATCCATTAGGATAATGACAGACGGGCTGGACAAGGGCAGAGTAGAGGGGAATAATCCCTTCTCTTGACCTCTGGCCACCCCTCTTGAAGCAGCCCAGGATTCAGTTGGCCTTCTGGGCTGTGAGTGCACACTGTTGGCTCATGTCCAGCTTTTCATTCACCAGAACTCCTAAGTCTTCTGCAGGGCTGCTCTCTCTGAGTTCTTCTCCCAGTCTGTTGTGTCACCTGCGCAGTTCAGCTTCGTGTCACCTGCAGATGTGCCAAGGGTGCACTCTATCTCTGTCATTGATAAAGGTATTAAAGAGCACCAGTCCCAAGACAGATCCTTGAGGGACAGCACTCATCCCTAGCCTCCACCTGGTCATACTGCCATGGATCCCAACTCTGGCTGCAATTCCTTATCCACCCAGTGGTGCACCCCCCAAATCTATATTTCTCCAATGTGGAGACAAGGATACTGTGTGGGTCCGTGTGGAAGGCCTTACAGAACTCTAGGTAGATAACATCAGTCAGCTTCCGTTGTTGATAGTGTCAGCCACTCCACCACAGAAGGCCACCAGACTGGTCAGGCACAATTTGCCCTAAGTAAAGCCTTGTTGACTATCTTGAATCACCTCCTTGTCTCACATGTGCTTTAACATCGCTTCCATGAGGATCCATTCCATGATATTCCCCGGCACAGAAGTGGGACTCACCAGTCTGTAGTTCCCTACATCCACACATTTTCCTTCCTCCCCTTTTTAAATCATCAATATCTTTTATTTCTGAAATACCATCTTGTCAGGCAGCAGCTGTAGTTCTTCTGCAACAGAATACATTTTTATCCTTCATTTGGCATCAATGTGAAAATATGATTGTGCTAAAAGGCTTTGCTTTACCATGTTGAGAAAGCCTGGGTCTGCATTTTTCCTTGTATTTTATTTAAACCCTATATCTGTGTGTTGGATAATACTTATTGACTAACGCCTTGATGCGTAAACTAACACAAGTCAGTCTGCTCTGAATTGAGTATCAATGTAGTGAGCTGTCTAACTGTGAAGTTAGACAGGAAGGAGTGAATAAAATGCTAAAATTCATATCTCTTACCCCAAATGTTTATAGCATACACCCTGTCACATGTTCTAATGAAAGTTTGTACAAATTAGCCTAGTGTTTCTAGCCATATAATGAAATTCAAACACTACATTTCCTTAGTGTTATGGAAGAACTGTGATATACAAGAGCAGTTATTTGCTCTTAAACATTTTTCCCCTTTAATTGTTGCCAAAATGGTTTGTGTAACTTTCCATCAACAGGAGGTATTGTATTCTGAATGGTTCATGGGGAATTACTCTAGTTCTGTGCTTTAGAAATGATATGAACTTTAATGCATTAACTTTCACTGACATATTTTCTGTTGATGTTTATGTGTTAATGCCGGTAGGTTCTTCACTTCAGAAGGCATCTAAAACTACCAAGAGAATGAGGAAACCTGTCCCTGGATTGGCCCAGTCGCACCTGACATTTGTGAAACCACTGAAAACAGGTAGGCAGGCTCCGAGTGTTTAGTAAAACACTGAACAGAATGTCACAATTGTACTGCTGCTGTCAGGTAAGACCTAACTGGTTAGAACTGAGAGGAAATAGAAGATAGTACCTAGAATGAATCAATAACTAGTAGAACAATATATGTAGCCTTTTGTGATCTGTTTTGACTACTTATAAGAAAATTGGTTGCAGCACATGATCAGCTGAGGGTAAGTGTTACTTTCTTCCAGATTGGCCTGTAAGTGTAAAAGCTACATTACAATAATGCTCCCAGTTTACTGATGGTTATCAATTAAATGCCTCTTCCATATTCGATAACATTGTAAGGCAACAATGGAATGCCTCAGAAGAGAAAATTTCTTCCGAACAAGATAAATATTTTGCAGAGTTAAGAATAATAAGTTGATCTGCTCTGAAAAATGTATCTATAAGGTCTTCCTGAATGTAATGCAGTTCAGCTTGGGTTTGCCTCATTGCAAACGGGTTCTAGAGTTCTAGATATCTTGTCTTAATTCTAGCGCTGTAACTGTTCAATCCATGTTTTGTGGCTGAAATTTATTTAATAGTCCCTGATCCGCAAGTCTCTGAAGATTTTAACAATCTGCTTTCTTCGGCTATAGTGTTAAATGGAGTGTCAAACATTAATCCTTTCCACAATGAAATGTGTATTGGTTATCAAACATTTCAAGAACTGCAAAGGCTTACTTTTTTGTTGTTTTGGTTTTTTTAAAGTCATCCCTAGGCACCCAATGCCTTTTGCTGCTAAAAACATGTTTTATGATGAACGTTGGAAGGAGAAGCAGCAACGAGGTTTCACCTGGTGGTTAAATTTTGTACTTACCCCGGACGACTTCAATGTAAAAACAAATACCTCACAAGGTAGGAGTACAAGAATTCTGTCTTCTCATTTTCTTAAGCATTATATTATATACTTTATAAACACTAACGAGTAGTAGTACTCATTTAACATTAAACCTTTTCAGGATCATGTTGTCATATTTTTCCCCTTCTGATATGTGTGGATGGCTCACTTGCTCATGGCAAGCACAGCACACCACACACCCTGCATGGGGAGTGTGCTCTGCAATAGGAATGCACTGGAATGTGTGGCTGTAGCACTGCTCAGTGGGTGTTGAGTGGGGAATCCCCACCTGCTGGAAAACATTATAGCTGGCACTTTACTAAAAGGATAACCGACTTTTTCCTCTATCTTTAGCTTCATTTGAAAAAAACCGAAGATGGAACCATTACTCTTAAAACTGAATTCCTAGCACTGCTCACTTATGAAATAAGTGTTCTTATATTTAATACTTTACTAGTATTCTTGTACTTGATGACATATGTTTAGTGCAACAGCTGACAAGCTTCCTGAAGGATAAATCATTAGTCAGGATGAAAATAAAATGTCAGCTTAGAGAGGGGAAAAAATAAATGAGGTGTGCAAAGCTACCTTTATTTGAGATGTAAATGCATGCTTTTTGTGCATGTTTAAACAGTAAACGCAGCTGCTCTTATCCTGGGAGATGAGAACCATCACAAAATGAGCCTTCCTAAGGCCCCCACAAAAGATGAGGCGTCTCTAAAAGCGTACACAGCTCGCCGTAAGCTGAATAAGCTGCGGCGCGAGGCCTGCCGCCTGTTCACCTCCGAAACCATGGTTAAAGCCATCCAGAGACTCGAGGTGGAGATCGAAACCAGGCGCCTGCTGGTCCGGAGGGACAGGCACCTCTGGAAAGACATAGGTAAGGGGACTGAAACCTGACATTCTCTTCTCTTGTAAGTAGGGAAAGGGTTATTCACACACTCAGTTTTTTTTAATCTAAAACTGGTTAATAGAAATTTTTGCATCAATAAGAACTGTTTGCTGGATCGAATATTAAAAGATGCTCTCTTGCAGGAGAAAGGCAGAAAGTCCTTAACTGGCTCTTATCTTACAACCCTTTATGGCTGCGTATAGGTCTGGAGGTAAGTATGCTGTGTATAGCCTATAATCGATAATCTAAGTTTAAAGGACATTTAGCAATTTTTTTAGTAGAGGTTGTTTTGGGTTTCTTTGTGTTTTCTGTCATACTTATTTAGGTAGGTGCAATTCAGTTTTACCATGATGTATATCTTTTAAATTGTTCCAATGTACTTGCTTTAGAAAAATGATCACCTTATTAAGAAGGAAAATATTTAATCAAGGAAATTGGAAGTTAATTCCCTGACCAATAACAACAAAAGCATTTCCCTATCAGTTTCACTTTACTAAACTGGAGAAGAATGTGGTTGTCTTTAAGAAATTCCTGATTGATTTCTCAGATGTAGATGATCATACATGTTTTGAAATGAGATTAGATCTTCTGAAATTTCCTTTGGCTTTACCTTTCAGTGACTCAGTTGAAAACTGTTTGATTTTTAGAGACCAATTGCCATTTATTATTTTAGAAATTCAATAGTGTATATTTTTCAAAAACTCACATAGTATTTAAGGTAATTTTTAACACTTCTGCTTTTTTTCCCCTTCTTTCGTATTAGACTATTTATGGAGAACTGATAGCTTTGGAGAGTAATAGTGATGTTATGGGTTTAGCAATATTTATCCTGAATCGCTTGCTTTGGAACCCTGACATTGCAGCTGAATACAGACATCCCACTGTGCCTCACCTTTACCGGGAAGGTAATGACTGCTTCCAAAACCAACTTATTTGTAGCACTTAATTTTGTAACTATCACTTATTGAGTTCTATCATTTTAGGTCACGAAGAAGCTTTGTCAAAGTTCACACTGAAAAAATTGTTGCTGTTGGTTTGCTTTCTGGATTGTGCCAAACGGTCCAGAATGATTGACCATGACCCCTGCCTCTTTTGTAAGGATGCAGAGTTCAAGGTGAAAACTGATTTGATGTCTCTCTCTCTAGTATTATCCTAAGACTTGTGTAGTATTTTTTCATTGTTTTTAATCTGACAAAAGTTACAGCTGTGTGACTTACTAAAAATAATTTTTAAAAAAATTCATAATTTTAAGAATTAGACAAGTTAATATGAAATGTAATTTGGGAGGTACAAGGGATGAAAATTGTATTCTGCTTGACAAATATTGTAGTGTTAAGATTTCTTTTTTTTTCCAATTTTAGGCTAGCAAGGACCTTTTGCTTGCATTTTCCCGGGACTTCCTGAGTGGTGAAGGTGACCTTTCCCGCCATTTGGGTTTCTTAGGACTACCTGTCAGTCATATTCAAACTCCACTTGATGAATTTGATTTTGCTGTAACAAACCTGGCTGTGGATTTACAATGTGGCATTCGTCTTGTGTGAGTTGATACAGAATTCTATTGAAATATTTCTTTTCTTTTATATAATACTTCATGTGGGCTCATCAGAGGCATTAAACCATGCAATTACCTTTGTTAGGAGAACAGTGGAGCTTCTGACCAAAAACTGGAGTCTTTCAAAACAACTGAGAGTTCCTGCAATAAGTCGGCTACAGAAGATGCATAATGTTGATATTGTTCTTAATGTCCTTAAGGAGCGAGGAGTACACTTGAAAGATGAAAATGGTAAGGCCTAGAAATCAGATTTATTTATTCCAAGTGCATCAGATAACTGGTGTACATTTTAACCCCTTGTTTTATTTGATAGGTGCTTCAATTGACTCCAGGGATATTGTGGATAGACACAGGGAACGAACGTTAGCACTGCTGTGGAAAATTGTCTTTGCCTTCCAGGTACTATTCAGTTGCTTATTTTGTTTGATTTTTGCTAGTTACAATGAAGGAATAATGAAAACACCAGACTTTTCAGGAATATTTGATGTCTGTGAAAGCCTCTACTAATCAAATTTTAGACTGAAATTATTTGCTTTGTACATTTAAAATTCCATGTAAACTTTACTAAACTGCAAATTGTTCACTAACAATACAGCTTGGATAACATTTTAACTGTACTTTTTCTTACACATTCATTCACCTTTTTGGAAAACACTGTGCGTCTGAGTTTATGCTGTGTAGTAGCAGAATTGATACTTTGAAATAATGTTGATCTCAAACTGCAGGTGGACTCTTACTAACTGAAAAGGACATTTTGAGGTTACACTGACAGACAATTATAATCTCTGAAGCTGTAGCTCTTCTACTATTCCCTCCTTTTATCTGAAACAGTCAATTTGATGAAACTTTCTTGAAATAAGAATGAAGATTTCTTGGGCATTACTACAATGACATTTCAAAAGTTAGTAGAGGAAGTAAAAATAACTTTCTTAAGATTGTTTTAAGAGTTAACTTGAGTCAGTATTTTAAAAATAAATGTCCAACTGACAAGTCCAGTTGGAAGGAACATGATGCATAAAAGGCAAAACAAGATAAAAGTTAAGGTGGAATTTCACCACTAGGTAGTCAAGAATGTAAGTGCAATTAAGTATATGTAAAGCAAGAATATTAAAGACTTTAGCCCTAAAACTATCACTAAGATAGAACAATATAATAAAAATCAAATGTAATTGTTTTCTTTCTTAAATACTGTTACACTATTAAGTAGTTAACTTCATTCAGTTAGTTCTTCTGATGTGTATGTCACAGTGTCATTACTTTTGGTTAGGGAAATAATTTCAGTGAGTAGTGGCTTTATCCAAGCCCTGTGAATATGCTGCTTGTTCTCCAAATCTTCTTCCATCGCAACACCAGCTCAAGTCCTTTTGGAATCTCTTGAAAGAGGAGGATTGTTACGTAGGCTCAGTGGAAATGCAGGCAGGACTCAAATTACTTCCTCTGAGAGCGTGTTGAAATTACACAGGCTGTTTTGGGGAATTTCCCTGTTTCTCTCAACTACTAACTAATTCAGTAACTGTTCTACATAGAACTGTGGGAAGGATAGATTTAGGGTTTTTTATCTGCCATCTATGCTGGCGGATCCAGATAATCTGCTACTGATTGTGTGGCAGATATTGCTAAAGTGAGCATAGTTTCTCTTTAAAATACTGTGTCTAAAGCTCTGCATCCAGTGGCTGTAATGCCTGACATGTCAGACTGTTGACACGTCAATTTTTTGTTTTTCTTCCTAACAGGTGGATATTTTTCTGAATGCGGAACAGTTAAAAGAAGAAATTGAGTTTTTGAAGAACACACACAAGAGAAAAGCACGATTGGGTGCCATCAAGACTTTTCCAACTGGTTGTAGAGTACAGGAAGACAGTAATAACTTCTCATCTCAGAGTTACAGTGAAAATGTGAAGCTGCTGATGGCATGGGTTAATGCTGTTTGTGGATTTTACAATATCAAGGTAAATAGTTTTGTGTACATTCAACAAACACACCCTGTGCTGTCATAATTCTTTACAGAGCAGAGTTCTTCAAACTATCAAATATGCAGTAGAAGTAAATGGTAATTATTTGTAAATATCCTTCTAGACTTTGTTTAATCTGATTTGAAACAGCTGTCACTCTGTGAGTTTAGCTGCAGCTCTCTTTTAAAAAAAAATCTGAACAAAAAATTTCCCCTTCTGATTAGTCTTATGCATAAAAATTCTTTTCAAAAATAGAACATTTTTTGCTGGAATGGGAATTGTTTGTGGACTTTTAATTAGCCTTCATTTTAAAAGTATTTGTGCATACAATTTTCAGCGTTTATAAGAACTGTGAGAATTAAACTAACGTTTGGGATAAGGTCGGTTCATCTCCTCAGAGATGTTTGTTTAGAAGAGATATGTTTGCTTATTTCAAGAAGGGAAGCCCTGGTCAGAGACCTGACTCTGGTCAGAATACAATAGCAGCTGCTATTGTTTCCGAAGGGTAAAACAGAGCTCTTAGGACTGATGCAAATTCAGAACTTATTTCTGCTTTGAAAACCTAATGTAAAGGTATCTATAGAAGTTTTCTTGGGATTCTGCTGTAGAAAGATTGGTTTCTTAAATGTTTCTCTTTTAGATTCACTGTATAATGACTCACACCTCTTTTGTTTCTGGGTTCTCACAGCTGTATGTCACTTTACAGTAAATATTCAAAGGAAGCACTAGCTACATAATTTTTTTGTTAAAAAATAATTTGCACTTGGTCGCATTTAAAGGTACAAGAGAAGAAATTCTCTATCCAGCTTATACCAATTAACTAGTAAGAAAAATTCAAGGAATTTGTATTTTATTTTATTTAACAGGTGGAAAACTTCACAGTGTGTTTCTCAGATGGCAGAGTATTATGCCATTTGATTCACCACTATCACCCCTGTTACCTGCCTTTGGAAGCTGTGTGCCAACGGACAACTCAAACTGTAGAGTGTTCAAGAACTGTTACAGTGGGACTAAACTCCTCCTCCTCATCTGAATCTGACACTTCTCTAAAGGTTGTGGAAGAAATGTTTGATCAAAGTGAGTTATTTGATGCACAGAAGTTCGTGTTAGATCTATTTCTTTTAAGCACAATTTGATTTGATTAATGTTTTTGTCTTTGCAAAGCTGTAACTCCCTCAGTCCTATACAAGGAACTCTTGGACAATGAAAAGCAAAACTTCCAGTTGGTCAATGCTGCAGTTTCTGACCTAGGCGGGATACCAGCAATGATTCATCATGCAGACATGTCAAATACAATTCCTGATGAGAAGGTAAAAATCCTTTGGAGTTGATATAAACACGTTCTGCCATCCTGTGAACGTGTCCTGCTCTTTTGTACAGCCCTTAACCTGCTGTGTTCTGTTTCTGTAGGTTGTTATCACCTACCTGTCGTTTCTGTGTTCACGGCTTCTCGATCTTCGCCAAGAAACTCGAGCTGCACGATTAATTCAGGCTGTTTGGAGGAACTACAGGCTGAAAAGGGAACTGCAACTCTCTCAGGTACTCTGCTTGTGCAATATTCATAGCTTCTACATTAAGGAAAAAATAGAGAATATAAATTTAATGGAAAATACAGGTTTATTGGAGTAATATTGGCCTTTTGAACTAATGACTGCCATTTCTATCATCAAAATATGTGCCTTTCTTGGTGGTGTAATGTACTGAACTTCACTTTTCTTTTAGCCTACTGAAGTAATTACAGGTGTTTAAAGGCTACTGTTCTTTTTTCTGTGTCACCCTTTAAACTCTTTTCCCAATATTTCATAGTTGCACTCCTTCCTTAAAACAAAAAAAAATAGTTAATCCCTGTCAATGTCTACAATATGGGAGGAGTAATTAAACTTCTGCATGGATTTACTATTTCTGTTAAGGAGCTAAACTTCATCAGTCTTTTGAATTGAATTTCATGAGTTCTGATATTCTGTGTCTTGATTTTCTGGTATTTATACCAGATCTTGTGAGGTTTTTAAAGCTGACACTCTTAAGGTTCATAAATGCTGCTACTGTGTCTTACTAAGCTAGATATTATTTGATGTTGGAACAGTGTCCAAATGAAATATTCTAAGACTCTGTGGTGTAGAAAGGGACACAGGTTGTATTTAGGATTTTTCATCTCCAATTTCTTTACTTTATAAAATCTACACAGCCTTAATAATGATGACAAAACATTACCTTTACAACTCTTTTGAAATAACTAATAGTAAATATGCTGGTAGGGGAGAAGGAATCAAAACCAAAACCCTTTAAACATTGCAGGTATTATTTTTATTTATTAATCTTACAGTGTGCGCGTATGTACTATATTTTTATGAAGTTGCTCTAGATAGTTATTCAAATTTAAAATTGGAGTGAAAATTCCATAGATAATGTTCAGTGGAAATTTGCTTTTTGTAGGAAAGAGACAGAGCTGCTCGGATAATTCAAAAATTTGCAATGAGCTTCTTGGCTCGCCGACGCATCCTGAGAAAAGAGAATGCAGCCATTTTCATCCAGAAGCATTGGAGAGGATACTTGGCCAGGATGACTCTCTTCAATCTGAAAAAGGCAAAGCTGGAGCAAGCCAGAAATAAATCTGCCAAAGTCATTCAGGTAATACAATCTAAAGTGAGATTACACAGCGAGGAATCCCCCTGAAACCTCTAAGAAATAACCTTGCTGAGGAGCAGTTGTGCTGCTTGCAGCAATTAATGCTTCCATGAAATGTAATACTTTTTTTTATTATTTTTTCCCCCTCTGCTTTTGAGAGGTTTGGTAAGTTTTTCTTTCCAGGGAAAATGGTAATGTGCTATTAAATTAGCAATTATTCCTTCCTTCTATATTTTGGAATACCATGAACATTAAAACATGGGGCCTTTAACAGTCGGTGTAAGGACTGATAAGATTGTACTGCTTTTCTTCTTTGCAGCTGCTGAACATTACTTAAAGAAGCTTTTTAAAAAAATTAAAATTACTCTCCTAGTGTTATGTCACCTGCAGTGGGCATATTGAGTGGCAGACATGGCAATGGTAGTTTGGGCAGTTAATTCAGTTTTTTAAGATACTTTAGCCACCATTACCCAAAGATAAATACTGCACTCCTGAGACTTTTTAGAATGGATATTAAGGAATTGCTGATTTATCGAGTAGTTTAAGAGGAAATCTGTTGTTGCCAGGTAAATTTAGCCTTTTCCCAGAATTTAAAAAGCTTAAAAAAGCACTGATAAAAACATTTAGGTTTTGCTTTTTTGTTTTTTTTTAATATAGATTTCTGGATTTAGCTTCCTAGGGATTAAGACCTAGAGATGAGCTCAGCTGGTTAGAGCATGATAATAGTAACACCAGTATCATGGGTTTGATCCTGGTATGGGCCATTCACTCAAGTGTAGTGCTCGATCTTTGTGGGTCTTTCCAATTCTGAATACTCTGTGGTTCTGATAAGTAGGAATAAGAAATCTTATAAAGTCTGAAGATGACAGTCCTCACTCATGCTTAACTCCAGATACTATGAAGAAAATACTAAATTTTTTCTTTTTTTACCTGCAGGCTTATTGGAGGAGATACTCTGCTAGAAACAGATATTTACAGCTAAGGCACTGTGTTATTTTTATGCAAGCAAGGATAAGGATGGTGAAGTCTGTTGCTGCATATAAACGAATTGTTTGGGCTACTGTTACAATTCAGAGACATCTGCGTGCTACTAAGTTGGCAAAAATAGATCGGCAAAGATACGAAATCATAAAGTCTTCAGCACTTACTATTCAGTCTGCATTCAGAAGATGGAGAAAATACAAAATCCAACAGAAAATTAAAGCAGCTTTGGTGATTCAGAGTTATTTCCGAAAATGGCAATCTTCAAAACTGGCTAAGAGAAGGAGGGCTGTCCTTGTCATACAGTCTTGGTACAGGATGCACAGAGACCAGAAGCAGTATCTACATATTAAGCAAAATGTTATCAAGATTCAGGCTTGGTACAGGTGTCAGCTGGCCAGACGTGTTTACCAAGAGCACAGGGCAAAAATAGTGACAATTCAGCGGTACTATAGAGCTTATAAACTGGGGAAAGCTGAGAGAGAGTCTTATCTGCAAAAGCGTGCAGCAGTGATAGTTCTCCAAGCTGCTTTTAGAGGCATGAAGGCACAAGAGTTGTATAGACAAGCAAAAGCTGCGTGTGTTATTCAATCGCTGTGGAGAATGAAACAGGAGAAACAAAGATTTCTGCAATTAAAAAAATCTGTTACTACATTGCAGTCACACGTGAGAAAATACCAAAAAGTAAAAAGATACAAAGAGATTAAGAATGCTGTTTCTGTAATTCAAACCCGGTATAGGGCACGTGTGGCCGCTAAAAACACAGCTGCTGCTTTCCGGAGGGTACGCCTGGCTGCCGTTGTTCTCCAGTCTGCCTACAGAGGGATGCAAGCCAGGAGAGAGGCTCGCATGTTGAGATCTGTGATCAAAATTCAGTCAAGTTTCCGTGCTTATGTTGCCCGGAAGAGATTTAAAAAGTTGAGAGATGCCACAGTGAAGATTCAAGCTCTTGCAAAGATGAGGCGAGTCCGAAAGCATTACTGCGCACTGAGGGAAGCAACGCTTTATGTCCAGCGAAGGTATCGCTCTGGGAGACGTGCTCTTCAATTTAAAGAAGATTATAGGAAATTGAAGGGAGGTTGCATAAGAATTCAGGCTCTAATTCGAGGCTATCTTGTCAGGAAACAAATACAAATGTGGAGGGAGGCTGCAGTATTACTTCAGGCCTGCTACAGGATGAAAAGGGACCGGCAACGGTACTTAAGCATCTATAGTGCTGCCATTGTTATTCAACAACATTATCGTGCCTGCAAAAAGACTCGGTGTCACAGGCAAGAGTTCTTGCAAGTTAGAAAAGCAGCTGTGTGCTTACAGGCAGCCTACAGGGGTTATAAAACACGCAAAAAGCTTAAACTTGAACACAGAGCTGCTGTTAAAATTCAGACTGCTTTTAGAGCTCATGCTGCACGGGTGAAACACAAGGCAACGGTTCTGGCCTCCGTTGTGATTCAGAGGTGGTACAGAAATTATAAGGCTGGTGAGAGGCAAAGACTGAACTTCTTAATGACAAGAGCAGCAGTGCTTTCTTTACAAGCAGCTTTTCGTGGCTGGAAGGTACGGAAGCAGATTCAAAGACAGCATGTTGCTGCTACTAGGATACAGTCTACCTTCAGAAAATTCATGGCTGTGAAGAAATTCAGGCTTGTGAGCCATGCTGTGCTAACCATCCAAAGGCATTACCGAGCCAGGGTCCTAGGCCAGAGACAACGGCAAGAATACGTCCAGCTGCGTAACGCTGCGGTGCGTCTTCAGGCACTATGGAGGGGGAAAGCTGTGAGAAAAGTGATTCAGAAGAAACATCATCTTGCAACAATCATTCAGTCTTATTACAGAATGCACGTAAATCAACTAAAATACAAGAAACTGAGACAAGCCTCTTTGGTGATTCAGAAATACTACAGAGCTTACTGTATGAAAAAAACCCAGCGTGCAATTTATCTAAAAACCAAGGCAGCCGTGTTAGTCTTGCAGTCTGCTTACCGTGGGATGACTGTGAGGAAACAACTGAACAAACTAAACAAAGCTGCTACAACTATACAATCTGCCTTCAAATCTTACCTGGTCAAGAAGGAATATGAAAGACTTAGATCTGCAACTATAGCCATTCAGAGGTGTTACCGTGCAGGTATTCACGCTAAGTGTCAAAGGCAGAGATACTTGTCTTTAAAAAGAGCCACAGTCAAAGTGCAGGCGATTTACAGAGGTGTAAGAGTGAGGCGACAGGTTCGCTGTATGCACCAAGCAGCTGTTTGCATCCAAGCCGTGTTTAAGATGCATTGCATGACCGTAAAATATCAGTCAATGAGAATGGCAGCAATAAGAATTCAAAGGCAATACAGAGCATATTGTTTAGGCAAAGTACAACGCAAAAAGTACTTGGGACTAAAGAAGTCTGTTGTTATCCTCCAGGCTGCTTGCAGAGGCATGAAAGTCCGACAAGACTTAAAAACTATGCACCGGTCAGCAGCAATAATCCAGTCCTATTATCGGATGCACAAACAACAGAGGGATTTCAGAAAGTTGCTGCTTGCAACGAGGCAGATTCAGCAGTGGTTCCGTGCTTGTAAGGAGAGAGATGCACAAGTTCACAACTACACGATTATGAAAAATGCTGTACTATGCATCCAGGCTGCATTCCATGGTATGAAAACAAGAAGACTCATCAGAACCATGAATGAATCAGCTGTGATTATTCAAAGAAGGTTTAGAACTTTTCTCCAAAGAAAACGTTTTCTTTCCTTTAAGTCAGCTGCTGTTGTAATTCAGAGAAAATACAGAGCAACAAAACTAGGAAAAATTCAGCGTCAAAAATATCTCTCTCTCCTTAATGCTGCTGTTATCATACAGTCTGCTTATAGAGGTTTTGTGGTAAGAAAAAAAGTGCAGAAAATGCATCAAGCTGCTACAGTTATTCAAGCAATGTTAAGAATGCGTAAAATTTACTCTTCTTATCAAGCACTCAGGGTTGCTTCAGTAATTATACAGCAACGTTATCGAGCTTACAGGGAAGGGAAGCGTGAGAGAGAAAAGTACTTAGAACTGTGCAATTCTGTTTTAATTCTTCAAGCTGCCTACAGAGGAATGAAAACAAGATGCTTCTTGAAGAGACAGCATGAGGCAGCGCTTACAATACAGAGAAACTACCGAATGTATAGGCAGTACTGTCATTACAGAAGAGTTCAGTGGGCAGCCCAGCTAATACAGAGGACATACAGAGCCCATAGGCTCAGGAAAATTGCTGTACAGCATTACACTTCGTTAAAGAAAGCAGCAACTTGTATCCAGAGGGCTTTTCGAGACATGCGAGTGAGAAAACAGCAGCGAGAAATGCACCGTGCTGCGACTGTGGTTCAGAAAAACTTTAAAGCCTTTAGAGAACGTCAGAGATACCTCTCTCTTAAAGCAGCTACTCTTGTCTTTCAGAGAAGGTACCGAGCTTTGGCTCTGGCAAGGCAGCATGCTTTGGAATATCACTCTCTCCGCAGAGCAGCTATTCTCATCCAGGCTGTGTACAGAGGTGTCAGGGTGAGGAGGAGTCTCGAGCACATGCATTTAGCTGCCAGTACAATACAGGCAGCCTACAGAATGCTCAGGGATAGAAGGGCCTATCAGAATATGAGAAATGCAGCTATGGTTATTCAGATCTACTATCAATCCTATTTGAAAGGAAAGAACCAACGCAAGAAGTATCTGACAATGAAGAATTCTGTTCTTGTTATTCAAGCAGCATACAGAGGCATGAAGGCACGGCAGGAACTGAAAATCTTGCATGGTTCAGCAGTTGTCATACAGTCCAGCTATCGCATGTATGTACAATGTAGGTACTACAAACAGCTGTGCTGGGCTGCCACAGTCACACAGCAGAGGTTCAGAGCCAAAATGGCAAGAGAAGCTGCCATGAGAAACTATGCAGAAATAAGAAAGGCTGTCATTTGCCTTCAAGCTGCTTTTCGTGCTAGGAAAGCCAGACAGTTGTATAAAGCCAATGTTGCTGCACGGCGCATTCAATCGTTCCTACGAATGCGCGTGGAGAGGAGGCGCTTTCTTGCAAAGAAATCAGCAGCAATAATGATCCAGTCGATGTTCAGGTGCCAAAGAGCAAGGACTCTCTATACCCTGATGCGGAACTCAGCAGTTGCTGTCCAGAGGTGGTACAGATTGTGTCTCAGGGCTCGTTCACAGCGAGCAGAGTACTTGGCTCAAAGACAAGCGATAGTAGTTATTCAGTCTGCCTTCCGAGCTATGAAAGCAAGAAAAACAGCAAAGCAACTACGAGCCGCAAGAAAGATTCAGTCTTTTCTTCAGATGGCTCTGCAGCGTAGAAAATACATCCGACTCAGAGCAGCAGCTGTTACATTACAATCCTATTACTTAATGCAGAAATGTAAATCACAGTATAAGAGCTATAAAAGAGCAGCAGTTGTCCTGCAGCGGCACTACCGCTCCCACCTGACTGTGAAGCACCAGAGGGCGACTTACTTACAAACCTGCAGGAACATTATCCTTGTGCAGGCCACAGTCAGAGGATACATCGAAAGGAAGAGGTTTCACAAAATTAAAGAAAGCACAATAAAACTTCAGGTACTTTTGAATGAATAGTACTGGGTTTTGGGTGTATTTTTGTTTTCATCCGTAGGTGTTTTAAAGATTGACTGCTCTTGCAAACCACAGTTTAAAGCTGAAGTAGAATCAGTTTCTGAAGCGTACTACAGGGCAGATATATAAAGCTTACTCCCACAGTACACAGAAATAAGGTTCTTTAAGACAACTGAATTTCACCTCTGAATATTAGTGGCTTGATGAACATTTTCTTTGATGGGAATATGAATGAAAGCTGTCTTCATGTATTGCGTGAGAGGGCACTGGTAGTGGGTATAAATTGGCATAAATGGCAAAAACCACATGATTGCTACCTTCTTTAGGACTCATGTTTAGGAAGGTGTGAGTAAATCAATCATGTCAGTCCTCCTAGGTTTACTAATTGGCCCTAGATTAGTCTAACTGCCTAACTAACATTTTGAAGAGGAATTTGAGGAGGGAAATTCCCCCAAATCAAGGAAGAAAGGGAAATAAATCATCTCTCATTTGTGGCCCTGAGCAGTCTGATCTAATGGGTGGCATCCCTGTCCATGTTGGATGGGTTGGAGCTAGACCATCTTTAAAGGTCCCTTCTAACCCAAACCATTCTAGGATTCTTTGAGAATTTCTTAGGTTGGTTTACTCTCTTGTTGGGACACCACATGCTCTACTTAACTGATAGAAATCACCTCTGTGTTTTGGGGGGATTGTCAATTATTTTCTGAATGTTTAACTCGTACATCCTGAACAATATAAATACAGTTCCTTTCCTTAAACGGTAGGAAAAAAGAATGAATTTTGAAATTGGGAATATATTTACTTATATTGTTGTTGTTATAACAAGCCAGTGAGTACAGCTGTACATAGAAATATGCAAACATTCCCAGCTGTTATGATGCAAGTGAAATATTCCAAGTGTGTCTTTTTCTTTGAAGGCATCTTTCCGTGGCTTTATTCAGAGACAGAAATACCTTCAGTGCAAGTTTTCTGCTGTGTTAATACAGCAGCACTACAGAGCCCACCGGATGCGAAATATTGATCAACACAGATTCCTTCAAATGAAAAGAGCTGCCATTGCCATTCAGGTAACCATAAAAGTGGCTTTTATTGAGTGTTTGTTCGGGTTTTTTAATCTCTCTTGTATTTGTTTCTTCACGATATAGTTATTTTTGCAGATTAATATTAATGAGTGGCATTTGTGGTATTTCCCTGAATGTATTTCACTTGCTTTTGAAAACATCGTCTAGTTGGGAGAAATTAAATATTTGTAGTATTTTAGAGATAGAAATCCTAAAAGTTGTTCCTGTTCACATGATATTTTTCCTTTTAATTTTGTTCATTTCTTTAGAAGTTCTGATTTATTTTATTTTTATTTCTCTAATAGGCAGCCTACAGAGGATATAAAGCCAGGCAGTGGGTTAGCAAAATGAGAGCAGCACAAGTCATCCAAGCCTGGTTCCGAGGTTATAAGGCACGAAAGGAATACAAGTCTGTGCTCAGAGCTGCCCTTGTTATTCAGAGTCACTTCAGAACCCAACAGCTGCGGACTCGGTAATGCTGAAACTGAGAGAAATCACTCTGCTTTTCAAAGCTTTTATTATATAATTATTTAGCACTGCACTGCACTCTTTAGGTTCTCAGGCTCTGCCCCTGCAGCATCCATGTGACATGCATGAGTATAACCCTGTTGGTGCAGGTGGGGTTATTCTTTTGCACAAGATTTTCATTAAATTTAATTGTTTTTCTGGAATGGAAGCTCCTTCACAAATTTAAATTTTGCTTATTAGGCTCTAGAAAGAGTAGGCCTTGATTTTTATTTTTTTTTTTTTTTTCACTTCTCTGTGTTTTGCAAAAGGAATGTTCTGGATATTGTTAAAATTCTGGCATACAACTTGTAGGTTGAAAAGCTATTTTGTTTTAATCCACGATGGAATAGTTAAACTGATTTATGTTTATTTTGCTATGAGATCAGCCTGGTAGCTCATCTCATGAGCTGTGTCCATGCCAGTAGCAGTAGAGGATGCTGTTCAGGGATACAAGGTCCTCCCTCAGCATCCCTGCTTTTTAAACATCCTTGCCTGTTCCTGTTATTGGGCTTTTATGGACCTGTTGTATGTCAGTCTGTCCAATGCCTTTCAAACTGCTGTGTCCCTCCCCAGCCTTCTTTGGCAGCAAGTTAGGGAAATACCTCCTATGGAAAAACAGGAAGCATCTTCTGTTTAAAATCAGTCCTTCTGCCAACATTGCTGGCTATTCCCATTTTCTAGTGTTCCAAGACCTAGTTGATAACAGCTCTGCTTTTCCAATATCTATCTAAATGATTTCATAAACCATCACTGTTTTCTTACTTAAAAATGCATTTCCATGTTAGGTTTTTGAAAATGAAGTCCTGTGCACTTACCATCCAAAGAGTCTGGAGAGCGACCCGCGCTGTGCGAATGGTTCGGCAGCAGTTCCTGGCAATGAAGAGTGCTGCAGTTAAGATTCAGCTGGCATACAGGCAGTACAGGGCTAGGAGACTTCTAAGAAAGGTATATTTTCACTTGTACTCTAATGTGCCATGGTTATTTTTAAAAAAATTAATATATTTGAGTGATTTTTGTCATCAATGTGCAGAAGCATAGAAAAGGTAGGACCAGAGAGAAGATTGTTCAAATCAAAGGTCTTCAGCCTTCAAAATATTAAATGTCAGTTTTTGCTCTAAGTAGCAGGATTTATTCTTGATTTTGAGCAGTTCCCATTGTTGAATTACCCCTCTGTATGCTAATACCAAAATAAAACGCCAGATTTTCTGCTGGCTCTATTGCTTGCAAATGATTAGGCCCATATTTTTACCCCATTTAGGTAAGTGAAAAGACTGTCAAACTCTGAAGGTCCATTTTATATAAACTGGTACTGTATGAGTTTACTTGTATTTCTCATTCCATTTTTGTTCTTATGATGGAAAAAAACACCTAGAACTAAAAGTAAATGTGTATTGATCCTGACATGAATGAACAAAAGTATAATTATCGATGCATTCTTTAAAATCTTTTTCAGAAGCACCAGGCTGCATGTCTGATCCAAAATGCATATAGAGGTTTCAAGGCAAGAAGGAAATTTGTTCAACAAAAAGCTGCTGCTGTAATTATCCAGAAACATCTGCGGGCTTGGCAGGAAGGCAGGCTTCAATTTAAGAAATACAATGTGACTAGAAGAGCTGTCATTAAACTGCAAGCACTTATCCGGGGTTATTTAGTCAGGAAAAAGGTTGGTATAATTCAAATTAAAACTATGCTTTGGATGTAAGATATCTCTGGAGCTGTTTTACCATTAATTCTGACTGGCAAGGAGAGAAAAAGTTTGATTTCTTGGTGTTGAAGTCAAGTTCTTCTTGTCTGCCTTGAGTATTCAGCAGGTCAGAATAGATCAAACACAGCTTGAGCCTTTTCTTACAATCCTTTTAGAACTGAAGTAGGTTTTCACTGCTGGATGTTGTTTTAGCTTCTGAGATCTTTGTGGCTTGCCTATAGCTGATAGTTCTGCACACATTGGCTGACAATGAAATTGTTCTCTGCTATGTGTTGATGTTGTTGCTTACAATCACTTCTGTGTTATCCTTTAGATTAGAGACCTAGTACTGCAGAGAGGTAGCTTCCTTAATTCTGAGATGATTTTCTAGTAGTATATTGCTGTGTGCTATGTTCTTTGTGTGGACATCCAGCCACCTCAGAGTATGAAAATTAATGATGTTCCTTGTTTTGTTTTCCTTCTACAGATTTCAGACCAGAAACAAAAGAAGAGACTTCTTTATTTTACAGCAGCTGCATATCATCATATCTCTGCAATTAAAATTCAAAGGGCCTACAGGGTTCACCTCACCTTAAAACTTGCACAAACCCAGATCTCATCTGTTCTTATAATACAGGTTGGTCTGATTAAGGCTGCATGATTTTATGTAACAGTCTAATTTGTTTTCTGTGAGCTAAGACAATGTAGTTCCTTCACATGCTAAAATAAAGGTAAATTATGAGTTCTATTATTTATTAAGTAATGCTGCTTATACTCAGCTAAGAGAGCTTTGGCAGCTTAAGCATTTTAAAGCTGAGGATGGATGGGAAAGTTTGTTTCCTTCAGACCCTCAAGCTTGCTAAAGGAATCTGAGTGCTGTCTTAGCCTATTTCTTTACATCCTACTGGAGGTAGAAAAGATCAGACACAACTAAAAACCTCTTAAGGTTTGTAAAATGTAGAGCATCTTCTTACATGAACAATCCCTTGGGATACTGTGATTTATTTGGTTGGATGTTTCTGATCTTCCAGTGGTACCAGAGCCTGTGTAGGTCACAGCATTTTAATATAACCAGGTTTTACTTATCTAAAAACAAGATCAAATATCAGGTTTGCAGCACTACCAAACTGTAAAAATTATTTTCAGGCCTCCAGACTGACCACTGGCTTAGTTCCAGTATGGGAGGTCAGCGCTGGGTAAATGGAGAGGCTGAAATGGGAGTCCTGAAATAGCTGTTCTCTGGTCAAGGATGTCATGGCAAACTTTGCCCTACTACTTCTCCATATGTACAAATTGTTATTTCTCCCCATAAGTTAGATTTTCCCTTTAAGGCAAAAGAGAATGGATGGAAAAGGGGTTTTTTGCTCTGATTTGGCACACAGTACCCAGTCTCCCTTCTTGATTTATAGAGGGGAAGAAACAGAGCTGGGAAATGAGAAAAGTGGAGTGGTGGTTCTTAAAAGCCAGCCAAGAGAAATAAAACTCCTAGGACATAGTAATGCTGAACACAAGTATAAACTGGGGGAGTTACATATTTTATCTTTTGGTCAGCCCCGAAGTGGTCAGACAGTTGGTCTGGATGATCAATGTGGGTCTCTTCCAACTGAAAACTATTCTATCTATCCCCTCCTCTACCCTTCCTTCTCTACCCTTCTCTCCTCAGAATGCTTCCCTAGTCTCTCATAGTTAAGATTTCATTCTACAGTCTTGCATTTCAGCTACCCGAGACCAGTCAGAATCATGGAGATTATATATGACTGATGATGTTTATTGTGCCTGTATCTGTCAAAGCTCATGTTAAAACACTCAGTTTTTATCAGTGCTCATTTAGGGTGGGAAAAGGGAATTTAGGGGAAGAGTTTTAAATAAACAAGAAGGTACTTTCATTTTAAACAGAGATGGTTCAGAGCAAAACTGCAACGAAAGAGATTTTTAAGAGATTATCAAAGGCTCATTCGACTACAATGTGTGGTTCGAGGCTGGCTGAATCACAGGAGTGAGGCAGCAACCATAATCCAGAGAAATGTGCGGAGATTCCTCGCCTGCAGGCGCAGGAGGAAATTTGCAATGGGGATAATTAAATTTCAGGTAAATACCTCTTGTAAGAAAATATTTGGGTTTGTTTGTTTATTTTTGCTATCTGTATTTTTTTCTTATGGGTTTCTGGGGAGAGGAAAGATGTTTACTTTGGTGGATGCATTTATCAGTGAAATTGCAAGCCAAGTCAGCTTTGGTTTAGGCATGAAAGCTGAAGGCAAACAGGTAATGAAGGAATATTAAGCAGATACTGCTTCAGGTGACTTAGGTGGGAGTGTGTGTGGACTGGATAGGCATGGATTTTTTTTTTTGCCTTTTGTCTTGGAAGTCCAGCATATGAAAGAATAACACTGAATGTTAATTACTTAAAATTGAACACCCAAGGTCATTCAATACTTTGCAGGCTTGTGTAAAACTGATTTGGAATGGTGATGGAAGTTCTGTTGTCTTGTCTCCCCTTTACAACTTTTTCTCTTTGTGGAATTCCTTTTCTGTAGGCATTGTGGAGAGGATATTCTTGGAGAAAGATGACTGACACAGCAAAAACCAGAGCTTTAAGACGCAGTTTAGAAAAGGCCAATGAAAAGAGCAGAGAAGAAAACAAACTGGGCAACAGAACTGCGATTGCAATTGAACACCTTCTAAAATACAAACATCTCTCCTACATTCTTGCAGCACTAAAGCATCTTGGTCAGTATTTTGTTTTATTATAACTGATGGATTTTCAGAATGATAAAAACTGGATTTTTTTCAGCTGAGAAGAGTTCATGATGATGTTTAGGCTTTCTGCATGACTGTAAAATGTGAACGTTAGAGGGTAGAATGGAGGGTTTTCCAGACTAATATCAGATTATTGATTTAAGAACCAATATTTAAATGCTTATGTAGAGAAAGGAAATCCTGTATGATTGCTCTAATTTCCTGTCAGTCCTAGTAATGTTATACCTTACATAAGTTTGCTCTCATTTTTACTGTCAGTAGATATTCTCTGTGGATTATTTTTGTCTACATAATTTTTAGTCTAAAATATTAAAACTATTGCTTTAGAAATGCTTCAATCAATAATTGCAGTTTTTGCTTTGCACTTCTACTTAAAAATAGAGAATATCCTGGTTTGCAGTTATTTTACTTGAACTTCAGAGTATTCTTTACTCAATTTATTTTTCATTAATTGTTTTAGAGGTGGCTACCAGGCTGTCCCCACTGTGTTGTGAAAATATGGCCCAGAGCAGAGCAATCT
The DNA here is from genome assembly GCA_013398115.1 of Falcunculus frontatus. Taxonomy (NCBI): domain Eukaryota; kingdom Metazoa; phylum Chordata; class Aves; order Passeriformes; genus Falcunculus; species Falcunculus frontatus. The sequence goes on along the minus strand of VZRV01006376.1, from coordinate 1,150,570 downwards.
TCAGTATTTTCGTTCTGATTCGAAGTTGCAACCGGAGTGTTCCATGCATGGATGTGATCAGATACTCAGTTCAGGTTCTACTCAATGTTTCAAAGGTAACTTGAATATTTTCTTTTGCAGGTTTATAAGCAGTAGGCTACTTTATTGTAGCACTTGTTTATCCACAAAAATTCTGAATAAATCTGGAACAACAGAAGTAGTAGTTTTGCATAAAAACAGTTTTTGAAACCAGTTATTTATTTACCTTGTAGTACTTATGAGGGGATTTTTTTGCAAAAAGAATTATTTCATGGCCTTAAGGCATTGCAAGGTATCACAGGTATTTTTAACTTTCTCTGAACTAATTCTAATTTATTTTTTTATTTTAAACATAAAATCAGATTCTATGTGTTTCTAAAAAAGGGAGGAAGCACAAAAGGCACCTTTTTATAATCTGCTACAATTGTGTTAATACAGAAGCGATTTGTATTGCTTGGATACCAGTTCAGCTACAGATTTATTCTGGAGAAGAATATGGACTTTGCCTTTTCCTCTAACCTCTAAATATTAACCTGTACAAGAAAGATATTTTAAAGATTTGTCTGTATAAACTCTCTTGTCTCTTTCTTGTTTAACAGTATGAAAGAACTACTCAAGCAGTTTATGAAGCAGAAAATTCTGTAGATACTTTACTAGACCTACTGCAAATGTACAGAGGCAAAGCTGGGGACAAAGTTTCAGAGAAAGGAGGAAGCATTTTCACAAAGACCTGTTGTTTGCTGGCCATCCTTTCAAAGGACTCAAAAAGAGCTTTGGTAAGACCTAAATGTTTTGGGTTTAATGGTTTAATTAACCATACTTCTCTTGCATGTTTTGGTGGTGTTTGTAATTTTTTTTTCTCTCCCTCCCAACCATACCTGTTATGGCTGTAATATTAATTATGACTAAACTCTGGTTTAAAAAATACGCATTTCCAAGATGGTGAACACACTTTTTCTCAATTTAAGCTGCTTTTGAACTTGCAGTATTGACTGTGTGCTGTTTCCACCTTTCCTCAGGAAATCCGAGGCATGCCAAGAACTGTTTCTTGCATCCAGAGCCTCTATAAACTCACAGCTCGGAAACACAGGATGGATGCAGAGAGAACACTTGTGAAGCAGAAAACAAACACTGCCTTAGGTGGGAGTTCCTCTATTCCAGTAACTCCTCTGAGAATAAAAGCAGTTTCAAGGTAAGTACTTAAAAATCAGTCTTCTATTTCTGCTGTGACATTGAAATATTTTAATGCAAGCCACTAATCTTTCCATAGGATTAAACCAGACTGGGTCTTGAGGAAAGACAACATGCAAGAAGTTGTGGATCCCCTGCAAGCAATTGTGATGGTGATGGACACACTTGGTATTGCCTGCTACTGAAATGTAAATGATGTATAGGAAGATGTATTTGTACAGTATGTATGTAGGAGATGGATAAATGATTGGAAAAAAAGCAAATAAGTGTTAAACTACCGTTGAAAATGGTTTTTTTCAGATTACAGTTAACATTTTGGTAACTTTTTATTGTATACAGTTTTGAAGCCCTATTTTGTACTGCTGCCAAAACCAATTGTACAATAAAATCAATTCACTGGATTTTACTGGAAATTTCACTGGTGCAGTAATGTATTGTTGTCACACAACTGTGACTATTACAAACAGCATGGGATTCTTCACTCTGATTCGATATTGTAGAACTCTATTAAAAGCAGTTGTTTATGGGGGACAGTAATGTCTGATCTAGAGATGTGTTGTCTGATCTAGAAAGGGAGGCTTAGGCTGTGGATTTCAAAATTGGCTGGTTTTGGGGAGCTTGAGTCTACTTTCTAGTAATGTCTTGAGAGATCATGTATGACAGCAAGAAAAAAAATTGTAACTCCTCCGTTTTTTACGCATTTCAAGATAGTGATGGAACAACAGGATGTTGTAAGAGTGAATTTAGAAATTCTGCCCTGACATTTTAAGGGAGGTGATCTGAGAGTTTCTTCTATCAAGTGAGCAATACATACAAGCATGCATCTCCTCTGGTTGAATAGATTGTGTTCATTACAGCATCCCTTTTCATTCTGTTCTCTTCTGCATTCTCAGAATTGTGTTTTCTTAGAGAAAGGCCAAAAAAATGCAAACTGTAAAATTATACCCTCCCACTCCTGAAGTTAAGCGTTATACCTTTAATAATGCTAAATCAACTGGTAGCCATTAGTCAGTCAGGTGACTGTAAATGAGGTTCATGGGGGTTTTGGTTTTGTTTAAAAAAATACTTGAAAGAGGCTTGCTGTGTTCAACACAACTCAGACAGATGACAATAGTGGCTATGTTGTTCATGTAAGAAACTCCAAAATCATGAATATCTATAGCATGTAGCTGCCTGGTTTACTCTGAGGGTAGGCTGGAGGATAGGGGAATTACTCTGATTTCAGCCAAGGTAAATAATCTGATAACAGAATGCCCTTTAAACTTGGCACTCAGGAGGTTGTGAGGGGAACAGTGATCAGCAAGTTTAAGGTGTTCCATAAGCTTGTTGCCTGATTTCACTGTAAAATGATAAATTACTGATGGTAAAGTGTGTCAAATGGAAGTAGAATCCTGCCAGTCTCTGCTAACGTATTTGGAGAACTAAAATAAATGAAAATAGTTTTTGCAGTGAATCAACTTGTTACAAAATACTATAGACATCAAAGCATTTGTTGAATACCTTTGAGAATTCAGTTAATTATTTACAAAAGTAATACTTAGGGAGTTTTCACAGGTTGTGGGAACTGTAGATGGAGACAGTAACAAAGATGACATTTAAAATCTGTTTTTTCTTCCTACTTTTGGTGTTTTCAGGGAAACTCTTTGCAGAAGGTAAATACAATTAATTCTTTTGTAGATGGAATCTAGAATATGCAGTCTTGGTAACTTAAGGGCAATGTCTTTCATCTCTTTACTGAGTAAACACTGCTTTTTAAATTTAAATACAATTCTGTTGTGACATGGCTGATGATCACGATTCAGCTGTAGCTGATTCCTGTCTAAGTCTCAAAGCTGTAATATTGAAGTGTTCAGACTTTAGTTCAAAAGAAATTTCTTTTGAAATGTCTTTGAGCTGTTTTGAGGCACTTGCACAAATTGAATTTTATACTATTAAAACTTTTTATATATTGAAGTGTCTTGGGGATTGAAATGTTTTCAGTTTGTTACAAAGCAAAATAGTGGAAGTTAAATGGAACCTGCAGAAGCTAATCTGGGGTGGTCCTGCATTTTCTATCCCTCTTTTCAGCATTGATTTCTTCTTCTGTTTGTTGTTTTGGGGTTGGTTGGTTGGTTGGTTGGTTTTGTTATTTTGAGGTTTTTTCAAGTAACTTAATGTCATATTCAGCTCTACTCTTTTTAAAGGTATTCTCCTATTACTAGGGGGTTCTGTTGTGGTTTTTTAAATTGCCGTTCTGGTTGTTTTTTCCTTAATCTCCCTTTCTTCTTTCTTTTATGTTGACTGTTCTTAAATTCCCTTTTTAAGTCTAACTCATATATTGCCTCCTGGCAGTTTGTCCTACTTTTCTGGTAACATTTTCTGAATTGAGGAGCTGAGGCACAGCTGATCCTGATACTTGTCACTGAATTTTACAGTAGGCATTGGTGTGTTCATGCAGCAAAGGGTGCTCATGCTTCTGGGCAAAATAGAGTTAAATAAAGGTGTCCTGCATCACTTTTGCCCAGCTCACATTAGGAGGTTTTATTCTACAGCTGATATTCTTGTGAACCTTAAGAGCAAAAGCTGATGAAATTGTAGTATGTCTTCATTTCAGCAGGTCTTAAAAGGCCCTTCATGTCTGTAAGTATTCAGAATTTTGTTCTTGTTTGAAAGCCTGAATCAGTCAAGCTGATATTAAATAAATTCATGCAAAAACATTCATATCTGGGCTGAAATTTTTAGTGGGAAATATATTTATCTTTTTTCAGATACACCTTGTGATTTGCCACATATAGAAAATGGAAACCTTGCCCAGTACTATTACAGTTTCAAAAGATACTATTTCCCTATGCACAAAGGAAAAAAACTCTCCTATTCTTGTGTGGTTGGTTACACTACTGAAACTGGGACTCAAAATGGAAGAATAACTTGTACAGCAAAAGGATGGTCTCCAGTTCCACAATGCTACAGTGAGTTAACTTTATTCATCTCCTCATTGCTTCCAGCAGGAAGGTTTCCTAGCTGGTTTTCCTGGGACATATAGGAAAAGAAACTGCATAACGGAAGGGATAAAATGTACAGGGTGCAATCAATTATTTATATTGAGACTACATAGGTTTATATATGGAATATTTTTACAATAATACATCTGCTATGGGCTCTTAACCATTTATGCTTTTTATAAGAACATAAGAAAGTTGCCCAGTTTTCTTAGTCTGGGAAAACTGTTAGTTTTCCCTTAGATGTATATCTTCTCCAGTCTCCCTAGCTCTAGATTCCTTGGCCGTATTCCATGTTGCTACTGGTGGCTTGATGTATTTTTTGATGATTGAAGCAGAGTTTCTTCAATAGGTCAAGAAAATAAGATTAGATCAGTATAGCTACAAACCCCTTCTTTTGCTTCCTAGAGAACGAATAATTTCATTCTTTCTTTCTAACCAAGCTGTCTTCTTTCTTTCAGGAAAATGCAACAAGCCTCTTTTGGAAAATGGCTCTTTTTCCAGTACAGAAATGGACTTCAAAATCCATGAAAAATTGCAATACAAATGTAATCCGGGCTACCACACGCCGAGTGGTGGTACTGAAGATACAGTGCAGTGTCAGCCACAAGGATGGTCCTTCCAGCCAAGCTGTACTAAAAAACTTGGTAGCATTCTGTGTTTTTCTCTTTTTTAATCTATTGCAGATGTATTTAATTACACTGTCCTTGGTGTACCTATGACAGTTCTCTTAAAAAACTGCCTATTTGAGTACTCTTAAAGCAGGGTCTCAGATGTTCCTCTGGGGAAGAACTCGTCAGGTTTCACGTGCTGCTGGTTTTGTGCATTTGTATAGATGCAATTACATGTAAAATGAATCAGTAGAGATGAAATCACACTGTTTCAAATAAATCTATTGCCATACAAACTTTCTGTTCCAAATGATGAGCGGAAAACTTGTGCCAGCAACTGCATTTGTAATTACTCGTTATTCACCAAGATTTTGCTTGGATTATGTCCACTTTTAAGGTGTATCTAAGGAAAACTTTGGACTACTCACAACAAAAAGAGCAATTAACAATCATGCCTGTGCTTTATTTCTTTGAGAGTCGTGTCAGGTGCCCGAGTTACGCCATGGCAGCTACTCCAGGGCCGTGCAGGAGGTGCGGCTGAACGGGACGCTGCGGTACTCGTGTGAGGAGGGATATCGCACCGCGGCAGGGAACGTCTCTGAGGCAGCGCTGTGCCTCGCACACGGCTGGGCCCTCACCCCCAGCTGCACCAGTACGTCATTCTCTCTGAAAACTGATTTATTCTACGCATAAAAATCAGCAAAGAGGCTTCTTTCATCAGGTGGTGGGGCGAGCCTTCCTCAATTGGTTTTCACCGCTGTGTTTTCTTCCCAGGAATAACTTGCTCCTCTCTGAGTGAAGTAGCTCATGGAGATTTTCATCCTGCGAAGAAAATCTATGAAGAAGGAGATGTAGTTCACTTTTTCTGTGACAAACATTATTCTGTCACTGGATTTGACTTAATTCAGTGTTATGATTTTGGGTGGTATCCAGACCCTCCAGTGTGTGAAGGTACCCTGTTTTTATAGTTTTACCGTGTCATATTCTCAGAGAAAAGCTCACATCTTCTTTCAAGAAATGCTTTATGAATACAAAATAAAAATACAGAGTTTGTACCAGTTTGTAGCCTAAATCTAAACTGAGTGTTAGCCAAAGGGCAGGGAGCCAAGGTAGCATGGAGGGAGGTGATGGTAATTGGAACTACATTTCAGTGAACTCTAACAACAGAGCAGATACTGTCTCTTGCTGTTGTTTCTCTGTTATATCATGGAGAAGCAGGAATCAACAGTTACAGGGAATTGTTTAGACCCTGAAGCTCAATCACCTGTGTTCAGAATACATGAAGGTTTAACCAGGCCTGCTCAGATGTACCTCTTGAGAGGCATTAAAAACAAAATTTGTGACAAGGTCCTCCTTAGCTTTTGGTACTTTTCAGAGCTGTACAGCCTCCCCAAACCTTACTTGTTTTGAACAGAATAAATTGAAAGGTTTTCCTGAGGACAGAAACACACCTTTAGCAGTTGCTATCACTTCCCCAGTCACTGGGGGATAATGAAGAGTCTCAGTAAAGAAAGTTCAAAAAGAATGAAAGGTGAAGCAGTTGAGATACAGAATAGAGCAGAAAGCAGCACAAACCAACCTTTAGTACAGCTTAGACTCCAGCCCTGTGTTGATTCTCATGACACAGCAGGAACTTTTCTTGAGTGAGTGCAGAGAAGGTGGAGATCCTCAGGAGGATGAAAACAAGGCCTAAATCTACTTTTGAGGATACAGTAATCACAAACTTAATTTGGAGATAGGAAATGGGCTATGATTATAGCTCCTTCTGTAGCATTAAAATTAATACATAATCTGCTTTAAATATTATATGAATGGAGGGTATGGGAAATCTATTTCCTGGAGTCCTGTAAAGAACATTTTATTAAGTCTCTGTGGAGAAATTACAGATTTGTTTATAGCAGTACAATAACATAGTATTTCTATTTTTATACTTGTTGAATGCAAAATCACTTGTTTGTTCGGGTCTCCCATTTTATTAAGAAAATTGAGAAAATTTTTTTAAGATGTTGCTCTGGATTAGCCAAAAAAACCTTTTGAGTGATAGGCTTGCATTGTGTACGGTGAGCTTAATTGTGTACGTGGTTTTGGTAAGAGAGAAAACAATACGCAATTTTTTTATTTTCAGATGTAAAAAATAAATGTCCTCCACCACCACTCCCTCATGGCCATAGCAACACAGCCAGAAGAATGTATCATAATGGAGACAAAGTTCGTGTGCAGTGTACCTTGGGAAGGAGAGGATCTGAGGAAATCCGGTGTGAAGGAGGAAAATGGACATCACCCTCTATCTGTTTTGGTGAGTACTTCTGTGAAGGCTGAACTGAAATGATTCTTCAAACCTTGCCTTAATTTTCTGGAGAGCCTCAGTTTCTATATCTGCAAAACTGTTTGCCTTCCTCTGTTAAAAGGCTTGAGAGGCAAAGTGCTGCATATTTTGCAGGCAATCCATGATTCCCAGATTAAAAAGAAGGATGAGCTAGGTGAATTGAGCTGCCACCTGTGACATCTTCCCTGGAAAACTGGGATTATTACATTTTACAGTGCATCATGTCTGTCTGTTGTAGTACTTTAAAATGAGCTGTTTCTGAGAAAACCGGTTCTGAGTCTCTGCTATGGTTACAGGAACTGTGGATAAACAGGAATCTGAGGCACCACCACCACTCGAGGCAGATGCAGAAATAAAGGCAAGCCAAACGCGTCACAGTGAAGACACGAGTAGGTGAACATTGCTCTTCTATTTAAAAGGGACTCTCCAATCCAAATACAGGCATTTTATGACTACTTTTATTCTTTTGCTACAGGACAGTTCCTTATTCCTGAAAATGCTTGCATGTGCTACAGATGTCAATGTAGCCAATGAATGAAAGACCAGTGTTGATATTTCTAACTTACACCAATAAGCCTGCTCTGTATTTTAAATTTTATTTCGGAGCATTTACTTTCAGTCATTCTGTACCCTTTAATATTATTTGAACATGCAAATTCATGTATTTTGTTCCTTTGATTAATAGTTCCAGTGAGGTTTCTTTTCTTTATTTTGAACCACACATGGGTGAAACATTTCAACTGACAAATAAGATGGTCTTGTCACATAAAAAGAACTAATCTGTGTTCAGTGTAAACCAGCAAGAGTCAAAAGTAGACATAGATGTAAAGTGTAGAGGGAAATAAAATGCATGTCTGCAATTTAGTAAGGCAAGTGTAGAGTTTCTGAGAATGAAATTTGGAAAAGGAATTAGATTGGTTTAGATTTTATTTATATGCAAATTTTTTTTGCTCAGTCTAGTATTGGTCTAATACTTTCACCAGTGTTAACATTGTTGTAATCTATTCAAGATCTAATTGCCTGTTTCTCTATCTCATATCAGAAATGCAGCAAGACTGTGCCCCTCCACCTGTGATTAAGAATGGTGGTGTCCTGGGCCCATTACTGGCAAGTTACAAGAATGGTTCCTCAGTAGAATATGCCTGTCAGCATTTCCACTTTTTGGATGGGCCCAGTACTGTTTACTGTGACCACGGAAACTGGACAGGACAACCAACCTGCTTAGGTGAGTCCTGGGAGAAAAGAGGGTTTTGTCATATGTCATATAGAAAGGGAAAATTGGAAAGAACCTCTGAATAATCTTTTCCTTGTCATCTTTTCTCTTTTATTGGAGTTAACAAAGATTCCAGAAATATGAGGATGAACCAAAATTAAATTTTTAGCAGGCCTCTCCTGCTGGGTGTCCTCCGGCCTGTCATTAAAACCACCCAATTAAAAAGACTCCTCTCTTTCCTGAGTGAGCTATTCTTGGATATAACTGTCCCTGCTTCCTGGGAGGATTCTCCAATTTCATTCCTCCATATTGTCCACTCAGTTAATTTCTTCCTGTTTTTCAATAGATGATTAGAAGGAATGGTGTGGCCCTTCCCAAAATAGATTTTAGATACAATTAACAGAGTTAGCAATGACTTTTTGGACTTTTGTTTTTAAACTTTCAGCCTTTTTTTGTTTTTTTTTTAGTTATGTGTCTTTATATCTGTTGCTTCATCCTGACCTGGACTTCTTAATTTTTCTGTGCTGCTCTTATGTATGCTGCTCAAAACAATGTATAGAACTCCCATTAGACAATTACCAATGCTAGCAGGAATACAAACAAGAGTTGTTTGTTTACCTTCCTTCCTTCCTTTAATGAAATAATTCAATTTTACTAACATCCTTTGTTAAATTGGCTCACCTTTAAGTTCTTAATCTATCCTGAAAATGAAAATAAACAACCAGTTCAGTTTTAATTGCTTATTTCTAAATGAACAAAAGTTACCTCATCTAGACGGAAAGGTCCGGGTCAGCATTTTTGGATCTGAATACTCAAAATTAACAAATGCTGTGAAATAAAGAAATCTCATTTCCTGTGAGCATTATTTGTCTCCTAAGTATCCAAATAAGCCCATTGTACTTCGCATGTTTTCTGAGATTTCTTTTCAACGCTCGCCTAATCAGAGCAGAAGGCGCACATGCTGATGTTATCTTCAGGAAAATTCCATGTGAATTTGGTGTTACACTGCTGTCACCAGACTGCCAATAAATGAGTTCTCCTTGCCTTTCCCTCATCAAAGCATCAATAAGGGCCTTTATCAGCCAATGACTCTAGTGGAACTTGTAGAAATTCAATTTGTAGGTGACCCTCTGTCAGGCTTTATTGAGGTTGAACAGGGGTTTCAGAAGTTAACAAGGTTAATCATCTAATGGAAAGCTAGACTCCCTGATGTGATCCTGGCACTGGCTTTGGAGAACCCTGTCAGAAAACATCCATTCCTTTTGCATGTGTTTGGTTTTTGTTGTTACTTCAGACCATTTCTTTCCATTTGCATTTTTTTATGCATTTATAGTTCTTTGTCTTGCAAGATTCAGAAGCATTTTAGAACTATTGACATGGGGTTCTCTTTCTTCACTCCTACAAAAGGGAGCTAAGAAATCAGTTCAGTGGCTTTTTATTAAAATACGCTTTTATTTCCTAGAACCATGTACTCTTAATGTAACTGATATGGACAGCAACAACGTAACACTGAAATGGAGACGGGAAGAATTAATTTTTCTCCATGGAGATCTCGTAGAGTTTGAATGTAAGCAGGGATATGATTTTCTCCAGATTGCCATTCCATCTCCTGGGAGAACACAGTGTGACCATGGCAGACTGAAATATCCAAAATGTGTTATTCAAGGTAAAACAATAATTTTTTTTATTGCCTTTTTAATTAATCAGATGTATTTAGAAATTATTTGCTTTGCTTTCAGTGTGGGCCTGGAGTCTGTTGTAAATATTCAGTTCTCAGGCTTCGACAATACAAATGCACAAGGCAACTCTACTGTTTAATATATCCAAGCATGGAAAAGTGATACACCTTCCTTTGATGGGCAAGGCTGGAGAAAGGAGGGGGAAGCTCCTCTCCAAGCCCAGGAAACTGAAAGCTCTGTAGAAAGAGAGCTGTAAAAAGAAAACCTTCATGTTCATTTAATTTATGATAAAGCTGTCACTTTGTTAGTTTCTTATGCTGAATGTTTCTGAAATGTTTTTATTGTTATTGCAGCTGCTACAGAAAAATGTGGTTCTCCACCATCCATTCCAAATGGAGCTCTTCCTCTCCCAGCACTGCCCCAGTATGACAGTGGTTCTTCAGTTCAGTATATTTGCTCTGACTATCATTTTTTGCAAGGCTCTGAGAGAATCTACTGCTCTGAAGGACAGTGGACTTCGCCACCAGTTTGTATAGGTAGGTGTAATAAATAAGATAAATAAGCACTTGTTTCTCTATAAGATTCATAGCCTCCAGGAACAGCCTGGAAGTGACCTGTAAGGGCCATCTAGTCCAACCCCCTGCAATGAGCAGGGTTGCTCAGATCCCTGTTCAGCCTGACCTTGGATGTTCCCAGGAATGGGGCAACCACTGCCTTTCTGGGAAAACTGTTCCAGTGTTTTACCACTCTCACTGGTGGTAATGTCTTCCTTATGTCTAGGCTGAATCTACCCCCTGTTAGTTTAAAACCATAACCCCCTGTCCTACTGCTCCAGGCCCTACTAAAACATCTGTCTTCATCTTTCTTATAAGCCCTAGGTTCTGGAAGGGTTCAATGAGGTCTCCCTGGATCCTTCTTTTCTCCAGGCTGAACAACCCCAATTCTCTCCACAGATACTTAAAATTTATAAGTTGAGTATTGTCAGCTAGAACTTTTAGATCTCAGTTTCAGTTTCTTCAGTGACAGATGAAAGTTTTAATAAAAGCAAGTTAAGCCCATCTGGTGTTTTTTAAATTTCCTTAACTATGATATGCCTGCAGTATAATAAGACAATGGGAAGTAATTTGCTGTTTAAGGTAACCTGGTCAAAATATTCTGTTCCAAAAAGAATCAATGTATTAGCACTGATCAAGTCTCTCTTTTTTAGAGCCATGTACTTTGTCAAAAACTGAAATGGAGAAAAATAATGTGCTGCTGCAAGCATTCTATGCAGATCAAGTTTACTTTTACCATGGAGACTATGTTGGATTTTACTGTAAACAGAACCATTTTGGAGCAGAATCTGGCACAACTTTATTTCAAGTACAGTGTAAGAGAGGACAGCTGGCATATCCAAGGTGTGTTGAAAGAGGTCAACAAGTACAGACTTGATGAAAGCCTGTAGGAAAGGTATGTACCTATTCTTTATCTCCTAGTAACGGGTGAATTAGGGTGGCCTCATGTTCTCCAGGTCACTCCACTCAGCTTTGGGAAATGAGTGCTGGATCTGAGCTGGAGGGGGACAGAAGGGAAAGGCCTTTGTGGGATGAGGACAAGCAGTGCAGCACAGGGATGCAATATTGGCATACACATGGAAAAATCTGAAGGAAGGAGTTGTACAGCTTAACAGCACTCATGTCCCCCTTCACAGGTAAGGAGCCTCTAAAGGACAAAGCTACAGGAACAATATAAAACAGCAAGTATAAAAAAAAGTTTTTAAGGGATCTGTAAAACTACTTAAGAGTAGACAAATTTACTGAGTAGTTAATTATTATTCTTAAAATTATTTTAAGAATATTAATATCCAAGTACTTTGTATGATTTCCTATGACACTTAAATATTGGTACTCTTAAGGTTCTGCCTATGAACATGTGTGACTACAGCAATGAAGAAAATCCAGGAATATGGACAGTGTTTGCCTTGCATCCATTTTAGTCTGTTTTAATAAAAAAGCCACTGTAAGGGTGTCCTCTGTCTTTTATGTCTAAACTCATCTGTCTATGAAATCATAGCATGTATGGTGCTATGTATGGGTTTCCAAGGCTTTTGTAAGAGTTACATGAATGAATAAAACAGACAAAGAAATGAAAGCATTCAGGAATAGAGAAATTCTGCTTATTTGATCAAAACCCAGCCAACCAATAGGCAGAAAAAAGGGTTGATAAAAATACACAGCATACATAACAGCAATACCTTTCTTCTTACAGAGCAAACTGGGTGAAACGGAGCAAAAGGGATTAAAAGGCCCTTGCTGGAACAGCTGTTGGAAGTAGAATTCATTTACCCCCATCACTTCCTCTGGATGTACACACAACACGGGCTGTGTGGCTGTGAGCACAGGACAGGATGAGGGGGATTGCAGACATGAAGGCAGCATCTTGTTGACGAACTTTGAGGCAAAGAATACCTCGAATACTTGAGCTTCATGTGGGGCTGCTGCCACTAAATCACCTACCTGTTTTAGGGACATGCCATGTTTTCTTATTAATTGTTTTAATCCTAGTGTAGTAATAGAACACCTTCTTGTGACCCTTGATGTCCCCCTTGCAAGTGCCACTCTGACCTTCAGTTTTTCTAACATTATCCATACATGCCACATCAATGCCATGGACAGCTCACCTTGGAGCCTGTTTTTGCCTCAATCCCCTGTACACTGATATCTTTTCTGCTTCAGAGATCTCTGTGAAGTCTCTGATTAGATGAGCCAGTCCAGGTAGATGTGTTGTTCCTCCTGAAGATGAGAACTGAATAATCTTGTGCTTGCAGGATCCTGTGCTTCAAGACCTATAAGCTTTTCTGGATTCCTGTGACTCCCAAGCAATCCCATTTTACTCTTTTCCTAAGTAAGTCAAAATCTGCTCTCCTAAGGTGCATGATTTGTACTCTGGTACTTGCTTTTCTCCCTCCCTTCTGAATCATGAACTGCATTAGTGCATGGTTACCACAACCGGGCTGCCACTGATTTCCACAGGCACTTCCTCCTTGTTTGTGCCCATCCAAGGCCTGGACCAGGAAGTAGTTCCCATCTTCACCTCGAAACCCGAGTTATTTGCACCCCAACATCTTGCCCTTGCAGGAAACATCTGGCTCAAGTCCCCCAGAAGAACTGGTTCTGGCTGGAGACTTCTTTGAGTTGTTCAAAGGAGACTCCACTTACTTGCTCTTTCTGCTCAGGCACTCAGGACACTCACCCCAGGCTCATTTTCCAAGCAAGTGGAAGAAGGTAGGAATAGACAAGGCCAAACACGCTCTGTCTGCTGATGATCAAATTAGCTGTCAGCTTTAATTCTTGTCTCAGTATGGCACCAAAGCCAGCCTGTTTGTAGGATACAATTGTTAATAAAGTAACAGTGAGATCAGTATAGAATGGATAAAATGCAAGCACTACCCTTTGGCTGGATAAAATGTAAATACATTTACAAAACTAGATCTAATGTGGAAAATATGCAAACATAATCATCCCATAATAAAAACAAATTCCAAGAGAGAACATTGGCTAAGCTGTAAACAAAGCACAGCAAAATGGGAAACACCAGGAAAAGTTGAGCTCAAATCACTGGCTTGGTGGTTGAGGGCTCTTTCATCTCCTCATGCCATTTCCATTTACCCAAATCACGATTCTGTGTAAAGAGAAAAAAAGGGGAAAGGCATGAATACCAATCCTGACACATCACAGGGGCTCCTCAGAGCAGCAGGCAGGCAATTTCAGAACTGCCTCCTACAACCCCTGCCCTATGTCTTTGGCAGCAAGCACTTACATTCACACTCAGGATATGTAATCTCTCCATCCACGCACTGCGCTCTAAATGCCTCCCGGCGGGAAACCGGCCGGTACCTGCTCTTGCACTGAAAGACAACAGGATCCCCAGCGTTAAAGTAATGGTTCGAGTGGCTGGATGACTGCAACTGAATATTGTTCATTTCCATAGTGTTCCTATCCAGGACACAGTTCCCTGCAAAAAAATACTTCTGTTATTTGCCTGTAGATCTCACACTGGACAACTGATGCTCTGTTGGCACCCCTGGGTGCCCCAAGTGCCCTTTCCCCAGCAGTCTCCCCAGCTCAGGTGTGCTGGGCCATGACTTCTTGTGGCCCTCCTGACTGCTCCTCCATGCCTGTGGCTTCCAGGAGGCTCCCACACCCTGGCTCCTCCCAGGTGCTCCCCCAGGAAAGGCAAAGGCTTTCTGCTTCCGTTCAGTGCTAAAAATACAACAACAAAGCAGCTAAGCTGAAGAGGGGATGACTTACTTCCCAGTGTGCACTGTGGGTAGTTCAGTGTCCCCTCCACACACTGTACTCTGAGGTTGGGAAGATTTGGGTCTTTCAAATATCCCGGTTTACACTGGAATTCAATATAGTCACCCGATGTGGAATACAGCTTGGTTTTTGGAACCCATTTCAGCTCAATATTGTTTCTGTCCATATCTTCTTCTGATGCTGTACAACCAACTTGAAAAAGTCAAGAGAAGAGTGTCAACACTTCATACAGACACACCACAGATAACTGTTTTGCCCCTAGAGCCTACAGAAGTTCTTCACATCAAAAAATGCTTCCAAGTATTTGCTCTGACCCTCTGTTACTTGCAACAGAAAAGACATTCACATCCAAGCTAAAGGGAAAAAAAAAGCCTTGGAGAAGCCTTGTCACACTGACAAGTCACACAGGGCAAGAATGAAGCACAGGTGGGGAAGACACCAGGCACCAATGAATTTCCCCATCTATTTTTTGAGATCCCTCCTTCCTTTCTGCTCAGTACTTCTCTAAATTTGTTTTCTCATCACAGAGGGTACCCCTAGCTTTCCCCAGCATTGCCACTCATGCAGACCCATCCTCCTGACTCACAGCCTGCTGGGTGGAGCTGCGTCCCCAGCTTGGGAGCACTCAGGAGCTCTACACAAGGGATGGAGATCCCCTCACAGAGGATGGTTCAGCCAACTCCCCTCCTCCTGGACCTGTTGGCAGCAGCAAGGACTACACAAGCTGATTTTAAGAAGAAGCTCCTTTGGGACAAAAGGAGGACTCGCCATTCTGCCCTGCCAGCACTGTGGCCCCAGCACGTGTGCTGCTACACCAGTGCTGCCCTCAGGGTCTGAGAAGAAGACAAGAGGAGTGGTCACACAGCCTTTGACCACCCAGCACACGCTTCAACCTACCTAGGCAAACTGGGGGGGGTGTCCACTGCCCATTAACACAGGTGATTGTCGAAGATCCTTTTAAGACATAGAAATTTGGGCATTTGTATTCCACACTATCACCATGTTGATATTCTTGCAAGGGGAAGACAAGAAGCTCTCCATCTTGAATCGCTGGAGGCATGCCACATCTCCCACCTTGTCCTGAAAGAAATTTCCCAATCAGAGAGGAAGTTCAGCTGCAGAGGTGGTCTGGTCAGAAACCTCATCCATGCTATTCGTGGCAGTACTCAGAGAAGCGGAGGAAAGCAGAGAGAAAACCAAACAGCTGGCAGGAGCAAGAGTTTCTCATTTCTCCACTGTTCAGGCTCACATCTGCCAGCTCACCCCACCTGAGCACAGCTTAAGTGCTTGCAGCTGTCTGCAGGACTTCATCTTGTCCTGCATAAGGTGTGGCATTTGGCCCTCTTGAGTGAAGCCACCTGGGTCACTCAGCTTGGAACAGAGACCTGAGAAAATGGCCTTGTCCTGAGTATGCCAGATCCGTTGCAGCTGTGCACGGTGAGGGCACTGAGATGCTAAATGCCAATGAGGCAGCTTCACGATGCTATCACTGACAGGAGATAGCACTGGATGGAGAAAGAGAGAGAGAGAGAAATTACCTTTGCAAGTTGGCAGCTCTGTCCAGGTCCCATTCTGACACACTACAGTGGAAACCCCAGTCATCTTAAAATTTTTCCAGCACTGATACTTTGCACTCTCCCCAGGGCTATACCTGGTCTTTTTAATACCATCAATTCCACCACCAGCAATTTCTGGAGGAGGTTCACATGTCACATCTGAAAAGAGACACAGTTGCAGTTACCTTTGCAGTTGTTAAGACGTTAATCTATACAACCAGAAGTGAAAAGAATTAGCCTTGTTACAATTTCTGTACAGATTTTCAGCCTCAGGTGGGTCACAGGAGTTCACCATGGGGAAAGCAATGAGGTGTGGCAGTGGCAGCAGCTGTCTGGGACTTTCAGGAGATGGCAGGGTCAATAGGAGTTTCTAGAAAAAAAACTGTTTCTGTACTTATGCACAAGAACTGCACCAACCTTGTCTCTCCCTAGGGACCCTTGGCCTTCCTGGAAATGACAGGGGTAGCAGCCAAACTTGAGTCCCTGCTGAAGTGCAGAGCTCTGGAGGGCTGGCAGTGCTGGAGGAGCTTGTCAGCCTGTGCTGCTCAGGGCTGGGTAAGCACAGTCAGCTCTAGTGTACTCACCCTGCAGCCACAGATTGGGACAGGGGTCTGAAGCACAGCTCCAGAATGTTCCTTGTCACCGGAACGATCTTTTCACTTCCATGGCCCTAGCAGATCTTACATGGTTTAGATCTGGGTCTCTGCTGGAGTCTGCATTGGTCAGAGTGGAGCACTGCAGAAGAAGAGCTGCTTCCCTGCCCTACTGCTGCTTCCATTCAGCTTTGAACCAGAGAGAAGCCCTTACATGTCTGTCCACTGAAAGTCACTGAAGTGGTGGGCACTGGGGAAATACCAACAGCATACAGGAGAATGACAGAGCAGCACATTTTAGGCCCTGTTTCTTCAGGAACGTTTTTGCTGCTGATGGAAATATTCCCAGCATTTCTAGAAGCATCAAGTTAAATTAAAGTGCCATGCAAGGAAGCAATAGCAAGTTCAAAGTAGGGGTAGCCAAAGAAAACAGAAGTCAAAAAGGTAAAGTCTTTAGAATATTTAGGTAGAGAACCTCTAAACTAACAGGCAAGGGGAAAGCACAGATTCCTACCTCTGCAAACTGGTGCTTGTGACCATTGACCATTTGAACAAATGACATAATTTTCACCCGTCATCTGAAAATTGCTTTCACACTGATAGTGCACTCTGGCACCGGGCAGATACCTCTGCTCTGGACTGCTTGTAATGTGCGCATTGGGGATTTCAGGTGCAGCTCCACAGCTGACATCTGGAAAGAGAAGAGTGTGTAGTGAGCGATACAAGACTCACACAACACAGCATTACAGAGCTCCTGGTGAGCAAAAGCACTTTGAGTAACGCACATCATTTTCTACAGGTAGAAAAAGAAGATATTATGGTTTATTCTGCAATGCTTCAGCACCCAGCATTATGTTTGCCTAAAAAGAGGGAAGTCACAGAGATCAGCCAGGTGTGCTATACAGCATTGTGTGCCACCGGGCTGGAGAGTGACATGATTTATTTACTATTTGAAGGTACCTGTCAGCAACTGACATGCTTAGTGATGTGAAAATAAGATCCATTATCCTACAGTCATCTCCTCCTTTGCAGCCAGCATGCATTCCTCCATAAAGTCTGCCTACTTGCTTTCAGCAGAGAACCAGGATTCAGCTACCAGCTCCAGCCCACAGGAAGATGATTGCTTTGCTGATCTACCCTGCTTGTTGTTTCCCAGAAGCCAGAAAAATAGGTGTTGTAGCAGCCCATTCAAAGCAAGTCACCTGTTGGTTCTATTGCCCTGACTCACCTGCGTGTCTAAGTTAAAGTTATTTTAATTCACAACATGAAATGCTAAGAAGAATCATGGATTACTTAGAAGTAGAACCTGTACCTTCACAGAGGGGTGGTGCTGTCCAATTTCCTTTTCTGCAGATAATTTCAGGGGAACCAGTGATCAGGAACCCTGAATCACACTGGTAGTGAATTGTTTCACCAGGCTCATAAAATTTCTTGTTTCTGCCTTCAAATTGAGCATGGGCAACTTTTGGAACACTTCCACATGGCATTTCTAAAAAGATAACAGAAATCTGATACTTATGCTACTGTGATACACATTGAAGAAGTGTACTTTTTCCATCAAACAGGTACTTTTGAGAGCTATTTCTAATATCAGCATAGTCATCTGCTGACAGTGGATTATATAATTATAGTTAGTTAATAATTGTATAAAAGGTAGTATACAGAAGATTAAATAAGTCATTCCCCCAAATATACATAGAGTTCAGTCACTGAAATATTTTGATTCTGTTTCTAAACGTGCCAGAAAGTTTCCCTAGAGGCTTTTGTCCCTTGCTACACTGAAGTGATTTCCATCACTGAGGCACTACAGCAACTTTTAGTCACCAGTGGACTCTGTAAAAAAGAGATCCTTGGACCAGGAGGATATGCCTAGGACTCATCTGGGAGAGATATGAACTGAACAAAGACTGCAAGAATACAAAGGATTATTTAAAAACAAAGCTGCATTCCCAAAGTCAGTTTTGCATCCAATCAGGATTGTTCTGAAGACATCCATGATGGAAGATAAGATTCCACAGCAAAATATGGAGTGGAAAAAATAAGCTTTTACTGATCAACCTCCAGTTTAACATTCTTTCCATTTCATTGCTAAATGCAAAAAAAGTAATTTTTGATATTACCCAAGCATGAAGGAGCTGCAGTCCAATTTCCCATAGAACAAATTATCTCTGTTGGTCCATCTAACATGTATCCAGAACGAGAAACATACTTAAATCTAGCACCAGCCAGATACATTGTTTTCCCTTCTCTTTCAGTTTTTAAGTCTGGATTTTCCAGCCTGGGAGCATCAGCACATTCTATAGATTGTGGTGGCAAACATGGTCTTTCTGAAGAACATAGAAAACATAGATAAACAATAATGCAAGACAGTTAATATTGCTACTGTAACTAAGTAATAAATAACTTACAGAATACAGGATACTATTTAAGGCACCCAGTCAAAACTGAGACTCTGTTATGCAATATACTAAACAAACAAATAAGTACACAGCTCTTGAGGGATTACCTGAAAATTGTACATGCCATCTCAGATAAGTCTGTGTAAATGAAAAGACTGCAGTTGTTTGCACTCTTGTCAGCAACTTATGTTCTACTGCTTTCCTACAGTTACCTGTTCATTATAATCTTAGGTAAATAACAGCAGCCTCCTGCTCATGATGACTGCAGATGAGGAACACATAACATTCTTGAGTAACATTCATAATAAAATGATGGAAAAGAAATATACCAGTACTGACCCACACAGTGAGGTGGTGATGGCCATTTCCCATCTGTACAGGTTATTTCCCTTGTACCAACGAGCTGGAAACCATCGGGACATGAAAAAGCTGCTTTACTCCCACTCCTGTAGTTTCTTCCTGCTGTTGTCTGCTGAGCACCAGACACCTGAGGTGGAGGTGGGCATGCACTCTCCCCAGCTCGTGTTACAATAGAATAAAGAGAAAGTGTACCAGTTCAGCAGAGATTACAACACAAACAACCAAAACAATACTGGTGCTAGATAACTAAATAGCATCTCAAGCTTTCATTTATATTATGATCATTTTGTTCTGCTTCAGAAACACCAGAGCTGCCTTCAGATGCTCGTATGCTTCCAGAGTCATAGAAAAGACAGTCACAGTTGTCTACACCAAGCTAAGATGGAGTTTCTTGTAGTCCCTCCTTTCCCTTTCACAGAGCTGCACACTCTCGTGTGCTTTCCCTGTTCCTCTCTCTACAATGAACTATTTTGGGAAAACTGAACCAACTTCTGGAGTTCTTGTTTTGTTTTTTCTTCAGACTAAGCTGATAGAGCTAAATGAGAAAGCTAAAAGAAAAGAAAAGAAAAGAAAGAAATAGGCTTAAATTTTCTCAGTCCAGGAATGACGAGGTCTTTCTGCCAAAGGAAAGAAAAAGGGAGAGAATCAGGGAGATCTAGGACAGAGATCTGAGGACACCTTCAGAGCTTGGTTTCTTGCTTCTAGTGGTTCCAGAAAACAAAGGTAGGGACAGAGATTGCCATACTTCTCCCACTTCCATGCATCATTTCCCACAAGTCTGGTATAACCAAAGCAGGGAATGAGGCAATGGTTGTTTTACAATCACACTTTCTACAGACAATATCCAGCTCTGCCATGGATAAAGGCAGCCCTGAAGACATTGACCTCTGGTGTGTGTTATATATGGGTATCATCCTCTGGGTCTGTCCTTTTGCACTGGCCAACTCAGCATTTTTCTCATAGTTTCACTAGGAAGCAATTGGAAAAATGGAGGAAAAAATTAGAATAGAAAAACTTTGAAGGTTTACAGGAAATAAAGGAACTTTGACTGAAGCTTGAACTGTGTTCTCTCTGATTTGTATCAGGGTAAAGCTGTTTTGAAAAGCTGAGCTAAATTTATCATGGCATCTTTTCTCACATCAGAAGTGCCAGTGACAACCATTCCAACTGTCAGAGTAGAGAGCATTAAGTCTGCCTTACTAAAGTAGTGCATCTCTAAACCTAGTTAACTGCTCAAATGATGGCCACAACTACCCCTTACGATCAAGTAAGCATTTCTATTTCAGCCTAGTGATACAGCAATGCTAAGAATCCTTAACAATGAGCATTTATCATGCCTGCATCAAAAGAAATGGTGCAAATGTAAAAACTCACCTGTACATGCAATCTCTGGTGTCCATCTGCCAGACACACAAGTTGCCTGTTTAATATTATCGTCAGTTAATGTACATTTATAATGTATAACTTTATGGAACCCAGTCTTCCTTATTGACATGGGATACTGGCCAGAGCGCACCAACTCAATGTCCTCTGGAACTACACACTGAGGGGATGCGTCTGAAAAAAAATAAAAAGAGCTTAAAAAGTAGATTTAGATCTGTTAATAGGTACTGATGAAGATGTCATCAGATATACAGAAGTTCCATGTGGGTATGAGGGAGAACTTTACTGGGTGGGGCTTGAGCAGGGAGGTTGAACCCACTGTGGTCCCTTCTAACCTTACTCATTCTGTGACTCTGTGAGAAGGACTAATCCACATGAAAATGGTTAGGGTGGGATAAGCCTAACACATTGTGGCTATTATTATTACTTTTAATTCCTTTTAATACTTGATTTTAACCACTGTGCAAGTGTCTTATTTCCTTCCCTTTACAAAACTGTAGGTGCAGAGTCTTTCCAGGATGAAGGACATGCTTCCATTTAAAAGGAGTAAATTAAAACCACTTAGTTTTGATGCATGAGACTATAGCATGTCTGGCTACCTACTAATGGCTGAAGTCCTTCAAATTTTGTATACAAGTATGTTACACTTGCATCTGAAATATTATGGAAACAGATTACCAGCACAAATAGGTAAAGGCTTCCATTCTCCATTAAGACATTTTATTTTCATTTCCTCAGTATTGTCAGAGCCTGGTTTGCATCCACAAGTTACTTCATCCCCATGTGAATACTGGGTCTGGTCTGCCTGATGTAGAACAACATTTGGGATAGAGGAAGGTGATTCACATGGCATTTTGTCTTCTGTTGAAAAGAGCAGAAGTATTCCACAATAAGACAGGAATCACATATCAGTAGCTGAAAAAACTTAAAAAAAACCCCTATATTTGCATTTGGTGAACCAAACCTACACCCACTAATTGTAGCAACTAAATTTCAAGCTGGAGTAAGGTATATGTTTTAGTCAGTTTGCTAAATTGCTCTCCTGTCTTTTCCCCTCCTTTTCTTACACTGGCATGATCCACAGGTAGTTTCAGCTGACAGTACTTTCCCAAACTGTTGGTACATAAACCATAAAGAGTAAGGAAACCTTCAATTAATTCAAGTCACCCGAATCCTTGATTCTGATCAGTCAAAATTACTATTGATCATACACCTACACATATGTAATGTGCCCTTTCAGTTAGAATTATTACAAGAACTGAAACCCACTGTAAGGTCTTTTAAAGTACTGTAGAGCTGTCACCTCTGTGAGAACTGCAGTTCCTGCTTTGGGCTGGCACTGTTGCAGTGGTAGTGACAGCACAAGGTAATGGCTTATCATGCAGTTTTATCTTATTATTTTATTACTTTGCAACATTACATCTGCAAATATGTATTTTTAATTGTGAAAATATCTGTAATGTAATAGCCTGCTGAGAACTACAGACTTCTCAAAAGTAAGAGTTGTGTAGATTACCAATGCAAGAGGGAGGAGGTGACCACTCTCCATCAACACATTCTATTTCCTTTGATCCAACCAGCTTAAGTTCACCGTTACATTCATATTGCTTTCTGTGACCATGCCGGTACCGTTCTGCAGAGCCATCAACAACACTTCCATTGGTAATTTCAGGGGGAGGTCCACAGTCTCTGACAGTCACTGAATGAAATCAAGAGATCAAATCTATGCTCTGAACTCAGTACTTTCAGCAGAGTTATATGTTAAGTACAACATAAAACAAATTGAACGTATCATTTAAAATGAAGAAAAATCAGTGGAACGGATTAAGCAGGTCATTGATTTATGCCTTTGAATAGCTGGATTCCTGCTGGGCTGGAGACCACAAACAGATACGTGTGACCCTGGCTCACTCTTGTCTCTCACTTCCATGCACTGTCAATGCCTGCTCTGAGAAAAGTGATTTGATAAAACCAACCCAGTTTTAAGAGAAAAAAAGTGTTACAAGAATGGCAATTTCAGTATTCTTAAAAGAAAATTGACAATTCTGCAAGGAATAACCTATGTCCTAAAAATCACCCAGCAAGTGATTGAGATATATATATAGAGAGAGAGAGAGAGAGAGAGAGATACATGTATGTATATATATATATATATACACACACACACTGTATATTAAAGGAATTCACTTTTGATGCAGTGAGTGGAACTCCTATTAAGGAACCTTAAAATGTTCCTGAGCTAAAGAGACAAATATATGAAATAGACTTGTTTTTATATGCAAAAGAGAGTGAGCAAAAAGGATGACAGAGTGAAAGTCATCAAGAAAGCTGATGGAGTGGGAAGAAAGGGAGGTCAGAAATATGAGGTCCCTTCATCCTCTCAAGCTTTGTGAAAGTCTATGCACCCCATGAGAGGGCTCAGCACAAGAAACTCAGATGCCAGGAAGTTGTGCTCTAAGTTAAAAAGAATGCTAAGTACAAGGGTACATATTTTTCCTTCTGCATGAATTCGTTCATCCTACTATGTGAAACTAAGAATTTCACAGGAAAATCCTTCACTGGGTTTCTTTTGTTTGGGCCCAGCTCTGTGTCATCTCCAAAACAAAACTGATGGGTATCAATATTAGGCAATGGCAAAATTTAGGACATTTGGGATACAGTAAGAGAGGACACTCCTCAAATTACTCATTACCATACTGCACATTACTTATGCAGTTTTGAACAATAAAAATTTTTCAAACCTTAAAGTCAATACCCCAATTAATATTTCATGCAAGCCATTTACCAGCTCAGTTTGAGTTATTGCAGAAGAATTACCTTTACACACTGGTGGTAATGGAAACCATCCAAAGTGGTAGCACTGAGTAGAGGCAGGTCCCACCCTGATGTATTTTTTTGCACAGGTAAATTTCACAACAGCTCCACTCTGGTATTTACCCTTCCTGGGTGAGAAATATCCATTGTGCAGTGGTGGCAGTGCACATTCTATTTCTGCAGAGAAAAAATACCTTAACATACAGGGTACAACCTACAGAAAGTACATGAAATCCTACTGGTTAGAACAAAACCGAAGGAAGCCTTAAAGAAAAAAGGCTCACAGAGTGTATGCAGAGAGCCACACTGATTAAGAAACACAAAAATATTTACTACGACACTGGGGTGCTGGACTCCATTCTCCATTTTTGTCACACATTGTGGTGTCAGTTGGCAGGTTATTTGTAGTTTTATATCCCTCCAAACACGAATACTCAATTGTATCTTCAGGCACGAACACAGTTTTATTTGTGTGGTAAATCAAAATGTCCCCTGGTGCTTTACATGATTCTGTAGAATAAAACAAAGTTAGTACATTTAGTTATCCAGAAACACTGCCCTTTGGAAGCATCATGCCGGTAGGTATATTTGAAACATCAATAATTCAGCATGGCCAGAAAATTATTGTAGAATCTGCAGCATATTCACATATTACCTATTGCATTAATCTTCCAAAATGTGTCTAGAAGTAATATTTAGCATAAAGATTTCTTCCTTAGATTCAATTATTTCCTTTTGCTACATATTATTATCATTACTATTAATTTTGGTGTCACAGCAAATGGTTCCTACTGCTGGTCAGTTGTGAGTGGGTCAGAGAAAAGCCACCAAATCCTAGGTAAAGGCAGTCTGAAATACAAGGACAACATAAAATAGCAGCTAAAGTTGGTCAATATTATGACCAAAGTATAACAATAGAAGATTAAGTCTCTACTTAAGTACTACACCTGTGTTCAGGAGAGGAAGGAACTTTGAAATAATGAATCCTATTTGTCTCTAGTTTGGTCATATTTAAATAAAGTTCTTGGCAGAATGCCTTGGTTCACAGATGTTGCTTCATAAATTGTGAGTAAATTTGGACAAATGTACATTGTATCGGCTAAGAACCACTGAAGAGGTCAGTGATTACCATTTACTCAGTGCTAAAGAGATCCAAAAAGATCCTTTACGTTTTCTCTCTATTTCTTGGAGCCTGAGAAAGGTTAATCGGTGGAGGATCATCCCTCTATCTGAGTCTCCCTCTGCCCAGTAAGAAACCTCTACAAACCAAGGAAACAAATCTCTAAGTCCACAGGACACCATGTCTGCACTGGTGACAATGACAGGGAGCTCTCACTCTAGCTACTCACTGATGCACTTTGGAGGTGGAGTCCAGCCACTGTCTTGGCACTGTGTGAGTCCTGTTTCTTGTCCTTCTGGAGTCACAAAGCCAGGACGACATCTATATAAGGTCTTATCTTTTAAACTGAATGTTGTCCACCTCGAGTTCCAAAAGCCATTCTCAAAATTGATAGTCTGGCATTTTTCTGAAAGAGAGAGACAAGATTTCTTCCAAGTAAAGCACTGCTAAACTACATGCATATAAGTCACAGCAGAAGGATAACAATAGAAGCAGCAGTAGGATTTAGAAAATTTGTTCAATACATGATCAATTGAATACATTTTTAATTTAATACATTGTTAATACATAATTCTTAATATGTTGTTTAAATGGATGGAAGTCTTGGTTGGATGTTTCAGTCTTATATTCTGAGAGAAAACTTCTGTAGTATGTTAAAATCTTTAGTGCTAAATCATTCTGTGAAGGAGAGTCCTCATTTTCAGAAATGACTACTACAACAAATAGTTTTAGATGGAAACCAGTAAAATACAAGCACACTCACTTTCACGGGTACATCTCGGAGTGGGTGCCCAGCCATTCCTCGTGCACGTGACTTCTTCATGCTCAGCTTGGTAGCCACTGTGGCAACTATAGCTGACTCTTTCACCTTCCTTGTAAAAATCATCCCAGCCATGGCTTGGGATACGAGCATTTCCCAGCCCTCTAATGGAACATGTTTCTAAAGAAGGAAGGAAAGTACATTTAACCACAGAAGTTTCTACAGCAAGAACTGAGGGAAATTAATCCTTAGGAAGACAATTACTAACAAACAGGCCTCCAAGCACCTTTCTGTAGCTTTGTATTGCAAAAAGACACTCGTGCGCAAATCTGAATGAAAGCATGTTTTGTTTCTGTGCCTTGTGATTAATGGACCACAGGAACAGAAATGGAAGTCACTACATAAAGTGATATGAGGTGGCCTAGTAACCAAAAATCTCTTACCTATTGTTCACAAGCAAGCTTGGCTCACTTCAGTGCTTCTCACACTAGTTTGGTCTGGTATGTCTCTAAAATATTGATCTATGTCCAGAGTGAATTCCAGCATTTGCCTCCTGGAGATTTTATCATCTCTGTGGAAGTGTATCAGCCTCTCAAACCAGCTCTAGAGACTTTAGCAACAGCTTAGCACACTGGCTCTAAGGCCTGTCCCCAAGAGCCCAGACATAAGGCAGATGGCTGAAGGAATATTATATTGTATTATCTGAGTTCCTGCTCCTTTCCTCCAGGCAGGGCTCCATTCATTTCCTGCACTGAGCACTACTCCACTGAGGGCAACAAGGAAAGAGCAACCTTTTCAAATCCACTTTTGTGCCCTATCAGTAGGCAGGAACTTTGCTGTGACTGAAGATGTCTGAGAGTAGGCCTCATCTCGCTGCTTTAGGTTAATTTTAAGTCCATTTTAAATCTGAATCAGAGTATCTGATTCTCTTGCTGATACCATGATCAGTTTCAGCTTATTGCAAAAGTGTGACACCTTTTCAGCTCTAAAAGTTTTCCAAAGGGACCAGGCAATGGTTCTCAGAGAGAATGAAGACTAAAGTGCCAAAGTGCCCAAGCCACAGAAGGGAGAATATATTTACATAGAGTAGAAACTCTGTTTGTGTGTGCACGTGGAAGTATATGCTTGCACGTTACCCAGAAGCCAGAGAAAAGTTTCCTATACATATTTTACTTTAATTAATATTTTCAGAAATAAACAATCTTCAAAATCCAAAAGCATAATTTCAGCCTGACTCATTTCAGAGTGTCCCCAGCTGCCAGTTTGTGCTCTGCAGATAGGGAGACAGTTTGGGTGCAGCTCCAGGGGTCATCTAAAGCAGTTTGACTTTGAGAAACTGTTTTGTCTTGTGTTCCATCAGAACAAGTTCTGCTGCACAGACCTTGGATAATTATAACAGAATTGAGCATACAGTGGAAATGTACTTACTCAGGCATTTTGGCTCTGGAAACCAGCCCCTTTCAGAGCAAGAAATTCGGACCCAGTATTTTCCAGTGGGGGTTGTATAGCCATC
This sequence comes from Falcunculus frontatus, assembly GCA_013398115.1. Taxonomy (NCBI): domain Eukaryota; kingdom Metazoa; phylum Chordata; class Aves; order Passeriformes; genus Falcunculus; species Falcunculus frontatus. The sequence goes on along the minus strand of VZRV01006376.1, from coordinate 1,123,758 downwards.
GAGGCAGTAGTAATCTACAGTCTGTCCAAATCTTTTTGGAAAAAGATAGTGTCTGTTGTAGTCATATACATTATATACCCCGCCATTTTCTATAGGTGGATAGTCACATGGTTTCCCTTGAAATAGAATGTAACAGCAACAATATCAACACATGCATGATAAAAAGCTCAGAACACAATTAATTCAGATTTAGCTTCATCATCTGAGTGTTTTCAAAAATGGACAGAACCAGGACTACACACCCTGGCAGATCCTAAGGAGGGCAGGAACAATTACACTCTGCTCCTGGGGTCTTTGTCAGTGCCTATAGCTGTGTTACTTCCCTCAATTCCATTGCAACAAACAGAAATCCAGCCAGCATTCTCAGCAGACTCCTGAGGGTGATTCATGAGACCAAAGGTTAGTATTCATTGTACAGAGAGATGACACTGTAGAGGGTCTTGATTAAATTTACTATTCTGACCATAAAGGCAGCCCAGTCATCTGGCTCAGATACAGAAACTGAACCGTGCACTCTTAAAATTGAGATGACTCCTGCCACTTCCATTTATAACTTTTGGGATCCTGCACCAAAAACTCTTCCTGACTCTTCTCATTTTTATTTTAAAGCTGCAGCATTTTAATTTTCTTCTCTTGGTTCCACAAAAGAACTGACCCTTTCCAGGGACAAGTCAAGGATACAAGGAAGAGATTCTCAGAAGCTTCCATTCAAGTTTACCCAGGTTCCCCCCGAAATGCTCTGACCCAGAGCCTACATGCCAGGGCAGAGCAGATCACCCACCGGACAGACCATTCAATAATGAGTAAAGTGGACTCAGGACCTGAATTTAGAACCCAACTAATATAGAGAAAACATTAACTCAGATACTAAAGGAGCACGTTTCAGAAATAGCTCAAATCATCTTATCCAAAGGTTCATTTACGAGACTGATTTCATCAGGGTTTCTCTCACATTCTAAGTTTTATTTTCAGTGACCAAAGATCAAAGAGTGTTAAATTATTAAACAAGCTGCTAATTTATATATGTATTTTTATGTACTGTGCTTACTGGGCAAAACTATCATTGCAGTTATGGGAAGTTTAAGCCAAGAAAGAACTCATCAGCCATCAAGAATATCTTGTTTTGTTATCTGACAGGTCATGAAATAGATAAAATCCTGTGACAGTCCATAACACCAAATTACACCAAGTAAAAATCTAGAGCTGTGATACTACAAGGAAAAATATCTTCCAATCATTACCTATGGTTTGGCTACTTTAAACTCCCTATGTCCTTTAATCCTGACTGGGATGCTGTTCCTCAGGTGGAGCACAAACCTTCCTGACAATGAGCTGACTATAGCACATTTTAACAGATTTACAAGTACAGGAGTAGGCAATACCTGTGTTAATAAACACAATGTAAATCTGGATTATACCATTATCTTTATAGCTGATTTTTCTAAACAATCAAATTAAGGTTTACAGCACAAAGAAAAAAATAATAAGCAACTGTCATATCTTATGCTCCTCAAGTTTTGCTCTTGACTTCTTTTCTCAGAGACACTTCCTACAATTCTACATTGTAACTCCATTCATGAGAGCTACTTACGGACACAAGCTGGATCAGGCAGCCAGCCATTCTTGGTGCATTCAGATGTGGTTCCGCCAGTTGCCACTTTAAAATGATATCCAGCATCACACTTTACTGTGATTGTATCACCCACGGTGTACTTGTCTTTTTGAGGTACAAAGCTCCCAGAGGAAACTACTGGAGGAGAGCATACAATTTCTAAATAAAAAAAGAAAAAAAAATTGAAGAGCATATTTAAATTTATTGCATAACTTCCTTTTTTCACAGTATATTGGCCATAACTGCATAAAATTGTTAAAAAGATGTTTCTTAGAGCAAAGACAAGGTTACATTTCTCCCTCACACTTAGAAATGTATGGTTCTGTAAGAGAAGAGTGACAGCTGTTACTGATGTTATGTTAAATAGAAGATTAAAACTTAATTGCAAAGAGAATGCTTGGAAAAAGAACTGGAAGCCATTGAACTGAACCTGACTAATTTTTTCCAGTAGATCATTCTGCAGCTGGGCTATGCTGGGCTCATCTACGGACACTGTCCCAAAGGAGGGAAGTTTCACTGGCAGGTCCTAAGTGGAAAAATAATTACACTTAACTGGTCATTCAAAGGCTGCATGATTAAGATTACTGTCCTTCACTGACACTAGAAATATTTCAACAACTGAAAAAGGTCAAGAATCTTATTCTAAAAGGCTCAAGATATCTTTATGCTCAGAGAAGTCAGGCAAACATATTTATAAACCAGAGCCTGTCTTTTGTTTTTTTTGTATCTTCTTCTAGCTCAGAAAACATCACCAACACACTGAGGGCTGGGAGGTAACTACAGGTTGGTTGTGCTGTGGAGTGAGGGTGGGTGAACCGGTTTTCATGCATGCACTGCTGAATGCTCTAGGTTCAGTGTCAAGCCCAGTAGGATCCAGAGCCACTATCTGAGTACACCCCAAGTACCAGAGCCCAGCACAACAATGTCTAGAAGAACGCTTTGTTTGGCACTGCTCAAAACCAGTATGTTGCTAAACTGTAGGCAATGCATATTAATTAGCATCATTACTAATCTTGAATCAGAAAGGTCAAAAACTGAGTGGGCCCCAAGACTGACAACAAGTCTATTTCTAAAGGAATCTTTCTGGAAGAGGTCCCAGGAAGGTGGGTGGTGCATAAAATCCTAAATGTTGCCCTGTTGCCAACATTTTTTTTCCGGTTCCAAGATTCTGGCAATTTCTTGCAGAAAATTCAAGGCACTGATAAAATCCCCAAAACTTCATCAAACTGTTTCAGTTGGGATATGACATGCATATTTCTGTTTGTGGAATTTAGAGATTTAAGTATAGCCTTCAAGTGCTATATTTATATATAAAATAAAATCCATGACCCAGAGGGCTGATGTCAAACAGGACTAGCCTAAGGAGTTACGGATTTGTCATATAAACTGCTCAGAAGGCATTTGAGAGCTAAAAAGCATCAGGGAGCTTTAGCACTGTAAATACATAAATTTGTAGAGATTCACAAGATTCTGGTTTTGCTACTGCTCTTCATGGAAAACTCTTATCCAGTTGTTTGGTCCCTTCAGCACTCAATCCTTGCAGTCTTCATGGATATTGGCTGGATGTGGATGGATTTGTTATGAATGAACTTAATAATCTCTAAAATTACTTCCAAACCCAACAAAAATGGAAAACCTTTTTAGGCAAGGCTGACCAGTGCAATAGGGACGTGGATTCCATCCCAATTCAGTGCACAGTGCATCTGCTCTGTCACCATATTTGTATCCTTCATCACAGAAATACTGCATTATTTCATTTTCCTTGTAAGACTTCCTTGAAGAACGGACATATCCATGCAGAATTTCTTCCACCTCACACATAATTTCTGAAATTGAAACAGACAGAAATCCAGGTACTTTTATTTTTATTCTCTAAGAATAAATTTCTATGATAATAAAATTTAGGGTGTTTTTGTTGTTGTTGCTTTGTTTGGATTTTTTAAAATCTGAATTCACAGAAACTTTTGCATTTGGAAGCTGTTTTTGAACTTACTTGAGTACTTACTTGATTCTGGGTTCCAGGTGGAAAATGTGCAGTACATCTTCAATTGCAAATTGGTTCATGAGACAGATTTCAGGGCTTTGCTTTGGACTTTAATGGATTTCAGAATCAATAGATAAGGCAGAAGACATTTCAAATCAAGACACTAGGCTAGCTGAAATTTAGGATTTTCCATTTTTCAGATAATTTCTTTGTAATTTCCAACAAACCTAATGTGCTCTCAGAACCAGTAGATTATGAGTTAAATTATGACATCAAAAGGAGAAAAGAATTAAAGTATCTGAAAAATTGACACTAGAATGCTTAATATCTATAAAAGAACATCAGTCTTCCCAGTTCCTTGCCAAACCGAACAAAACCACCAAGATCTTGCAGTTTCCTAAAAATGCATTCATAAAGCCAGAAGATATTCAATGTTTTGTTTCCTAGGTCACAGAACAGGGAACCAAAGAGTTCTTCTGGATTCTTTTACTGACTTTACTTTGTATTTAGAATGAAATACAGCTCATGGGAACTGTCACTGTTTAATGAAATTCACTATATTCTGCAAATGCTACAAGAATATATGTTTAATTTCACTTTATGCTGCACAAAATATAATAAATGGGGGTTTCAAAGCAGAAAAATGCAGCACTGAAATTGTGAACAAACCATAAATATATTTGCCATTCTGACACATGTATTGTGCTCTTCTAAACACTTAGTTCATGATCAAACAACATAGAAATAATCTAAGAAACTTGATGTTCTGAATATTTAAGTGTTTGTTACCATAATCTTCCTGGGACTCATTCTTATACACTGACAATCCAATCCCATCCATTCTTTGTTCAGAAACTGGGAGGAATAACCCCATCCATCAGTACCAGCTGCAGGCAGGGCAGCATGGGGTTGACTGGCAGAAAAGCAGTTTTGCAGAAAAATAATTGGTGGTCCTGATGGACAAGTTGGACAGGGGCCAGCAATGGGCCATTGCAGCAAAGAAAATACCCTGGGCTTCACTGACAAAAGTGCTGCCAGCAGGCCAAAAGAGGTGATCCTGCCCCTCTACACCTCTCTAGGTCTGAATTCCCAGTAGAGGAAAGATAGGGACCTACTGGAGCAGGTGCAGTAAGGGACAGGAGGACAATTACAGAGTTGGAAAAACTTACAGATAGGGAGTTTAAGAGAGTCTGGAGAAAAGAAGGCTTGGGGGAGGAGGAGCAGTCTTTTTTACATGTGTCAATTCCTGTCTCCAGTGGGGCAGGCACAAGTAAAGATGATGGAACCAGACCTTTCTCACTGGCCAGCAGCCATAGCATGAGAAGCAACGGGCCTGAATTGAAATACAGAAAATGCCACTTCAATGTTTTTACTAAAGAGAGTTCAACCACTGCAATGGGTTACCCAGAGAGGCTGTGGATCTCCATCCTTGGAGATATTAAAAAGCTGACTGAACATGTTATTGAGAAACTTGCCCCAGCTAATTGCTTTGAGGGACCTTCAGAGGTCCCACACCACCTCACTGATTCTGTCGTTCTATAAAAACAAAACATGAACCTTCTAACTTTTCCAAACACATTAGTATCAGGAAAGAAAAATTCAGCATGATTTTTTTGGGTATTCTATATACCCTAAGAATTAAAATCCTACTTGTTTTTTAAACTTGGTTCACACAGATTCAAAGTTGCTTCTGATTACTTTGGTTAAATCAACACTGAAGTGGTTGACTCTTATGCAGACATATCAAAGAATTTGACTGCAGCCTGGCAGAACATACAGCTTGTAGGAAAAATGTGGAACAAACAGATGGTCTATTACGATTATATTAGTATCCAATATTGTTACATTTCTCTTTCTTATCCTACTTCATATATGCAATGGAGATTGTTTACAGACAAACTATGCTTAATTGATGTGAAGTGAAAACTTTGTAGCTTCCCAAATGGTAGCCTGTATTTAGGAGTCTGTGAGAATGAAGCTTCTCAATGACACACAGTAAATAGTGTCCTTTTTACCTTTGCACTGAGGCACATCGCTACTCCATTTTCCATTAGCAGAGCAAACGATTTCTTTAGCTCCAATAAGCTTGTGTTTTGCATTGCACTCAAAATTTACAGCCTGGCCAAAGGAATATTCTTGGCCTAGCTCAAATGCACCAGTCATAATTATCCTTCCATTTTCAGGTTCTTGTACAGGTAAACATTTTATCACTGGAAAAACAAAACAAGGAAAGGAAAAAAAAAGTAATTTCGAGGTCTATTCTGTAAAATAAGCCGACACACAAAAAAGTTAAAATACAGAAAAATCACTGTAATTTCCTTACACATTTAAAAAATATACTGTACCTATGTATTTAGATATTATTTGCAGCAAATGTAGTACCTAGCCCTAAGCAAAAAGACAGAGTGACATAGGAAGAAGCTTTTAGACCTGTTCTCATCATCCTCTTCTCTGCCCTTGAAGGCTAAAGACAGAGCATCCACTGAATTAGATGACCTCACTGAATCAGATTATTTAGATGATAATCTAAATTATCCTAGGATCCTGCATTCTACAGATGAGCCTTGACTGACGCCATTAAAATTTGTCAAAATCAGTTAACTTTGTTTAGAGTTGTGCCAAACTGACATTGCTATGGACAGATATCTGGAAAAGTGCTGCACTACAGACTGCCTACAACAGTTCAGTTATTAACTAACATTCTAGTTAAGGATATCAGAGCAATTATATTACTAAAGTAAATAAACACAGTGTCAGGCATTAATTTAGACCTCCTGCACCTCCCAGTTTTGTTCCTGCAGGAAAAAAAAAGAATTAACCTATATCATCAGCTATTTCTTATTAAGGGGGGAAATGACTATCAAAACTCCTTCCCAAATGTTCACATGGATATCACTGAGCAGGTACAAATGTGGCTTCTGTTTTTCTCTCTGACATTTACCATCTTAAAAGTCATCTGCCCTTTCTACGAGCTTGTATTCTGTCTCCTGGGTTCCTCACATTTAGGACATTATACAAATACTTTCTTTCATAGGCAATCATATTTCAGTGAAAACTCAACCATGACAGAAATAACTTAGGAGGACTTTGAAACTGAAGTATCTTGTTGACACACGACAAAAAAAAAGTTGGAAACCCTTGCTCCATATGGTGCAGACAGACCTCAATACCTAAGTGTGAGGGCATTCAAAATCCCGTACACTAAATGTGAAGTATCCAAATCCAAGAAAATATCAAAACACAGACAACAAACTCTAGAGAAGGTATCTCCTTTCATTTGTTCTTAGAGATGCTCTCCTGACATCAGACGCTTAACCTAAAGAAAAATGTCACTGCTGCCCACATATGTTAAAATAGAGCAGTTAAAAATTATCTCTGTGAAGAACAGGAACCTTATTTTCATGATCATACAGGTTTGAAAGTGGTGAAGAGGTTTCTAAAACCATCATCTGAGCCATCCAGTCTACTAAGCCTTCATGCCCGTGTCCCCATTGCTCTCACTCTTGCTTACTGAATGTCTTCCACAGTATGCTAACAGGGAGACCTTAACAAAATCTTAATGCTTAGGATGTTCACAAGGATGGAGGAGGAAAGTAGCTAAAAACACACATGCCTTCACACTGGTTTGAAACTCATCATCCCAAACGTCATTTGCAACCATGTTTTGCAGGCAGCTACTCTATCAGGGCTTTTAGGTGAGGCAGAGCTGTAAGCCAGTCTGGCAGTGACAGGACTCCACTTCATGAAGGACTTTTAACAACAGCTTGTTGGACTAAAACAGCTGAGCAGTCACTGTAAGAGCTTCACTGCTGCTTAACTTGAATTTAAACATATGTGAATTAATACTAGTAAAGCAATCACAGACTGTTCTAGATAGTATCAGACAGATAAAAAGACAATTTGATAGAGAATTAAATGTCAAACTCTATTTACCTTCACAGTGAGGGACGTCATTGCTCCATCCATCTGCCTGACACTCACGGTAATTTCTTAGGCTGAGCATCTGGTATCTTACCAAATAAAAAGTAAAAAACCCGCTAAAATACAGTTTCTTTACGTGACAGAAACAACAGTGCTGCTGTTTTTGAAGCAAACGAAGAAGGCTTCAGGAGTTCTAGCATAGAATAACCAAACTGTGACAACACTGAGTAGTTTTTTTACCCGCATGTTCCCTGTTTGCTTTCTTCTAATTGCATATGAGAAAATACAAAATAAAATCAGAGAGTAGGAAGGAATAAATAAGAAGGCTTCTTCTTTCTTCAAAGAAACAGAAAGCTTTGGCTACATAACAAGAGCAAGGACAGCTACTCTGAAATGACAGTGAGGAACTGAAGTGATGAAGGAGAATATTGATTTTGGGACTCTCTTTGTGGAACTCAGACTGGATTCCAGTAACATAACACCTGCAAAAGCATGGCTAAACCACTGTACCAAAGCTGATTTGCTTTTCAAGAGGGGAATATCCAGTCACAGGCATGATACCATGTATTTGACTTGCTGCATTTTCCTCTGGAGAAGATGAATAGAGGAGGAAGAGAGAAGAGTTTCTTTCAAGCATTCAGTGAAGACACATTAGCGAGTCTGCCAGAAATGTCTTCCTTCAAACATTTTTTACAACACATAAGCAAGCATTAAATATTAGTAAGTCAGAGAACAAATCCGTAACTGACACTTTAATTAACACCTTATGTTAATTCCCGTACATTGAATTAAACAAGTATTACCCATCATTACATCTGTACTCAACTCTGGCACCAAACACAAATTCACTTCCACTGGTAAGTTCAAAGAAACCAAACTCAGTGTCTCCAGGATGTCCACAGGGCTTATCTGGTTAAAAAAAGAAAAAAAAAAGGAAAAAGCCTTACACCATACATAGAATGGTGAAAATGTGAAAGACAGCATTTTTCCAGTGATTAGTAGTGAGTATGGGTCTTTGGGGCCTTTCAGAAATTCAGAAATGTTCAGCATAAGTTTGATTAACCTCTTCTTTTTATCACTATTTTTGAAGATTTCAATGATAACATGCCAGAGTACGCCTATTTAAAAAAACAAGACAAAATCAACATAACAACAAAAAAACCCCAAAAAACAAATCAGGAAGTTTTATTCCTTTAAAAAGGCTGAACTCATATTCAGTTTTATGACAAATTTATGGCAACTTTCATACAATTTGTGACAATCTGGTCCAAAGCCCCCACCAGAGCATTCATCCATGATTAGAAATGGAATTTCCTCAATCTGATGGGGATTGCGCTGAGTGAAATGAGGTGATCTAAAGCCACAGGAGATATTTTGGTCCTTAGTGCTTGCTGCTCAAAGCTCCCCACAGGACTTTCCTTATGGCCTGGCCCTAGCCCTTTGCCTTGCATTCCCAAAAGAGTGGCAAAGATGAACACACCCTCCCTCTCACTCATCCCCTTCTGATGCTATAATATGGACTGTGAAATAAACTGCATGGCTGAAACCTATTACCCCTCCTCAGCAGAAACCTTTCCTGGTTCTTGTCAAGCAAGGCAACTTAATTCTCGGGGCATATCAACATCCTTAGTTTTTTCCAACAAAGACGTGTTTGAGTAGGCCCTAAACACTTTCAGTGGGATTCAGAGGAAATGGAAATTCATTATCAATATTTCTGTCTTCCATCCTGCCAAGGGACCGTGTTCCCCCAGCCTGTGGCAGAGCACCCCTCCTCTCTCTCCACACGCTCCTTGCCGGTGGCAGCAGCTGCTCACTGGGTGGCAGCATTTGCTGAAACATGCGACAAACTACACCAAATTTTGTATAGGTCCGTGTTCACTGACTAGTTACACAACGAAATCTAAACACCGAGACAAAGTAAAAAGTGTAAAAAAAGCTATTAGCAACTTATTAATTCTTACTCATGGTGTGTATCAATCTCTGTTTGAATGACACTCAGGACTTACATTTATATTATCAAACCAAATATTTATACTATATCAGTAAAAATTTTGTGTGTTAGATACACACGAATAGCTCCTTGTTCCTAAAATAACCCCTTGCTCCTAAAATTCCTTTGTGTTTAAAGCTCATATATTACAGAAAAGAAGTATCTGTTGACTAATGATAAACCTCAATTTCTTCACTAATGAATTCTGTATGAGGGTGTGAGATATTTGTAAACCTTAGCACAGTATGCTAGACATAATGAATAGCAGCTCTCATCCTAATTGTGAACTACAGTTTAAAAGAAAAGGCAGGGAAAAATAATTTTGCAATTCCAAGAAATATTTTTCACAGAACTAGTTGAATAAACTGTCTCTTGACTTGCATTCAGAAGCTAGGTTTGTGCTTTATCCTGCTTAGACTAAAAAATTTTGAAAGCAAGCGTCTAAGAACTTAATAATTTATTTTAATAATGTAAATTGGGTTAATAAGGCTGGCCTAGAATAAGACCTTCTGTAAAGAAAAAAAATAAATAGTTTGATCTGGAGAAAAGGAACTTTAAAAAAGTTCCCTTGTGCACACATACCTTTTAGGGTGATATTTTAAAGAGTGCAGAAAATTAATTTATGGGCAAAGATACAATTTTTACATTGGCATCACTGGCAAGGAATACGATCTGCCAGATCAAACGCTTGCAGATATTTTGAATAAATACTCACTTCTGCATTCCATCACTGGGGGCAGCTGCTTCCACTCTCCATCAACACACTGAAACACAACTCGTCCAATTTTCACGTATCCAGGCCGACAGTTGTATGTTGCTTGAGTACCATGTGGATAGGGAGGGTTGTCCCATCTTTTAGCAGGCACTTCTTTTACCCTCCTTGGAGGAGGTTCTTCACAAGCTAAAAATTTTAAATAAAAACATTGATGACTGAAGCACACGCTACAAACACCAAAAACAATTTTGCAATAGGAAATGTAGCAAGAAATCCTGGGGCCATTTGTGATCAAACCAGCATGCATTTTCACTGAGTCAGCACAAAATAGGAAACTGCCAAGGATCCATGTTTTGTAGGAATGCTAATAGACATTTAGCAGGACAGAGGAATAGCCAGGTGCTAAGAAACCACCCAGGACAGGGATGATTCATGAAACAGATTTTAGTTACAAAGCCTGAGAGGAGATCAGTGCCCTGGTTCCAGCAGCAGTCACCTCCCACCCTTCCATGTGCAGGAGCCGTTCCAGGCCTGTCCTGCTGCTGCCACAGAGAACAGCTCTGTGAGCTCTGTAGTTTCCTTTCAAACTGTTTTCTCCTCCAGCCACCACTACCTCTACTAACATTATTTCATATGTCATTTGATTAAGTTCTGCCAAACCTTCTCTCACCTTTACATTGCCTAAGCTTCCTCTCCAGGCTCAGGTCACCTGATATTCCAAAACTTACTTCCTCTTGTTCCTTACTTACAAGCTACTTGTTACACAATAGAGTTAATTCTGGGTATTCACTCTGACCTTTGGCTCCCAAGCATTTTGATTCGGTTTGGGGAGTGGATGCTGGTGTCTGGTGTTTCTTATTGGCTCAATATTATACAGTCCTTGCCCAAAAGCTCCTTTCTGGGCCTTCTTCAGTGCACATAAAATGTACAGCCAAGTCCATATGAACTACAACAAATGAACCTGAATTAATTTTATTAAGAAGTTCCTCAACAGCTTGAGAATGAGAAAAGTCAGACTAAAGGGGAAAGAAGCAAATGTTGGGAAGCTGTTAATGAAAGACTAAATGATTTTGTCAAGAAATAATTGCCCTAATTCTGGTGACTAATTTTTGGTGCTTGGGTGAATGAAATGTACTCATATTGGAAGCTGAAGCTTCACCCAGATTAAGAGTCTGAACAGCCTAGTTAATTAAATGCAATGAACTCTCTTTTCGATCTGAACATGAAAGGTGGGCATTCATCAAGAATAAATAAAACAAGCCCTGAGAAATGAAGCCTTGGAAAAGGAATGAAATCTCTGTATACAGAAAGTAAATGGGAGAAGAAATGTCCACCAGGGAAGGAAATCCCTTGGTGAGTAGATTCATTACTCAGCAGAGACCCGACACAGATGTCCTCTCCCCGGTTTATCTCTAAGGCCACAGGTTTGAGAAAGCAGCAGGATTCTCACTGAAACCTTCCTATGGGTTGTCCAGGTGCCGCCTGGAAATAGGACTACAGGAAAAATATCTAGGATCTTTCCTCATGTGAGGGATGTGGAGTTATAGCTCACTGAACCGCACTGCAGAGATCACAACCACACATTAAGCAGCTGATGCGGTAGAAAGTGTATTTAATCTGCTCACTTTGTGTGGAAAAGGAGTTTTACTTGACTTTTACAAAGACACACCCTTGAGAACTCACTGTATTTCTGTCAGGGGCATACCAACTAAATTAGAGGCATAATTTTATAAAATTGTTTAAAAAGTGAGAAAAAACAGATTTGTTACAAGAAAAAAAAAAAGCATAATTTTAAGTGTCCTGTATGACATTTTGAAAATATGAAGGAAATAGTGTTACTTGTGAGCTATAATAACTTTAGTTTGGCTCTTTTAGGTAGCCAGAAGAATTAGACAAGCTTTGACAACACTGCTGAGGTGCTAAAGGAAGAGCGTGCCCACACATTCACATTTTTTCCAATTACCTTGATAAGTATTCTCCCTCCTATGAATGACTACATCTGAAAAAAAATTATTGTTTCCGTGCACTAGAGGGTACTAGGCTACTATAAAAAACATAGGAGGGACTTTTTTTAGCAAGACTAAGATTCAAATTCTAACAACATTTTTTGCAAAATGTAGGAATAAGCAAAAGGAACAGGAATCCTCTAGCTAGTCTTTCAAATGAGTTAAAAATGGTTAGTTTACCCAAAATATTTTTTGTAATGGTGAGAAAAAGAATGTTTCTAACTCCACATATTTTTAATTAGACCTTGTTTGAATTAGCACTTTCAGTTTGCAAGCTGAGAGTGCACACTGAAGTCTGTAATTTGAAAAACAGGTTATTGAGTACAGGGAAAGTTTCTCTATTCCTCCCTCTGAATTTTATCACATTTTTATTGTCTGTTGTGCAGAACTCAGCCACTCAACACCTCCTTGTTTACATTAAAAAAAACCCCAAAAATGAAAGATAATCTCCTTAGTCTCTTCATCATTACTAAATGTGCTTGGTCTTGCTGGGTTTTATTTCAACTCTTCCCCACTCCTGCCCTGATGTCAAACTATGTGTTACCATCAAGTGTCAGAGTGTGTGTGTATATATATATATGTATATATATATATATGTATATATATATATATATAAAGAACTGTTATTCCTATTTCNAGACTACAGCTAATTACTGGGGGTTTTTTAAATGCAGTTTCTTAGTGGCTTGAGGTGAAGAAATCTGCTGGTAGGTTATGCTTCAAAACTATGTTAATTCTGTCATGCACTCACCAATACTGGAGAGTTTTATTTCTATATTAGAAAGCCTGCACTAAACAGATACCTTCAAATTCTTTAGTGACAGAACAGGAGAGCTGGAATCACTCGTTCAGTATTTATATGGGACTTGACTTCAGTTAGAAATAGCTCAAGCTGCTTTTTTGCCAACAAAATGCTGGTAGCATCTTCTACAAAGTACAAGCACAATTGCAAATCCAGGTACAAGGGGTTTTCAGCCCTTGTGCAAAACCCAGCTCTCAGAACAATTTACACAGACTTTCAGAATGAAGCTTAAACAAGAACCCTGCATGACTCGGGCTAACAGTTGTCCTGGATAAATCAAATTTTGCTACATTCACATTCCTTTCCAAACTCCCTGACCTAAAGAAAGCATTGTAAAAACAAAGTGCAGATTCAGGCAAACTTTCATTTCAAATTCCAGGACTTTTCTACATGTCTTTGTAAACAAATTAGACTATCAGTTGCTTTGAGGCAGTATTTATATTTCATTAAGATAGGACATTCCTTTAATTTCCTGATTATTCAATTTTTCAAAGAAAAATCCATTATTGGATTGTTTTGATTAAAAAGGTCTTTGTAACTTTCAACTAAAATTAAAAACAACTGGAACCAAGCAAAGACACATGAGCTCAAAACCACACAGCACCCTCTGCACAACACTATGCAATGAAACTCAGACAGAAAGCAAACAAATTAAATTACTAAGGATACACTAAATAATATAAATTCAAATCAAGAAAAATACATTGAACTGAGAAACAGAAAACATCAGAGGCTTCTAAAAAGATACAGAGAATACTAGCTACCTCTTTAAACATGAAAAAAGCATACCTGTATCTATTTATCTCATTTCCTAGACTAAAACTAGTCAGTCAATAGATATATTAGAAGCTTTACAGTCAATGTAGTAATCATTCATCTTTCTCAGACCATCTCACAGATTATTCCAGACAGAAACAAAATACTTCATAAATGTGCATTTCTATTTTAATCTACCAGTTGCTTCCTGGTTTTAGATATTAGAATAAGTAGCAAACAGTGAATTGAAAATTAGCTGTCTGACTCTAGTTTATAGTGAGACCAACCATTAAAAAAGTTGGGCAACAGATTAATAACAGCAGTAGTTATCCAAATAAATAGGTGAAAGTAATCCTATGACAGGAGACTAAATACTAAAGGTGCTAAATGCTGCCAGAAGAAATCTCAATTATTGCTGTCAGAAGTTCATGCAAAAAAGCTACAATGCCTTTACAAATTGCTTTAGTTGCCGTCTTCACATACACTTTAAGACAGGAGCCAAAGCTTACCTCTTTGTGCAGCACAATGCATCCAACACAGGAGCAGAGCTGCGTAGCCCAGGAACGACATTCTAGAGGTTGAAAAACTCAGCAAACACTTCCAGTACTGTAGCCTACTTTTTTTTATTACTTTGTGTTATTTCCACTCCTTTTTTACTGAACTGGTCCAGGGACTGACCTTGCAAAACATTTATACTCTGATTTCAGCAGTCACTTCCCCTAAACCTCTTGCAACACACAAGCGTTTCTTTTTTTTTAAACCCCCTCTCTAAACCTTGCTAAATGAATAAATAAACAAATGCCTGGCAATTTAGGTCGACACATTCCTTTCCCTGTGGTCCGCTTGTTTTTACATCACACTTTTTTTTTCCATATTTAGCCCTTCCAGGCTCGTATAAGGTTATGGCTTTTGATATCTAAAAGTTGTACAAATAAATTATTTTGCAATTCCTCGTGTATTGTATGCTTAGTTAGAAAACAAATTCTTGTTAAGTGTGTGCAAAAATGAACTTCTCTACACATATAATTCAAGATGTATGTTGCAAACAATCGAAATAAAAAGCAGGCAAAAATACAGACTGACTTAGGGGTCACTCACTGTTCTTATAGAAGATCACGGACTACCCAGAGCAAAGGAAACGTATTTGATAAAATTCCTCATTAAATAAACCCATGTGATGTTGAAGCACTTCGGTATCACATGAGAAATGATAAGATAGAGAAGGTTTGAATGGATTGTAAGACAGAAAATGAACTTTCCAAAGAAAAATATAAAATTATGCAAAAAGAAAATATGCCTAACAAAGGAACTTCTCATGGGTTCATGTAAGCAACAGTCTTATTGTCTAACAGTTTCATGAAATGTCTTGGCTTTACAAGTGCTCTTCAGTGGAAATGCAGATCATAGGAAGAGAATTATTTGAGACTGAGAATTAGGGGGAAAAATGTAATAGTCCAAAGTGCTTACAGGAGATGGACATAAACCAGCTACAGGCCAGATGCCCCCCAGTGGTGATGTCTCACTGGCATGGAGTACACACAGATCCATCTTGTATACTTTCCCAAAAATCCACATAACATATTCTTAAAAATCACTGACCTAGTCAGTGTACTGCTAAAGGATAAAAATGAGTTTCTACAGAACAAATCTCAAATGAAACCTGAATTCTACAGCACTTACAGCAGTTAAAACTTTTTCTCTTCTTAAAACACAGGTAGAATATATTTTTTTAACTTTGGGATGTGTTTTCCATCACCAGTTGTAAGAAATGGTCTTAGTAAACCTGGCATTCAGCTGTTCTCCTGCAGGAATGACTTCAGAGACCACAATGTCTCCTCCTTTCCCTTGACAGATGACTCATGCGGAGAATGAACTCTCACCCCGCTCCATGACCCTGTGATGATCGATCTGCATCCAGTTTGCAGTTACTGGTGCACATCTCACAGTAAATGGATATTTCATGCACCTGTCAAAGTTGCAATTTCTCCAGTTTTAAGTATTAAATCATCTGATGTCACAAAGGTCAAACTGGTTCAGGCTTTGTCAAACTGCTTTTGGGTTATTAAACCACTTGTAAAATAATTATGGGCTTGAAGCATGGTCAAAGATACTTTTAGGTGCAGCTGAACCAGAACTGGAACTAAAATGGTACCATAAATTTCCTCACTGCTCTCTATAAATACAGGCATTGCTAGAACCATTTAAGCTAAAAGATAACATCAGTGTACAAAACCAGATAGATATAAAATGTCTATGAGTAAATTTAACCTGAAAATTAGAAGACTCACCTCAGCTGGTGAAGCTTTGAAGCACTATTTGTGTAGGCATAACATAGGCCTGAAGAAACCATCTTCAGTCACAAAGCAAGGGATCAGAGTCGATCCTTTCCAGTCCTGAGTTCGTGATCTTCTTAAGTCATTGACTAAACTTACCCCAGCCAAATGTAAATAGAATCAGGAGCCGGAACTTTCTTTCCTTCCTCACCTCTTCCATGGGCTACCAACTCAAAATCTAATGTCTTTAATCATGTCTCACTTGGTTTAGCCACCTCCAGCCTCTAACAAAACAGAGCACACAGACAAACCACGCCACAGGACCTCTAAGGCAAGGAGAAAAAAACTCATCTCTAGAGTTTACCTCCTACTCATGAGAAAGGCAGAGACATCTAAGTAGTTACGCAACCAAAGACAGCTGGATTTTATCGAAGGAAGCAGAGCTACTGCTTTGAGAACTGGTGTGACTGCGCTCAAAATACTGCTGTGGACACGGCCAGACAGCCAAAATATCACCACATATTCCCTGTACAAGCAAAACTGCATGTCAAGGTGTGAGATCATAGGAAAAGACAGGTTGGAAACTCCTCCACAAAGCAGAGTCAGTGTGAGGTCAGAATAAGCTGCTCAGGTTTTTATCAGTTCCTTACTCAACGTGGAGGCTTAACATCAAAGTTCAGAATGTTGGTTCAAAACTGAATCATTTTGAGAACTGTGTTTAGAAGCTGTTTTGTGCTAGGAAAACAGATCTAGCCTGTTTCCAGGCTTCCAATCTGGAAGTCAACGTATTCCATAGGGGACTAATGAAGAGTAGTAATGGGAGCTTAATTAGCCACAGCTGAAATAGCATGACCAGGATAATTCCAGCATGTTCTAACAGCATGCTTGCTGTCACACTTGAGTTTAATGACCTCATTACAGCACACAGAATTCTAGCACCAGCCACTGCTTTGCCCAACAATTGTCATGAAAATGTCCTATCCCAGTGTATTAATAGTGAGATTATTTTTGCATCCTCAACATTTGTCTCTCCTTACACTGGCACACAACTTCAGTGATTCATAATTACACTAACACATCATGTAACAGCCACAATCATAACCTAAGGGTGTGACAGGGAAAAATTGCTCAGTTTACTTCTTTCTAACCAAATCATAAACAAACTGGTTTATTGATTTATTAATAGAACACAATTAACTAGCAATCAGTCACATATACTTTCAGGTTCAGTATGGGCAATACACTGTTAAACAAAATGCTAATAAACACCTAACAAATAAAGAATCTTTCTTCCCTAATCCCCCAAAGTTCTAATCATGCGCACAAAGCTGTGCACCCACCCACCCACGGTTGTACACACAATTTCCCTCTCACACGTGCCCCTGTAGGAGATGTGGGTACCGATCGTGTACTTTGCTGCTCCTTACCACCTGCTAACGCACACAGCAGGGAGGAAGGAACACAGCCCCAGCTGTGAGCCCTGACCTGCTGCACCTGCCCAGTCACTGCCCGAGCTGGATGAAGGCTGCTGAAGGGTCCACACAGAGTTTTTGATGCCGGGAATGAACACACAATCGGTGTCAAACTCACCTCTTCTGTTTTTGACCACTTGCTCCATTCCCACTGTTTTCCCTCCTGTTACAATTTCATTTGTCTCATACATTTCTTTTTAAATTGGCCCTTCCCTTATTTCAGAACTCACTTGGTAACTCCCTAGTGATTTGTCACCCCCTTTAATAGGATCAGCTGTGGCAGAGGCACTCTCAGACAGGTTTGGATGCTCGAACTTGCATTCCTGTCTTAACAGCTGTTGCTGTTCAGGCCATTTTACCAAGAATGGGTCAAGGGAGCACCCTTGCAAGCAGAAATATAATATTAGGAATTCTTTAGGAGTATTCCTTCAGCTTCTTCTAAGGTAAATTAGATAACAGCACGTGCTCAGGCAGGGTTTTGCAGCAATGACAGGAGATATATCATGTCCAATTCTAAAAGTAATATAAACCCACTTCTAATAACTTGTGTTTAAGTACCACCTCATTCTCCTGCCTTGGTGCTCTGTACTCAAAAGTGAAGTGAAAATTACTTGAAAAGGTGTTCTTTGCAAAAAAAGATGTTCTCCTCCTATATAAAAGCAGCTGTCAGTAACCCTACTTTTAAATGAAGTAAGTCCTCCTACTCACAGCCAAGTGAAGCTTTACTGGAAGGCAATTCCCAGGTTATCACCATTTCCCACCAGCCTGCTCTCCCGTGACGCAGTGCTGCTCTTCTCTCGTTCCCACAGCTCCTTTCCAGGTCACCACAGATGCCAGAGGGCCGGGGTGCAGCAGGACCCTGGGTGGCCCTGAAGCGTTCGCTGTCTCTTTTGGATCTGTGCTGTGCTGGCTTAGCACAGAAGAATAAAAGGCTCAGGTCATGTTGGATGCCCCGTGTCTGAAACAACCCTCTAAAGATCGTGCTTGCAGTGCAGACTCCAGCTCACTGGGCTGTGGAAAACATGCCCTTTACCTACCAACATTTCAGTTTAATTAGATACATGAAACCACCTCCTTTTTTTTTATGCTTTCAGAGGAATTATGAAATTTGAAATCCCTCATTTCGCTTTCTGCCCTAGCTTTGCAGCTTTACAGTGACCTTAAAACTCTGTTCTCACTTTGGGCTATTTCAGTCTGTTACTGTTTCTGAATCACTATCAAACCTTTCATGCCATCAGAACAGTCTGCTACTGCACAGCCATTTAAAAAAACAGGCAGCAAGTGGAAAGATAGGAGGATTCCAAGAACATTTTTTCCCCTGAAGTTTAAACAATTCCAAACATTGCAGAATTGCACTCTGGAAAGTATATCAGACAATAAAATAAAGAGCTATGCAAAATAGACAATAAAAAGTAACTAGTATCAGTAAAGATTTAGAAGTATGTGAGAATAGCAAGATTTGCTTAGAAATAAATAGTCCTTTTAGAAAAAAAAAACTGTATGGAGCAGTCTGGAGCTTGTAAAAAATTATGATTTTTTTTTTTTTTAAGTTTCATTACATATCAGTAGTGTTGCCCCAACAGCTGCACTTTCCCAAAAGACAATTAAAGTTACCATCAACTCTTCCTGTTACCAGCCCAGCACACAACCCAGCTACCTAGCAGGGAGCATTTCTTTCTGCAGAAACTTACTGGGCTACACTGTCATTTTTATGCTTTGGTAATACTCAGACCCCACCCCCAGACTGTACTGTAAGACTGAGAATAAATCAAACCCAGGCCTTTTCCCCAGCAGCCCAGAATCCAGTAAGGTGTAACAAAAGTATACTTAAACTAGCAAACAAAAAAAGGGACAAACCCAATAAGCTCATGTTGCCCTAACTCTCTAGCAAGTCCTTTTTAAGAAAGGGATGTGAAAGGGAAGAGTGGGATTGCAGTGACAATTCCTTTGCAGCAAGGGAGAAGTAAGAAAATGATGATGCTTTCAAATTATAATGTGTGGGAACAGAGGATATTAGGGAAAGATGCAAGACAAGTAATCATCTGAATAGGAAATGAGACAAAAGGATAAGGCAGAGTCCATGCAGTTGTTGGAGTTGAAATGGAAATAAATAGCTCCTCCTTGGTCTAACAGATTTGGTGTTATGGTCACAAAAATGAAGAAGGTAAAACAGGCTGCCCTTACTCAACAGCAACAGACACACAAAACGGGCCTAAGAAATTGTATTTTAGATTACATGAAGAAAATGTGCAAGAACGAGATATTGTTATGGAAAGGATCTAAAAGTACAATCTCAAAGTGCTGAGTGCTCTACAAATGTTGCACTGCTCAGCAACATCCCTTAACTTTCCACCAGCCTCAAGAAGCACAAACACTGGGTAAAGGTAAACCAAAGGCTATATAACTTCCAGGTCATTTTGCCCTCCTCCAACTCACTGCCCCCTTTGGCATCCTGGCCAAGATCCATTACTAAGGATTATCAATGTGCAGTTGTTTTAAAAATTCAAAATGATCTTAAATCCATTCAGACAGTCACTGATGTAGTCTTTAGTATTACACTCCACATCACTAAATAGCAATCCTGTACCAAGGTAGGTAAAGAGAGAGTGTCCTCAAAACACGCCTCTCGCCAGTTTTTGCAACTGATTTGATTTAACCTTCCAGATCCATTCAGATTGCAGGATGCTGAGACTCAGTCTAGCACACCTAATTTTAGTCTGATAAGGCACCTAGACTTTGGATTTGAGATTGCTTTTGCAGTTGATGGTCTGAAAGTCACAGGGGAAAAAAAGATGGTAACAAATTCTCAAAAAAAAAAAAAAGTTGTTTTCTAACTGAGAAATATCCCTTTCTCAACGCTGAAATTCTGTTTTCTGATATAAGGAATATTTATCAGCAAGGACTTTTCAGACTTCCATCTAGGTACATTTCAATATATAGTGATATAGATATATATAGATATCAATATATTGATGCTTTTTTCTACAGACAACTCCACCTTTGCAGACTATTTTGGAAGTGAAACTGCAGCCAAAGTAAATAAAATATTGCTGAAGTACAGTTTACTAATCTAAACCCCAAATAATTTTTGAATTCTGAATGCTGAGTCCCTAAATATTCTATTCAGCTGCCAAAGGTGTAGAACTGTTTCTTGGACTTCCAGCACTGTCAGTAGTCTATTTCCCTGTTCTAGTCGTAAACCCAAAGCCACACAGACATACTGGAGTGAGAACTGCTCACCTTGCAGAAATGTGAGAGTTCCAAAGTTCCCAACAGCAACATAAACCTCCAGATGCTACTTAATTATGGGGAAGAAAAATTAAAAAAAAAAAAAAAAAAAAAAAAGAAGAGACCTGGGGAAAAAACCCTCAAAATGAGCTTGAGTTTGATTTATTTTTTTAGCCTGCCTAGCCCTTTACTAACACCAACAGACAAAAAATAAACACACAAACTCTGCAGAGAAGGAATTTCCACTGACCATTTGCCACTGCAGCCCAAACTCCTCCTTACAGTAAGTGCCTTGGGCATGTCTGCTGAGTTACCCAAATTCCATCGAGACGATACCAGACTATCTTCCTTGAAAGGACAATAAATACAAGTTACTTGTGTTACAGAACTTCTAAAAGGATTTACTGTGCATTTACTTCATAAATGCCTCATCCTTCTTCACCCTTTTGTTTAAAAAATTTATATTTACCAGTGTTTTCTCTTCCCCCAACCTCATACTATTATTTAGAAGAATAAAACAGTGGTTGGGACGATAAGCTTATCAGCTGGGGATGACAAGTCTCTGAGTCACGGTGGACATTTGAAAAGCAATGGAGGGAATAGGGGGAAGAACTGTGTCTGGCAGGACTATTTCAGCACCTCTATACTGAGGACCAGCAACACATTCAGAGGCTGAAATGGAGCAGTTTCTCATGGACAAGATGCTTCTCTAACTCCCTGCAATAAAGTTTGGCTTTGTTTTACCTGAATAATTTTAGGTATCAATACCATCAGCAAAGAATGTCCCAGTCAGTGTCAATAATTAAACTGATTAACTATAAAGAGAACCTTGCAAGCTTTTGGACCAAAATATCAAAAACTAACCTGATAATCTGATTTACTTCATTACAATAGATTGGATAAATCAGATTTAGATAGAGGAGCAGAAAATCTTGAATTAAGAACAGTATTAATGACCTATGTTTACCTCCATATACACGGCAATTGTTCAAAAAGTCCAGAGGCCATTGCTTCAATCTGTTTTACCTATGTGCCATAAAAAATATGGTAACCTAAAAACTAAATTTTGTTTTGTTCTTTCTGTACCTCAGTATGATCCAGGATTTAAATCCAATCACTAGCAATAAACTCAGTGACACAGTTCTTAAAACCCCTTTCTCTCTCAGACTTCAAAGTCAACTACTTAGAGCTACCCACCTATACCTACCCACTTTGGCAAACAGAAAAAACACATTGATTAAAGTCTATTTTCAGTCCCCAGGTCAGGGTCACAGATGCTTCTGACATTTCTCAGGGCCAGAATCATCCCGAAAGTACAAACCTACATTTGTCCCTGAGCGTGGCTCACAGCTTGTCTGTAACACAAACACCTAACGAGGAGCACCTGGCTTGAGCATGGTGACCCAGTATAATGGTTCATTACCAGCACCCGTCTCCAAGCAGATGACTCACTGTCTCTTCTGCTTGAAGACAAAAGTTTCCCAAGTGTTTCGAGTTACTAATCAAAATATTGGATTTAGCTAACTAAAATCCCCTTTCTGCCCAATTTTATACACTTAGAGCTTTTCAGAGTTAGCATCATACTGTCAGACATGTAAAAACACATTTTACATTGCAAAGACTTTATATTACTTGGGAGCACAGAATTAAGCATCTGTATAAATTGCATGACTATAGTCTCAGTAATGAGTTTGTTTTCTATTAGCTCTGCTCAACTGCTCACCAGGTTGCTCATTTCCCAGTCAGCTATTACCTGTCTGAAGTGCTTTTCCATGGTAGAAAAAGAGCAAAAGCTTCTACTGCTACTTAGCTCCTCAAGTATGAAAACACGTTAAATTAATCAACTCAGGTGGAAAAATTAATGAGGCTGCTAGAAGATAGAGTAGAAACACCATCAATTTCCCAACCAGTCTACGATTCATAGACTTCAGAAAAGGACTGCACTTAGCCTAACTGCTTTGCTTTTATAACAAAATATTACAACATACAGGCTTCGCCCCACCTCAAGTTTTGGTAAGATGAAAGACACCCAGGCAGAGAGAAGGAAAAAATGTTTTCTTACAGGAGAGAGCTCCTTTAACTGGAGCAGCAGCTGAAAAAGAAGAAGTGGGCAAAACATAACGAATATTCTAAAGAAAGATCCTGGACTTGTTTTTTTTAATTAGACTTTTAGAGAGCTCTGACCTCAGAACACATCATGGTAAAACTGGCAAGAATGTGGATGCAGAATAATTCACTATTTTATTTATTTCCCATATCAGCCAAAGCAAAGAGCAAGTTACCTTTGAACTCTTGCCACATACGTGCATCTGTTTTGCTTCACCTAACAAGGCTTTCTGAGAAGCACATTGTAAATGCTGAGTGCAGCAAGCTGTGAAAAAGGGTAAGCATCATACTCCAGTGACCCCAGGGTTTTACAAGGCCTATGACTCTACATTGCAGCTCTCTCGAGAAACAGCAATCACAGAAGCTGTGCTTAAGAACTCTGTGCTGAAGAAGCAAGGCAAGATGCAATCACTCTAACAACAGCAGAGATAATCTGAGTCCTGAACTGAACTACCTGTTGGTTACCTGAGGAAATCTTTGCACCACAGCATGGAGCTCAGAGCTGGATTCTCAGCAGGGCACATCACTACGCGATACAGGCCAGACTGCCAGACTTGAGGTGATCCTGTGTGTGCCACACCAGCTTTTAACTTAGCTTACCTTCCACACAGAAACCCAGCTGAACGGAAAATGCAAGGTGCACTCTTCAATACACCTAATGAATCCATGCAAGCCCCTTATTAAATACGTGGTAATTAAACCACATTTAGGAAATAAATTCTTGTTCATTACTTAGCTCCTGATCCAGCAAAATCTAAACCTGAATCTAAAAACTAAGCAGTGTTAAGATTATGCATGACTTCTTTCTAGGAAACGATTGCTACAACTGAATAGTTTAGGTGAAGACTTAAGTGAGGAAAGCATATCAGGACAGGCTGCAGAAAATGCAGTAATGTCTGTTTTTACTAAAACTGTTTATTATAAATGTTTAGTAGAACATTAGATGATTAGTATGACAGTCTAGATTAAAGTGACCCTTTAAGGGCAAATCTAAAAACATTATTCACTCCTAGTGACAGAGCATTCAATCAAATCACCATATCGGTATTCTGTGCTTCATCAGTCAAGCATGGAATTAAAATACTTTTAGAGTGTCTCACACTTTCAGGCATTACCTACAAATATCAACCATGGGGATAGTTCAACTTCCCTATGCTTTTTTTTTACAGGGCCCGCACCACCTGCTACATCCAACAGCAATTAATCTGTTCCCAATTAAGCAAATGCAGAAATTGACTGAATGCTCAGCACGCTCCCACCCGGCATTTCAGAGGCGCTGGCACTGACCAGGTGTGTGTGGTTAACGCGGAGCAGGAGACGAGGCTGTGGCAGCCCCAGCTGCGCTCAGATGGCCACTAACACAGGGGGCTGTGTGGAAGCCACCTATGGTAAAACACCCATCTCTCACGCTTCGGGGCCTACGGAAAAGCACCCCTGAGGCAGCCCCGGGTGGAGGGGGGAGGCAGGGGGCTGCTCGGGGGGTGAGGCGGCTGCCGAGCCCGGTGCGGTGCCGCCGGCCCGGCCGTGCCACAGCCCTTTGTTGTCGGCCGCGGCGGCGCGCTCGCGGTGAGGGTGGGCG